>CM035173.1:26552567-26991192 GCA_020205615.1 Panax quinquefolius
AACATCCCTTACCTCAAAGAATCAAGATTTCTAAGGAAAGGCTCAAGTGATGCCGAATGAAACTTGTACTAAACAAAGAACTCTCAAAGTATCTAAATACTCACAAAATACGCCTCAATAATATAGAGAGAGAAAGAGAGAAAACTTTGTTTCGTGTGATTTTCAATTCTAACTTAGCCTCTATTTATAGAAAATGTTAGTCTACCAAGGCAGACTCCGACCGCCACCGATGGCTTTTTACCTCGCTACTATTGCCACCCACCACATTTGAAATAAAATTCAGCACATTTCTTCACCAACCACAAGTGGGGCCCACTCAATTCTAGAATTTTCCACCAAAATCAATTATAAACCTAATTTTCGAATCCGACACCTCTTAAAATTCACAACAAATCATTCGTGCATTTTTAATCTGTTCAAAATTTGTGGACATATACTCAACTTATGTATGTATAACATACCCAAAAATTACCACAATCCAACTATTTGATTAAAAATTATAACCCCGCAATATATCTCAAAACCCCCGATTTAATTTTTTAATACCTCCAACTGTAAAATATCGATAAAACACCTCAACAATAATTTCTTCATTTATAACCATATAAATAAATCCATCATTTATATCCACATAAAATAAATATTTCTTTATCATATGAATCAATAATTAATTATTCACAAATAATATTACGTAATCACAATTATGACAACCGTGCCGCTCCTCAGAAAGAGGGCTTCCGATAAGGATTTCTCCTCATCGGGCGCAAGCAATTAGGTGACCAAACCTCTCCTCGATGTAACTTTCTAGACATCGCTAATAATGCTATCTAATAATATTATTCAAATAATATGAATTATTGATCCGATAATGGAGATAATGTGCATGTGACAATTATCGAACAACAATAATATAAAATATCAACGCAGAATTATCGAATCAATAAAATAAAATATTGAACAAGAATCACCGTGGAAAATTATCGAGTAAGGCCTTCTTCACGTAAGGATCAATAATTCAACAATACTGCGTAATACCGTAAAAGCATCGCGGCAACCACGCCAGACATCGTATTTTAACCACCGGGTATTCCAACAAATTTTAATTGTGAATAACTAATACCAAGTTATTTTTAACCAACTTATATTTGTCGCTTTTCTTCATCCAATCGCTTCCTCACATGGGGCCCAATACATTGTCATACCGTCGCATTTAATATTCCCCTACAAAGCATTTAATATTCCACGCACCAAACTAATATTCCCCGACAAAAATGAATATTTTATAACCACTGCTTATTTTGAAATATTTGCGTATTTAACCCTTAACTATCCACATTAATCAAATCAACCCTTACTATTTCAAAATAATAAATAAAGGAAATTCCTTTTATTTAAAAAATTTTCGGTCTTACAACCTCCCTTCTTATGAAATTTCGTCCTCGAAATCGACGACGTATTCGGTGGTGTTTTAAAAGATGAGGATACCTCGCTTTCATTTCCGCTTTTCAATTCCTGTGTCATTTCCTCTATAGCATGATTCCTCCACAAAACTTTAACTTGTGGTATGACCTTTCAATGCGTAGGGACATGCTCCTTCCTATCCAAAATCTTGATAGGTACCTCCTCACACGTTAAGTCTTCGCTATCTCGTCCGGGTTCTAACTCTATAACGTGGTTCGGGTCTTTCACATATTTATTTAAGTATGATATGTGAAACACATTATGAACACGAGACATACTTGAGGTAATGCAAGTCTATAAGCTACATTTCCTACTCTATCAAGAATTTGAAATGGACCAATAAATCGTGGATCGAGCTTTCCTCTTCCCAAATCTTGTAACTCCTTCCATGGAGCAACTCGCAACAATACACGATCCCCTACATTAAATTCCACGCCCTTTCGATAAAGATCCGTGATAACTCTTTTGTCGATCTTGAGCCGCTTCAGTATACGTTGTCGAATCATTTGGATCTTTTCGTCAGAGTCATATCGTATTTAACTCAGTCCCAACAATGTCAGCTTCACCCACCTCATCCCAACATATCGAGAACGACATTTTCGCCCATATAATGCTTCAATGGAGCCACACCTATACTTTGCTCGATAACTGTTGTTGTAGGAGAATTCCACCAATGGTAAATACTTATCCTAACCGCCTTGAAGTCTAGGACACGTAGTCTTAATAAATCTTCAAGAGTTTGAATAGTCCCTCTCGATTGTCCGTCTGCTTTTGGGGATGGTGGCGTCGAACTAAATCGCAAACTCCGCTCCATAGCTTTTTGCAAGCTAACCCAAAATCTTGAAGTGAATCTTGGGTCACGATCCCAAACTATGGATACAGCATGCCATGCAACCTCACAATCTCATTTACGCACATACTAGCAAGACGTTCAAGTGAATAAGTCTCCAGATTCGGCAAGAAATGAAGCGAGACTTGGTTAATCTATCAACAATAACCCAAATAGCATTGATGCCTTGAGAAACCGTAGGAAGACCCCAGAATTAAATCCATGGTAATGTGTTCCCACTTCCATTCCGGAATCTCAAGTGGTTGCAACGGACCCTTAGGTACTAGATGCTCGCCTTTACACGTTGGCAAGTTAAACACATCGAGATAAACTTTGCAATCTCTCTCTTCATATTATTCCACCAAATGTATGTCAAGATCACGATACATTTTAGTACTTCCGTGATGGATTGCAAATGGTGTACGCGGTGCCTCCATCATAATCTTGTACTTCAAATCGAAGTCGTTAGGAACACAAAGTCTAGAGTGGACTCAAGTATTCCTTCTTCATCAATTCTCGCCCTAATAGCTCCTTCTTGACTTTCTTCTTCATACGATCACTCGGCCCTGTGGCTTGAGCAACCTTAACTTTTTCTATTAAAGTTGGCTCTATGCAGATACTTGACATCATCGCACTCGCTCCTCGCAGATACGATCTTCTACTCAATGCGCCGCCTACCACGCTCGCTTACTGTGATGGTATCAATAGTGTGGTCGTAGTCTTCAATAGTTCGAGCCAACGTCACCGCAAGCATGTTGAGTTCTTTTTGAGTGAAGAAATATTTAAGGCTTTTATGATCCGAATATATCTCCACTTTCTCCCCATATGATAGTGCTCCATATCTTTAAATGAAAACGATCAACGCCGCTAACTCTAGATCATGAGTAGGATAATCCTCTCATACTCTTTTAAGTTGTCATGAGGCATAAAGCTATGACTTTCCCACGCTGGGTGCATGAGAACACATCCTAACCCTTTGCCCTCAAGCATCATCAGATAGATAAATCCATCCCAACCAGATGGTATTGTTAGAACAAGTGCCAAATAAGTCTCCTCTTAAGCTCTTGGAAACTTTTTTCGCATTCTTCGCCCAAACGAATTTTGTATCCTTCCGAAAGTTTAATGAAGAATGGAGTAGCGATTCGAGAAAACCTTCCACTAATCTCCGATAATAACCAAATTTAAGCCCAAAAGCTACGATTTCACCACCGACTTTTTGTTGTTCTAACTTCAGATTGCTTCAATCTTCACGATCAACAGATACTCCATGTTTTGACACTGATGCCCAAGAAATGCTACTTCCTCGCCGTAACTCGATTTCTTCAATTTGGCATATAGTTGGTTTTCAAGAAGCTTTTGGAGTACCACTTCAAATGGTGCTCATGATCTTCACGACTTTTGAATATATAAGGATGTCATCAATAAAGACAACAACGAATGATCCAAATATTCCTTGAATACTTGGCTCATCATATCCATGAAAGCCGCAGGAGCATTAGTTAGTCCGAAAGACATGACTAAGAATTCATAATGCCCATACCGAAGTTCGAAGGCGCCTTTTGAATATCCTCGCCTCTAATTTTCAAATTGATGATATCCGTAATCTAAGATCGATTTTTGAAAAGAATTGTGCCCTTGCAAATCGGGTCAAACAAGTCATCAATACGAGGTAGAGGATACCTATTCTCGATGGTGACATGGTTCAATTCCCGATAGTCAATAATAAAGTCGCATACTCCCCGCCTTTTTCTTTTTACAAATAAAACAGAGCACCCCAAGGAGACGATTAGATTTAATGAAACCGATGTCCAACAATTCCTCAGAAGTTGGACCTTTAACTCCTCAAGTTCAATAGAGCCATTCGATATGGGTTTTAGAAATGGGCTTGTACTGTGTTCAAGATCAATAAAGAATTCAACTTCACGCTCGGGGTAGACCGGAAGTTCTTCAGAAATACGCCGTGAAAGTCAATAACAACAGAATATTATTCAAATTTGACGTGTCTTTATTCAAATCCATAACATGGGCTAAGAAAGCTTGACATCCGCTTTTCAATAAACTAATAGCTTTATGATTAGATATGATGTTGATTGATTTTAATGGTTTAGTTGCTTGAATTTGCATAACAGTCAAGTTGGTTAGGAATATGAAAACTAACAACCTTACGAAAACAATCAATTTTGGTATGATGAGTAGTTAACCAATCAATTCCTAAAATAACATCAAAAGCAAGTATCTTTAAAGAGATAAGGTCAATGTGTAAGGTAATGGTGCCAACTTGAATCAAACAAGATTTATAAACAAGTGGATGATGAAAGTTTCTCCTAACTGAGTTTCACAGATAGATCAAAGTCTAATTTCTCCGAGTCAAGTTTAAACGCTGAGCACATGCAGAGAGAGATAAATGAATGGGTAGTAATCCAGATCAAGTAAGGTATAAACTTCGCAAGAATTTATAAATAGCTTACCCGTGATAACCTCGCTTGGGGTTCCTCGATTATGACCAAACCAACAAACGCCTTCCCCTAATCGTTGACTTTGATTTTTCGGGATGTTTTTTGAGTCACCGTCCTCATTGAACTAGGTTTCGCACATCGCATAATCTCGAAAGCGATATGTCCTTCCTTTCCACAACTATAGCATACCTTGAATCTGTCAGGGCTTTGATCGATATGTCCTCTTTTCCGTGATTTGTAGAAGATACGACCGGTGGTCGATCTCTCCCTTAGAACCGCTTGCTACTTAAGACCGCCGCCTTCACATAGTCGTTGTTAAATCTCCTCTTTTAAAATCTCCTCCTAACTCGCTTTCTTCATTTTCACGGCTATGATTACCACCAGAGTGGTTACCATTTCATTCTGATTCTGCTTTTTTCTCCGCAGTTATCATTATTCTCGTTGATCGCTATCTCTCGTAACGATCCTCGTTATGGTCCTCGGTTGACCGTATCAAGCTATCTCGCCTAATAATTGAGCCTCTGCTTACAACATCTCAATAAAGAGAAAGTTTATGAGAAATGAGATATCGACGTACGCGGGTTTCAAACCTCTAAGAAACATCCGCCATAATCGCTCCTCATCCTCCACCAAATGAGGTGTAAAACCGATAACTCGCAAACTTTGCCTCGCATCGAGACACCGCTATGTTGTTTTGTTCCAATCGATGAACTCCACTTCCTTCATATGACATTTAACACTTTCGTGAAAGTATTTGTCATTAAATAGTCTCTCAAACGCCTCCCAAGATACGCCGAAAAGTACCGACGGGTACGCTTCACGCACTCCCACCAAAGATCCGCCTCGCCACGAACATAAAGGTGGCGAATGGAACCTTCGTTTTCCTCCGCATCCCAAGACATCGAATATCTTGGTAATTTGTTTGACCCATGTTTCCGCCATGATCGGATCCGCTTTCCTTAAATTTCGTGGTCCCAACTCTTCGAATCGCTTGGTGTGATAACCCGAGAATTGCTATCATTTCTCCTCAGTATTTTGAACACGAAGTCTCCTCGTCTCGATTTTGCATGAATCGCAAAAAGCTTCTAAACATCCCTCGCTCATCATCTCGCCGCTGGTGTTGTTCATGTGAGGAACATTGCCAACTGTCAGACGCTTCTCCGTTGCTGAAAGACAGCATCTCCACGGCCTCATTTACTCCATCGTTAATATTCTCAACGACATTCTCAAATACCGTCATAAAACAAGGGTTAATTAAGGAAATCAATATATCACATAATATCCTATATATATATCGACTCAACTAACAAATAAGCTTAGTAGACATACTAGTAAGGATTTACTCGCCTCTCCCTCCTAGTTCTATTCCCCATCTCCGCCAGAGATCATATCCCTAAGCTCGATACCAACCGTGACGCCCCAAAATAGTATACATCACCCATTCTCGAGTTGTCAATACATGGTACGTAAACAACTACAACTTTATTATTACAACAAGAAACTGTGAGTTTAAATACAAATATTATCTTCTAGACAATATTTATACTCAAATAAATCCTCATCACATTTATTGATACATTATTTTACAAAAATGGTGAGGACTACTAAACAATCCTTTCTAAAACCTTCATTCCATACCCCGACTGCATCGCTTATATTCTCGCCTCCCCCGAGAAGAATGGAACAAAAGGAAAAGGGTGAGCTCAACTAGCTCAAGAAGAATATTATGACTAAGATAATATACAACAAATTATCGTTAGTCTTCAACAGGAAAATCGATAGTAATACAATAGATAACAAGTTTCAGATCAATATTCATTAAATGAAATAATAATTCATGTAAGAGTTACGTAGAGAATGAAATCTACTATAATCTATGAATTTAATACCCATCATCAAAATTTTATCCTCAGAACATCAATCAATATTCATCTCAAATCAAACATTCATCTTTGCACTATGTGCCAAAGATATTCATCATCAATCTATGTTCATCTCAACACTGCTCATCTTTTGCACTACAGCCAAAGATATTCATCATTGGTCATGTTCATTTAAACACTGCTCATCTTTGCACTCTGTGCCAAAGATATTCTTCAGAAATCATTCATCTTTGCACTACAGTGCCAAAGATATTCAATAATATCATCATTTAAGACCGAGGATGATGAAAATATTTTTAAAGAACGAATCCAAAGGAAACAAAATGACAAGGATTAAGGATTAAGGATTCAGACTTTATTTTATCCATGTCCAACAATACCCCAAAAATAATCATAGTGGTGTAAAATTCAAGAATGATCAAAACATGGATACAATCAAAGCTAAGATCCGTAATAGATATTTTGGATTTAAAAGAAGAAATTTTATTTTTGATGAATAGTGTCAGATACGTGAATAGTGTCAGATACGTGAATAAGGTCAGACACGTGAATAGTAATCCGACACCAAAAGATAGAAATTCCATTAAAAAAACATTTTCACGCCATTTAAATAGTACTCGTGAATAAGAATCGTGAATAAGAACTCATGAATAAGAACTCGTGAATAAGAACTCATGAATAGTAACTCCCCGACATGAAAAAGTTCCAAATTTGATAAAAAGTTCCAACTAATATCTCAAAGATAATGATATCAAGAAATAATATCATCCTAAAAGAAAATAACATCCCTTACCTCAAAGAATCAAGATTTCTAAGGAAAGGCCTCAAGTGATGTCGAATGAAACTTGTACTAAACAAAGAACTCTCAAAGTATCTAAATACTCACAAAATACGCCAATAATATAGAGAGAGAAAGAGAGAAAACTTTGTTTCGTGTGATTTTCAATTCTAACTTAAAGCCTCTATTTATAGAAAATGTTAAATATACCAAGGCATTTCGACCGCCACCGATGGCTTTTACTCGCTACTATTGCCACCCACCACATTTGAAATAAAATTCAGCACATTTCTTCACCAACCACAAGTGGGGCCCACTCAATTCTAGAATTTTCCACCAAAATCAATTATAAACCTAATTTTGAATCCGACACCTCTTAAAATTCACAACAAATCATTCAAGCATTTTTAACGGCTCAAAATTTGTGGACATATACTCAACTTATGTATGTATAACATACCCAAAAATTACTACAATCCAACTATTTGATTAAAAATTATAACCCCAATAATATATCTCAAAACCCCCGATTTAATTTTTAATACCTCCAACTGTAAAATATCGATAAAACACCTCAACAATAATTTCTTCATTTATAAACACATAAATAAATCCATCATTTATATCCACATAAAATAAATATTTCTTTATCATATGAATCAATAATTAATTATTCACAAATAATATTATGTAATCACAATTATGACAACCAAAAGCCGCTCTCAGAAAGCAGGGGCTTTCCGATAAGGATTTCTCCTCATCGGGCGCCAAGCAATTAGGTGACCAAACCTCTCCTCGATGTAACTTTCTAGACATTGCCAATAATGCTATCTAATAATATTATTCAAATAATATGAATTATTGATCCGATAATGGAGATAATGCAAGTGACAATTATCGAACAACAATAATATAAAATATCAACGCAAAGAATTATTGAATCAATAAAATAAAATATTGAATAAAGAATTCATCGTGGAAAATTATTGAGTAGTGCCTTCACGTAAGGATCAATAATTCAACAATATCTGTAATACCGCAAGCTATCGCATGCAACTAACGCCAGACATCGTATTTTAACCAACGGTATTCCAATGCCTTAATTCAAGAATAACTACGCCGTTATTTTTAACCAACTTATATTTGTCGCTTTTTCATACAATCGCTTTCCGTTATGGGGCCCACACATGGTTGCAGTACCGTTGCATTTAATATTCCCTCAAAGCATTTAATATTCCACGCACCAAACTAATATTCCCCGACAAAAATGAATATTTTATAACCACTTGCTTATTTTGAAATATTTATGTATTTAACCCTTAACTATCCACATTAATCAAATCAACCCTTACTATTTCAAAATAATAAATAAAGGAAATTCCTTTTTATTTAAAAAAATTTTGGTCTTACACCCTATTTATAGGAAAACGCTAACAATTCAAAGTAGAAAATTTAATAAAATAATAATATTTCTTAAAAATATTCAAGCCACCTTAGAAATCTGATTTCAGATCATTTATAACACATGTGAGCAACTCAATTACAACAAAAACGCTTTTTCTTACAAAAATATTTTAAACTCCCCAAAAATCAATTATTTTGAGCTTCTAACTTCAATAATTCATAATAAATAGCCTTTTCATCGGAAAAATCAAATCATGTAGTTTTGATAGGAATTTCAATTCTCTACAACTTTGCGTAAGAAAGTTTTTCCAAATTCCAAATAGAAATTGACCAAATCCACAAACCAAGCGATTTTATAAAGCTATAATCAAATTTCACCAATAAATGGGGTCCACCGACATGTTTAACATGTTTTAAACATTTATTGCAACAAAATACTCTTCCTCCTCAGATACTCATATATCCCACATTCGTTGTAAAATATCACCGTTAATATATTATTAAAATAATATATTTAAACGAATTATTTTATCAAAAAGATAAAATATTAATTTTCAACAATTGTCATTTTAAAAATTTTCTCCATTTATATCCACATAAAATCAATATTTTCCTCATCATATAAATCAATAATTAATTATTCACAAATAATATTACGTAGAATCACAATATCGACAACCGTGCAGCTCCCGTGAAAGAGGAGGCTTTTAATAAGAATTTCTTCATTTGCAAGCAATTAGGTGACCAAACCTCTCCTTAGATGTAACTTTCTAGACATTGCCAATAATGTTATCTAATAATATTATTCAGATAATATGAATTATTGCTCGATAATGAAAAATACGCGTAATGACAATTATCAAACAACAAAGAATATAAAATATCAACGCAAAGAATTATTAACTCAATAAAATATCGAATAAAGAATTATCGTAACCATTATCGAGTAGTGCTTTTCACGTAAGAATCAATAATTGGTGCAATATCGCGTGCCATCGTTTCAACAACGCATATTAAAGTGTGTTTTTAACCAACGGGTATTCCAACAAAGATAATCTCAGAATAACTACGCCTGTTATTTAAAAACAACTTATATTTGTCGATTTTCTTCATCCAATCGCTTCGTTATGGGGCCCTAATACATGGTCGCAAGTGCCGTCATACGCAATATTCCCGACAAGACAAAGATTTAATATTCCACCACCAAACGAATATTCCTCGATGATAATGAATATTTTATAACCACTGCATTATTTTGAAATATTTGCATGTATTTAACCCTTTAACTATCCACATTAATCAAATCAACCCTTACTATTTCAAAATAATAAATAAAGGAAATTCCTTTTATTTAAAAATTTTGGGGTCTTACAGCTTTTGGTCATTTCAGGCTATAATAATCCATTTGTTTTTGTTTTTTTTGTGTTCCACGTCAAGAAAAAGTCAAGTCAATTTCGCAGACAACAAGATTCCTAACGCTTTTTGGACGGGAAAATCTGGACGGAGTGACCAATTTGAAATCTTTTGAAAGTACAGTTATTCGATTGTAACAAAAAAAGTTTCTACATAGAATCACAATGAAAACCAGGACCTCAAAGACAAATGACTAAAACCTTATTTATCCCATTTTTCATGTGTGCATATATGTCCTCTATTTAAAACATGGACTAATAATACAAGCTTTATACATAAAATATAAGAGACAAATGTGACGCCCCCAAAATTAGGTATACGTCACCCATCTTGGGTCGCCACTTACATGGTACATAAATTCAAATACAACTAACTAATATAATCACATGTATAATACGATATAAACCGTGAGTTTGAATACAAATATTGTCTACTAGATATTATACAAACTCAAAAGGTGTCCTCATTATAACTATTATCACACTATTTCACGTAATAGTGAGGACTACTAATGCTATCATCTCGACCATTACTCCGCTTTCCGACTCGTCTCAAATTTATGTTCTCATTTTCAAGAGAACAATGAAAAAAAGGTGAGCTCAACTAGCCCAAAGAAGAAATATTACGACTAAGATAATGCGTAATAATTTATCATTAGCCTTCAACAAAGGTTAAACCGATAAAATACAATAGACAACAAGTTTAACTGTAGCGGAATAAGCAATCCATTAAAAGAGTCAAGTAGAGAATAAAGTCTACTATCTTTTAGGTTTTAAAAGGTTTTTCATCACTTGTTATAGCTGAGACTCAGCTTTAATAAATAATCCACATCATCGAATCACCCCTGCACTACGGCCAAGGATATTCATCAAATTATCAATGGTCATGACTATACCGAATCACCCCTGGTCATAATCATACCAAAAACTATCCATCATCGCATTGCATTATGTGCCACCGAGGACTTTTATCACATCATTTATAACAAGCCATGATTATACCGAATGATCCTCGGTCATAATCATACTAAGTTCATCTATACACGTAGTCGTAAGATAACATAATATAACATGAGGATGATGACAATGACATAATAATTCAATAAAACAAGTTCAAGAATTATTTTATCCGTGAATTATTAACGCCCAAATTGTCAAAATGATACTGCTTTTGTAGAGTAAAATTCAAGAATGATCAAGAATATTTCCATGAAAGATATCGGATGAAACGCAAATATCAAGGATATTCTACTAATTTCATGGAGTATAGAAGTCAAAGTTTTAACCAACCGGGTATAATAAAGAATGGAATAACAAAAGAAATCACCATGCATGCGATTGCAGATGTATGTGTTTTTCCAATGTAATAATAATAATCTAACCAAAGTCAAGTGAAATTCACACCGACAGATGTTCCAAATGTAATAATAAAGATGGAACCAGATCCTGTAAAACATGCGATAGGATATTCCAAATGTAATGATAAAGACGGAAACCAGTCCCGTGTAAACACACATGCATGTGATGTTCCAATGTAATAATAAAGATTTAAACCAGTCCATTGTAAAACACATGCATGTGATGTTCCAAATAATAATAATAATAAAGATTTTAACCAGTCCTGTAAAACACACGCATGTGATGTTCCAATGTAATAATAGAAGAATGTCACCAAGTATAGGTAAAATCACAGACACAAAAGTTATTCCAATGTAATAATAAGCAATGGAATAACAACAGCTTCTCTTCATGAATAAGAAAGAATAACACTCTTACGGGTACAACAAATAATATTCCCTACCTTAGAAGAACCGAATATCGCAAGGTGAAGTAGCGTAATACTTTTCTTCTTTCTCTATAGTTTTCTCTCAGAGTTTCATGAATTCGTGAAAAATAATGAAGCACTAGGCATCTATTTATAGAAGATTTCTAGCTTAAGACCGCCACGTGAAAAGGCAAGTGGCTCGGACGATCGTGATGTGAAAAGAAAAGTGGTTCGACGCTCAGAATGTGAAACGACAAGTGGTCGACACAGTAATGTGAAACGACAAGTGGTTCGGATCGACTCGTAATGTGAAACGACAAGTGGTTCGATCACCGTAAAGGTAATTACTATCGACGAAGGTAATTACTATTCACAAAGGTAATTACTATCGATTTAAGGTAATTACTATTCACAAAGGTAATTACTATCGATTTAAGATAATTACTATCGACGTAAGAGACTCTTAGATGATGACATATGGGCCCCCATAAAATAATCAAACTTACCACAAATGTCTCATAATGTACTCTTTATATACATCAAGGATCGAATAAATATTACCATAAATTATTTTATTTTTAATCAACACATATTTAATCTTTCAACAATTATTAATCATTTATAACTTGTCGCCTCAATTATTGATTTAATACTATAACATATTATATGTATGATATCGTGACAATAATTGAATCAATAATATAAGAGATATGATGCGTGAAGAATTATCGTAGTAATAATTGAAAGCATAAACCGAGTGACTTCTCGTAAAAGATCAATAATCAATATCGCGCTGCTACTATACAACTACGCCAGACATCGCATTTTTTACTACCGTGTAGTTCAACAGCTTTTAACAGAACACCTCCGCTGTTATTTTTATAGAAAGATAATTTTGTCGCTTTTCTAACTTACAATACTTCCGTTGTGGGGTCCACTAATAATCGAGTCGTCGCATTTAATATTCCCGACTAAAAAAGAATATTCCCCACCAAACTAATATTTTATAACAACTGCATACTTTGCAAAATTTATAAATACTACCCACAACTATAATATTATCTTAAATTCACACCATAATATTAAAAAATTATTTCACTAAAATTTAAATCTTTATTGATAAAACTGGGTCTCACAATCTCCCTCCTTATGGAATTTCGCCTCTAAATTAGTGGTACGCACTGGTATGATAAAGAGGTGAGGATACTTGAATAATTTTTATCGTTAAAAATATTAAATTCATCTTCTAATCCTACCAAAGATATTCATTAACAATTCATCTTTGCACTACGTGCCAAAGATATACAATCTGTAAAACCAATAATCTTCGAGACGCAACTTAATAGTATCACGACCACTAATTATCCATGCACTAATCGCCAAGGATATTCGTGTTTTTTCATTGGTCATGATTATACCGAATAATCCTCTCATCATAATCATACCAAGTCTATCAATGCACTACAAACCAAAGATGACTTTTACCACATCAATGATTTAATATTTCATTCATCGAGACTCATTTCAATAATTAATCCATATCATCGAATCATCCCCGCACTACAAAAGCCAAGGATATTCATTAAGTATCACGACCACGAATTATCCATGCACTACTACCAAAGATAATCGCTTATTCATTAGTATCACGACCACAAATTATCCATGCGCACTACTACCAAAGATAATCGTATTCATTAGTATCACGACAACAAATTATCCATGCACTACTACCAAAGATAATCGTATTCATTAAGATTACGCACCATAAATTATCCATGCACTACTACCAAAGATAATCGTAGTTTTCAATTACGGTTATGATTATACTCAACAATCTCGGTCATAATCATACCAAGTTCATCTACGCACCAGTGCCACAGATAACTTTCAACATAATATAAGTAAATGAGGATAACAATATAAAGAATCAATCAAATGAGATAAAGGATAAATATTAAACATTTATAATATAATTTATCCAGATTCAAGAATATCCCCATGTTATCAATCACTTAATAATCTCATAATCTAATATCATTAATATTATAACAATATTTTAATCACTTCTAAATTTATAAACAATTTATCTCAATTGTTTACGCTTTACAATATAATGCATTTAATCATCCAAAAATGCCATACTCATAAGATATCATCACCAATTATCAAATCCCTCATAAAAAAATATGCATATATTCTATATAGGATTCTCTAGCCATAAAATCCTATTTTCAACTTTGTTACTTCACATAACATATTTAACTCATATATGTTCAGAATTAAGCTATTTTCATGAAAAATACCAAATCAGTCCCAAAAATATTTCTTTTTCTGGGTTTTAGCATAATATAGTCCCATAATGAAAATATATTTTTCTAAAATTTTAAAATTCATTTACTATTTTTTTAAAAATCAATTTCTAATTAATTCCTTAAGAAATTAGCTACCTCAAGTTTAACTCCAAAATTCCCAAATCTTGGCAGGACCTTACACATGTTAACGTGAGCTTTCAGTTTAAATTTCATGGTCACGTGAAGTTATAGAACTCCTAAGTATAGCGTTTTCGCCCGAAAAACCTAAATATTGAAATAGTCATAACTTGCTCATTTTAAGTCAAAAGGAGCTCATTTTTGGACAGGAGGTAATTTATACCATATACCTTTATGTCCCAAAAGGCCAGAATTTTTCTCATAATTTATGTGGCCGAAACAGCCCCTCTAAAATCATGGCAAAGAAATTTTTTTTGCTTTTTTGCAGCTTTGCCCTCCTTTGCTAAAAATCAGTCCACACAAAAATCTACAACACCTTTTCCAGTAATTCCACTTGGATTAGTTAGGTAACTCATAGATCTAACTCTAGGACTTGACCACACTCAAAAATTCAAAATATAATAGGAGATATGGTCAATTGAATTTCATGTTACGCTTTTTCACCAAAATCGATTTTCAACTCTTTGTGATTTCTAAGAAACTTTCATGTTTTCACATACTAACCAACATAACTCATCTTAAAACTTACTAATACTTCATATACCCATGATTTTCATCAGTTCTATACTTTTATTATGACTTTCATCATAATCCACGTAAATGCATCCTTTTAGTCAAGAAATATTTGAGGTTTAAGAAATGGGTTTTTGTCTTTGGGGTCAATACAAAATTCAATTTCACGTTCTAGGGTAGGCTAGGAATTCTTCAAGAATACACCAAGAAATTTATTAATGATAGAAATATCATTCAAAATCATATTCTCTCGTCCAAGACTTGGATAGTACGTCACATTAATACCAATCGTGACTTCTATCCCTTAAACACAGATAAGACCTCACAATGATACCTATCAACTTGCCATCTTCAATCACGACATCGCCTATAGAAAGTCTCGCTTCGGTGCATTTCACACAAGGAAGTCAACAACGAAAGGATCGGGGCTCTTTACTTATGGCTTGATATGACAATGATTGACTTTAGTGGTTTGGTTACTTTGAATTCGCACAACAAGTTGGTTATGAATATAAAAGCTAACAACCTTACGAAAAACATGATGAGTAGTTAACCAATTGATTCCTAAAATCACATCAAAGGCAAATATTTTCAAAAAGATAAGATCGACAGGTAACGTGAAAATGTTTATTTGAATCAAACAAGATTTAAAAATAGTAGCGGTAACGAAGGTCTCCTACTAACGTAAGTTTTAACCAATAAGTCAAAGTTTAACTTCTTCTGAGTCAAATTTAAACGTTGAACACAACTAGGTGAAATAAAAGAGTGGGTAGAACCGGTATCTAACACTAGATAGACTTCGCAAGAGCTTATGATTAACTTACCCGTGATAATTTTATTCGTGTTCCTCGTCACGAGAAAAAAAACGCCTCTTAGACTCATCGCTTTGGTTTGTCTCGGGGATGCCTTTGGTGCCTCCATCCTAGTTGAATTTGTCTTTTGTAAACGCACAAAATCGAGCTAAGTGACCTTCTCTTCCACAATTATAACATGCTTTGGGCATGGCGCATTCGGATCGATGTGTCCCTCTCCTTCGCATTTGAAGCATACGACAGTGGTCTTTCTCCTTCCTTAACAACGGGTCTTTGGTGTCGACGCCTTTTCCATCATTGTTGAATCTCCTTTTCTTGAAATGTCCATTCTTATTGTTTTGGCCCCGATTACCACCAAGTGGTTACCATATTTGGCCCGTTGATTCTCCACGCTTGTTGTCACCGCTCGATGACTACTCTCGCCGGTATTATAATTTTGTTTACCGCTTTCTGCGTTGACTCGTTATCGCTACTCCACTAATCGAGCCCTATTTACAACATCTCAATAAAACGCAGCTTTATGAAAAATAAGATGTCGACGATATCTCTAGCTTCAAACCTCTTAAAACATTCGCGCCATTCTCTTCATTATCCACCAGTGGGACGCGAACCGTGATAACTCGCAAATTTTGCCTCGTATCACATTACTGGCCATATTATTTTGTTCCAACTTGATAAACTCCACCTCCTTCATGTGGCGAATATGTGAGACCCCAGATTTTATTAATAAAAATTTAAATTTTGTCGATTTTTTTTTTAATATTATGGTGTGAATTTGAGATAATATTATAGTTGTGGGTAGTATTTATAAATTTTGCAAAGTATGCAAGTGGTTATATTATATTCGATTGGTCGGGGAATATTTGGTTTAGCAGAGAATATTCATACAACTACTCAATCATTGGTGGACCCCATAATGTAATTATCATTTGATCGAGAAAACGATAAAAAATATTTTATTGAAATAACGGCGGAAGTTTTTACCGTTGACATTGTTGAACTACCTTAGAAAAGTACACAAGAATACGTGTGGTCGTGCATAAGAATACACAAAGATTGATTATCGATGCTTATATGAGAAGTCACCGGTTTGATTCCATTATTGTCGATTAATAATATGAATTATTATAATGATAATGACGTTTTGTTTTATTCAGATTATTAACGTAATAAAATGTAAACATCTTTTTATATAAAATGTAATACTTTATTAAAGTTATTCTATAAATGTAATATATTATATTTTATTACGATAGTGTTGCATAGTGTTTTGTATAAGATTGCATATGTGTTTTGCATAGTGTTGCATAGTGTTTGCAGATAAAAATGTTTTATATAAATAGAATATATGATATTTTATTTAAAAGATTTTGCTTTAAATATGGACGTCACGATTAAAGTAAATCAATCTGGACCGCTCATGGATTAATTACTATGCATTCTATTTTCCTATAAATAAGCTCATTCCTTCATTATTTTCTTACGAATTCATTGAAACTCTGTAGAGAGAAATTAGAGAGAAGCTTATAGAGAGAAAATCTATAGAGAGAAAGAAGAAAAGTATTCTCGCTACTTCACTTTTCCAATATTCAGGTTCTTCTAAGGTAAAGGATATTATTTGTTGTATCCGTAAAGGGGTGTTATTCTTTCTTATTCATGAAGAGAACTTCGTTATTCCATTCTTTATTATTCTCATTTGAATAACTCAGATACGCCAGATACCCTATACTTGGTGAAATCCTCCGTTATTCCATTCTTTATTATTCTGTTGAATAACTCAGATACGCCAGATACCCTATACATAATCAGATAATGCGTGGTTTACCCTATACTTGGTGACATTCTTCTATTATTCGTTGGAACATCCAAAATAGGTATACACAACACCCATTTCGAGTCGCCAAATACATGGTAAAAAAGCAAACTACAACTTCAATAATACAAATGTCGTGGTGAAATATATAATAATATATAAGTCGAGTTAAATATAATATATAATCTAGTTTAAATATAATATCTTCAGACAATATCCACATGCAAATAAATCCCCATCATAATTATTGATTCATTATTTTACAAAATGAGGAGGACTACTAAACAACTCTCTGTAACCTTCATTCCATACCCGACTAAGACTCGCTACATTCTCGCCTCCCCGAGAAAAAAAATGGAACAACAAGGAAAAGGGTGAGCTCAACTAGCCCAAAAGAAGAATATTACGACTAAGATAATATACAACAAATTATCGTTAGTCTTCAACAGGAAAAACTGATGTAATACAATAGACAACAAGTTTCAGATCAATATTCGCAATTGAAATAATAATTCATGTAAGAGTTACGTAGAGAATGAAATCTACTATAATCTATGAATTTAAAACCCATCATCAATATTTTATCCCTCAGAACATCAATCAATATACATCCGAATCAAATATTCATCTTTGCACTATGTGCCAAAGATATTCATCACCGGGTCATGTTCATTTAAACACTGCTCATCTTTGCACTGCACATGTGCCAAAGATATTAATCAATCTGGCCATGTTCATCTCAACACTGCTCATCTTTGCACCATGTGCCAAAGATATTCTTTCAGAATCATTCATTGCACTACAAAGCCAAAGATATTCAATAATATCATCATTTAAGACCGAGGATGATGAAAATATTTTTTTAAAGAAACGAATCCAAAGGAAACAAAATGACAAGGATTAAGGATTAAGGATTCAGATTTTGGTTTTATCCACGCCCAAAAATACCTCAAAAATAATCATAGTGGTGTAAAATTCAAGAATGATCAAAACATGGATACAATCGAAAGTTAAGATCCGCATAGATATTTTGGACAAAAAGAAGAAATTTTATTTTTCTATGAATAAGATCAGATAACGTGAATAGTGTCAGATACGTGAATAAAGGCCGATACGTGAATAAGAATCCGACACCAAAAGATAGAAATTCCACAAAAACATCTTCACGCTTCACGCTTAATAACTCGTGAATACTCGTGAATAAGAATCGTGAATAAGAATAATAAGACTCGCTTAATAAGAACTCGTGAATAAGAACTCATGAATAAGACTCATGAATAGTAACCCCATACATGAAAAAGTTCCAAATTTGATAAAAACTTCAGATCAATATTTCAAAGATAATGATATATGAAGAAATAATATCATTACGAAAAAAAATAATATCCCTTACTCGAAAGATCAAGATTTCTAAATTAAAACACCTGATATAAAGCATGATTGACTCAGCACCAGAGATAGCAATACTCAAAGTATACTCAAAATACTCACAAGAATACGCCGATAATATAGAGAGAGAAAACTTCAGCTTTTCGTGTGATTTTCAATTCTAACCCCAAGACCCTATTTATAGAAATCGCTGTAACACCAAAGTTAGTAAAATTTAATATATTAAATATATATATATATATATATATATCAAATTCATACGCCAACCTTAGAATTCAGATCCTAGCATTTCCCACATGCCACCTTCTAGAAAGAAATGATAAAAAACGTTTTTCATAAAATAAATAATTAAAACTTACAAAAATTAATTATTTTGAGCTTCGTAACTTCAATAATTCATAATAAATAGCCCTTTCATCAGAAAATTTGAATCTCATGAGTTTTTATAGGAAATTCAATTTCTACAACTTTGCAGTAAGAAAGTTTTTCCAAATTCCAAATAGAAATTGACCAAATCCACAAACAAGCGATTTTTTTTAAAGCTATAATCAAATTTCACCAATAAATGGGGTCCACCGACATGTTTAACATGTTTTAAACATTTATTGCAACAAAAATACTCTTCCTCCTCAGATACTCATATATCCCACATTCGTTGTAAAATATCACCGCTAATATATTATTAAAATAATATATTTAAACGAATTATTTTATCGTAAAAGATAAAATATTAATTTTCAACAATTGTCATTTTAAAAATTTTTCCATCTATATCCACATAAAATCAATTTTTCTCATCATATAAATCAATAATTAATTATTCACAAATAATATTACGTAATCACAATATCGACAACTGTGCAGCTCCTCAGAAAAAGGGGCTTTCCAATAAGAATTTCTTCTTCATGGCAAGCAATTAGTGACCAAACCTCTCCTTAGATGTAACTTTCTAGACATTGCCAATAATGTTATCTAATAATATTATTCAGATAATATGAATTATTGCTTCGATAATGAAAGATACCGTAATGACAAATTATCAAACAACAAAGAATATAAAATATCAACGCAAAGAATTATTAACTCAATAAAATAATCGAATAAAGAATTATCAGAACCATTATCGAAAAGGCCTTCACGTAAGAATCAATAATTGGTGCAATACCAAGTGCTATCGCTCAACAACGCCAGACAAGTGTGTTTTAACAACCCGGTATTCCAACAAAGATAATCTGAAGAATAACTACGCCGCTATTTAAAA
This sequence comes from Panax quinquefolius, assembly GCA_020205615.1. Lineage (NCBI taxonomy): Eukaryota > Viridiplantae > Streptophyta > Magnoliopsida > Apiales > Araliaceae > Panax > Panax quinquefolius. The sequence goes on from CM035173.1 coordinate 26,572,836, forward strand.
AAACAACTTATATTTGTCGCTTTTTCTTCATCCAATCACTCGCATGGGGCCCACACATGGTCGCTACCGTCAGCATTTAATATTCCCCGACAAAGCATTTAATATTCCACCACCAAACTAATATTCCCCGACAATAATGAATATTTTATAACCACTGCTTAATTTGAAATATTTGCATATTTAACCCTTAACTATCCACATTAATCAAATCAACCCTTACTATTTCAAAATAATAAATAAAGGAAATTCCTTTTATTTAAAAAATTTTGGTCTTACAACCTCCCTCCTTATGAAATTCGCCCTCTAAATCGACGACGCACTGGTGTGTTTTCAAAAGGTGAGGATACTCGCTTTCATTTCCGCTTCCAACTCCCTGTGTCATTTCCTCTATAAAGATGATTCCTCCACAAAACTTTAACTTGTGGTATAACTTCATGCAGTAGGACATGCTCCTTCCTATCCAAAATCTTCGACAGTGTACCTCCTCACACGCTAAGTCTTCTCGCTATCTCGTCCTGCTTCTAACTCTATAACGTGGTTCGGTCTTTCACATATTTATTTAAGTATGATATGTGAAACACATTATGAACACGTAGACATACTTTGAGGTAACGCAAGTCTATAAGCTACATTTCCTACTCTGGCCAAGAATTTGAAATGGACCGATAAATCGTGGATCGAGCTTTTCTCTCTTCCCAAATTCAGTAACTCCCTTCCACGGAGCAACTCGCAACAATACATGATCCCCTACATTAAATTCCACGCCCTTTCGATGAAGATCCGCGATAACTCTTTTGTCGATCTTGTGCCGCTTTGTATACGCTTGTTTAATCATTTGGATCTTTTCATTAGTCATACGCATTTTAACTCCTAGTCCCAACAATGTTGCTTCACCCACCTCATCCCAACATATCGAGAACCACATTTTCGGCCCATATAATGCTTCAATGGAACCATGCCTATATTTGTTTAATAACTATTCATTGTATGAGAATTCCACCAATGGCAAGTACTTATCCCAACTTCCTTTGAAATCTAGGACACGTAGTTTTAATATATCTTCAAGAGTTCGAGTAGTTTTTTCGATTGCCCATCCGCTTCGAGGATGGTATGCCAAACCTAAATCGTAAATTGCGTCCATAGCTTTTCTAACCCAAAATCATGAAGTGAATCTTGGGTCACGATCTAAAACTATGGATACCGGCATGCCATGCAATCTCACAATCTCATTTACGCACATACGAGAAAGACGCTCAAGGAATAAGTCTCTCGACGGCAGAAGAAATGAGCAGACTTGGTTAATCTATCAACAATAACCCAAATAAGATTGATGCCTTGAGAAACCGCAGAAGACCAGAATCTAAATCCATAGTAATGTGTTCCCACTTCCATTCCTAATCTCAAGTGGTTGCAACGACCCTTAGGTACAAGATGCTCCGCCTTTACACGCTGGCAAGTTAAACACATCGAGATAAACTTTGCAATCTCTCTCTTCATATTGTTCCACCAAAATGTATGTCAAGATCACGATATACATTTTAGTACTTCCGTGATGGATTGCAAATGGCGACAGGTGCCTCCATCATAATCTTGTACTTCAAATCGTAGTCGTTAGAACACAAAGTCTAGAGTGGACTCAAGTATTCCTTCTTCATCAATTCTCGCCCTAATAGCTCCTTCAGACTTTCTTCTTCATATACGATCAACTCCGGCCTGCTGGCTCGAGCAACCTTAACTTTTTCTATTAAAGTTGGCTCTCTGCGCGATACTTGACATCATCGCACTCGCTCCTCAAGATATAATCTTCTACTCATCGCGCCACTACCACGCTCGCTTTTCCAGATGGTACGATCGTAATACGTGTAAATGAGTCTCCTCGAAGTTCTTCAAGCTCTTCCCACATTCCTCGCTTCCATTCGAATTTTGTATCTCTACGTCAGTCACCAATGTTAATGGAATAGCGATTCGAGAATATCCTTCAACTAATCTCCGATAATAACCAACTAAGCCTGTAAAGCTACGATTTCGATAATCGATTTAGGTTGCTTCTCAATCGCGACTCTATATCCCAATCTTCGATAAAGACGTCACAATGACACCTATCGCTTTACTATCGCATCTAATACGACGCCCCCCACAGAGAGTTCGCTTAGTGAATTCCACAAAGGAAGTCACAAGATAAAGGCTCGTGTACCAAATTTATAGTTGAATTTTTAACTCAAGTTCAATAGAGCCATTCGACATGAGATTTTAGAAATGAGTTTTGTACCGGTTCAAAGTCGATACAAAATTTAATATCAAAGCTTGGGAGTAAGCCAAGAAATTCTTCAGAAATACGCCAGAAAAATCAATAACAACAGAATATTATTCAAATCGACGTGTCTTTATTCAAATCCATAACACGGACTAAGAAAACTCGACATCCGTAATAAACGAACGACTTCATGGCTTGATATGAAAATGTTTGACTACAATGGTTTGATTGCTTGAATTCAATAACAAAGTTGCTTAGAATATGAAAACTAACAACCTTACAAAAGCAATCAATTTGGTATGATGAGTAGTTAACCTTAAAATCACATCAAAAGCAAATATCTCTATGTAAATAAGGTTAATGTGTAATGTGATAGTGCCAACTGAATCAAGCAAGATTTTTAAACAACGGATGTAATGAAAGTTTCTCCTAATGGAGTCTCCACAGACAGTCAAAGTTTAATTTCTCCGTAGTCAAGTTCAAACGCTGAGCGCAAGTAAAGAGAGATAAAAGAATGGGTAGAACCAATATCTAGTAAGGTATATACTTCGCAAGAATTTATAATTAACTAACCCTGCTAACTTCGTCGTTCTCGATTTTGACCACCACAACAAAAACGCCTTCCCCTAATCGCTGACTTTTGACTTTTTTCTCGGGACATGTTTTTCGAGTCACCCCCCTCACCGAACTAGGTTTCGCCATCGCATAATCTCGAGCGATATGTCCTTCCTTTCCACAATTATAGCATACCTTAAATCGCAGGCGCTTAATCGATATGTCCTCTTTTCCCAAGATTTGTAAATATACGACCGGTGGTCGCTTCTCCTCCCTTAAAACTAGTTGCATCGGCGCCGACGCCTTCACATGGTCGTTGTTGAATCTCTCTCTTTAAAATCTCCTCCCGACTCGCTTCTTCTATTTTCACGGCCACGACATTACACACCAGAGTGGTTACCGCTTTGTTCAGATTCTTCTTTCTCCGCCGGTTATCGTTATTCGATGATCGCTATCTTCAGATGATCCTCGTTATGGTCCTCATTGAACGTATATCAATATCTCGCCTAACAACCGAGCCCTCGCTGACAACATCCTAATAGAGAGAAAATTTACGAGAAATGAGATATCGACGTACGTCAAGTTTCAAACCTCTCGTAAACATCCGCCATAACGCTCCTCATTCTCCACCAAATGAGGTGCAAACTCGATAACTCCGCTAACTTCGCCAGCATCGGGACACCGCCATGTTATTCTCGCTTCTAGTCTAATAAACTCCACTTCCTTCATACGATTTAATACTTTCGTGGAAGTATTATTATCATTGAACTGCTTTCAAACGCCTCCCACGACACGCCGAAAGGCAAAATGGATGGGTACGCCTCACGTATTCCCACCAAGAATCGCTTCGCCACTTTAACATAAAGGTGGCGAATGGAACTTTCTCGTTTCTCCGCATCCCAAGACATCGAATATCTTGTAATTTGTTTGACCCACGCCTCCGCCTTTAATCGGATCCGCTTCCCTGCACTCGTGGTCCCAACTTTCGAATCGCTTGGTCGTGACCACCCGTGAATTGCTATCATTTTCTCCTCAGATTTTGAACACGAAGTCTCCTCGTCTCGATTTTGCATGAATCGCAAAAAGCTTCTAAACATCCCCTCGCTCATCATCTCTCAGCAGGGTGTTGTTCACAGAGGAACATTGCCACTGTCAGACGCTCTCCTCGCTGCAAAAGACAGCATCTCCACTGGCCTCATTTACTCCATCGTTAATATTCTCACGACATTCTCAAACACCGCCATAAAACAAGGGTTAATTAAGGAAATCAATATATCACATAATATCCCTATATATCGACCAACTAACAAATAAGCTTTAGTAGACACACTAATAAGGATTTACTGCCTGCCTCCCTCCTAGTTCTATTCCCCGATCTCCGCCAGAGATCATATCCCTAAGCTCGATATTAACCGTGACGCCCCAAAAAATAGTATACACAACACCCATTTCGAGTCGCCAAATACATGGTAAAAAAAAAAGCAAACTACAACTTCAATAATACAAATGTCGTGTGAAATACTTACAATATATATCAATATATATGAGTTTAAATATAATATTGTCTTCTAGATAATATCCACACGCAAATAAATCCCCATCATAATTATTGATTCATTATTTTACAAAATGGTGAGGACTACTAAACAACTCTCTAGTAACCTTCATTCCATACCCCGACTAAGACTCGCTACATTCTCGCCTCCCCGAGAAGAAAAAATGGAACAACAAGGAAAAGGGTGAGCTCAACTAGCCCAAAGAAGAATATTACGACTAAGATAATATACAACAAATTATCGTTAGTCTTCAACAGGAAAATCTGATGTAATACACAATATGACAACAAGTTTCAGATCAATATTCGCAATGAAATAATAATTCATGTAAGAGTTACGTAGAGAATGAAATCTACTATAATCTATGAATTTAATACCATCATCAATATTTTATCCTCGTAACATCAATCAATATACATCCGAATCAAATATTCATCTTTGCACCATGTGCCAAAGATATTCATCACCGGGTCATGTTCATTTAAACACTGCTCATCTTTGCACCATGTGCCAAAGATATTAATCAATCTGGCCATGTTCATCTCAACACTGCTCATCTTTGCACCATGTGCCAAAGATATTCTTCAGAAATCATTCATCTTCACTACACAAAAGCCAAAGATATTCAATAATATCATCATTTAAGACCGAGGATGATGAAAAATATTTTTAAAGAAACGAATCCAAAGGAAACAAAACAAAATGACAAGGATTAAGGATTAAGGATTCAGATTTGGTTTTATCCACGCCCAAAAATACCTCAAAAATAATCATAGTGGTGTAAAATTCAAGAATGATCAAAACATGGATACAATCGAAAGTTAGTATCCGTAATAGATATTTTGGACAAAAAGAAGAAATTTTATTTTTCTATGAATAAGACCAGATACGTGAATAAGGTCAGATACGTGAATAAAGGCCAGACACGTGAATAAGAATCTCTACACCAAAAGATAGAAATTCCACAAAAACATCTTCACGCTTCACTTAATAAGACTCGTGAATAAGAATCGTGAATAAGAACTCGCTTAATAAGAACTCGTGAATAAGAACTCATGAATAAGAACTCATGAATAAGAACCCATGAATAAGAACCCGACATGAAAAAGTTCCAAATTTGATAAAACTTCAGATCAATATTTCAAAGATAATGATATGAAGAAATAATATCATTACGAAAAAAAATAATATCCCTTACCTCGAAAAAGATCAAGATTTTTAAATTAAACACCTGATATAAAGCATGACTTTGACTTGCACCAGATATAGCAATACTCAAAGTATACTCAAAATACTCACAAGAATACGCCGATAATATAGAGAGAAAACTTCAGCTTCGTGTGATTTTCAATTCTAACCCAAGACCCTATTTATAGAAATCGCTAGTAACACCAAAAAGTAAAATTTAATAATTTAATATATATATATATATATATATATCAAATTCATACGCCAACCTTAGAATTCAGAGATCCTAGCATTTCCCACATGCCACCTTCTAGAAAGAAATGATAAAAACGTTTTTTTCATAAAATAAATAATTAAAACTTACAAAAATTAATTATTTTGAGCTTCGTAACTTCAATAATTCATAATAAATAGCCCTTTCATCAGAAAATTTGAATCTCATGAGTTTTTATAGGAAATTCAATTTCTACAACTTTGCAGAAGAAAGTTTTTCCAAATTCCAAATAGAAATTGACCAAATCCACAAACCAAGCATTTTTTAAAAGCTATAATCAAATTTCAACCAATAAATGGGGTCCACCGACATGTTTAACATGTTTTAAACATTTATTGCAAAAAAAAATACTCTTCCTCCTCAGATACTCATATATCCCACATTCGTTGTAAAATATCACCGCTAATATATTATTAAAATAATATATTTAAACGAATTATTTTATCGTAAAAGATAAAATATTAATTTTCAACAATTGTCATTTTAAAAATTTTTTCCATCTATATCCACATAAAATCAATATTTTTCTCATCATATAAATCAATAATTAATTATTCACAAATAATATTACGTAATCACAATATCGACAACCAGCAGTAGCCTCAGAAAGAGGGGCTTTCCAATAAGAATTTCTTCATCGGGCGCCAAGCAATTAAGTGACCAAACCTCTCCTTAGATGTAACTTTCTAGACATTGCCAATAATGTTATCTAATAATATTATTCAGATAATATGAATTATTGCTTCGATAATGAAAGATATCGTAATGACAATTATCAAACAACAAAGAATATAAAATATCAACGCAAGAATTATTAACTCAATAAAATAATCGAATAAAGAATTATCAGAACCATTATCGAGTAAAGGCCTTCACGTAAGAATCAATAATTGTGCAATACCAAGTGCTATCGCTCAACAACGCCAGATTAGTGTGTTTTAACCACCGGTATTCCAACAAAGATAATCTGTGAATAACTACGCCGCTATTTAAAAAAACAACTTATATTTGTCGCTTTTTCATCCAATCACTTTCACATGGGGCCCACACATGGTCGCTACTGGTCGCATTTAATATTCCCCGACAAAGCATTTAATATTCCACCACCAAACTAATATTCCCCGACAATAATGAATATTTTATAACCACTGCTTATTTTGAAATATTTGCATATTTAACCCTTAACTATCCACATTAATCAAATCAACCCTTACTATTTCAAAATAATAAATAAAGGAAATTCCTTTTATTTAAATGTCGATTAATATGAATATCGAATAAATGTTGATAATGTCTAATTAAACACTTGTTCATTCAATACCACGGATCAAAGATATTCTTCATAAATATTCAACTCATACTACATACCATGTGCCAAATATTATTCAATATTATCATATCATTTAAAATTCACGTCAAAAATTAAAATATTTTAATAAAACAATAATATCTATGATCGGAGATGTACTGATTCAACTTGGAGATCAGATCCAAGGATTAATTCATGATTGAATAAATTTATCCATGGTATTTCAATTACATCGCAGTATAATAAAGATGATAGTGGTGTTAAATTCAACGTGAATCAACACAGTATACAATCAAATCCAAGATAATCAATCGAAGACGAAAGTTCATATCGATTCGACAAAAAGATTTAATCACAACACGATAATAATCATAATATGGCAAAGATAATAGAAGTTGATAATTTCGCTGGAAAAAAAAGAAGGAATGGTAAAAATTTACGGTGTGATAACACCAATAAATAATCAAATATGAGGGAAGAAATTTCAATCCAATTTCATTGGTGAATAAAAGTTGGATTCAAAAAAAGGAATAGTTACCGTGAAAGTTTTATGGATAAAAGAATGCATTTTCATGACTATTAAAAGCATAACAAAAGCTCCAAACCGATACCGAACGAAGTTTCAACTAAGTTAGTTAATTATAAATAAAATTGATACCTTACCTTATGTACAACCCCAAAATAGGTCCATTCCATCCAACCCATTCTCGAGTCGCCAAATATATGGTACGTAAAAACAACTACAACTTTATTACAACAATTGTCGCAAAAAAATACAACAACACATATGCCGTGAGTTTGATACAAATATATACCAACTCGACACCAACTTGGAGAAGACGTCACAATGACACCTTACATAAAGGTATAGTCAAAAACCTGCTTTTAGAAATTAGAATCTTTGGGAAGTGCTCAAGGAAACCTTCATATATGGGAGGCCATGCTTTTAGGTTATGGTAGATATCATATGGCCACGTAATTATCCTCGTCAATCTAATAAACCCCAAAGAAAAACGAGAAGATTACTATCATATTCTTCCCAATGGTGAGTCTTTCTCGACATATCATTATCTCCACTGCCTCTAATTGGGTATTATACTCCAAACAAACACCAAGATTATATAGTAGTGCTTGTAAATATACTCAAAGAAGTGGATGAGCACAACCATGTGCTTATGATAACACGAGGTCAGATGTCATTAGACATCTTGTATGATAGTGACAAAACACCCTTCCAAGTTAAATTCACCTCACCTCAACATCTATAGATTCACCACTCTATTCCTCGCTATCCCCCGCCGACCCAAAGCCTACACTTTTTATTACCCGAAAGGAATTCAGAAACAAAAGGGTGAGCACAACTAGCTCTCAAGAAGAATATTATGACTAAAGATAAATAAATTATCAATAGTCTTCATCAAGAATAAATCGTAGATTTAGAACATACGGTAGATGATAAAACTTTTCAACCATAGTTGCAAATGAATGAGCAATCCATTAAGAGTCAAATAGACTATAAAGTCTATTGTCTTTCCATGTTAAAAATCCACCAACAATGTTTTATCCTCGTAACATCAATCAACAATTTCGCTCGTCCACAATCACGTATATAACTCATAATCGTAATTGTAGTTCTAAATTTCTTTCTCATCCAAGACAAAGATAATTTTCATCACTTTGTTTTACCCAAACATCAAAGATCATGGTTATACCAAATCACGCCTCGCTCATAATCATACTAATAAATTCATCTTTGCACCACGAGCCAAAGATATTCATCAACAGCTCATCTTTACACTACAAAGCAAAGATATTCAACAACGGGTCATCTTTGCATTACAAGCCAAAGATATTCATCAATAATTCATCTTTGCACTACAAAGCAAAGATATTCAACAACAGTCATCTTTGCATTACAAGCAAAAAGATATTCATCAATAATTCATCTTTGCACTACAAAGCAAAGATATTCAACAACAAAGTCATCATTTTCATCACGAGCAAAAAGATATTCATCAATAATTCATCTTTGCACTAAAAGCAAAAGATATTCATCAATAAGTCATCTTTGCATTACGAGCAAAAGATATTCATCAATAATTCATCTTTGATCATCACAAAGATATTCATCAATGGTCATGTTCATTTAAACACTGCTCATCTTGCACTACACAGCCAGCCAAAGATATTCTTCGTAAATCATTCATCTTTGCATTGGTTTTATCCACGCCCAAAAATACCTCAAAAATAATCATAGTGGTGTAAAATTCAAGAATGATCAAAACATGGATACAATCAAAGCTAGTATCCGTAATAGATATTTTAGATTTAAAAGAAAAATTTTCATTTTTCTATGAATAAGGCCAGATTCGTGAATAGTGTCAGATTCGTGAATAAGGTCAGATACGTGAATAAAGGCCGAGATACGTGAATAAGAATCGACACCAAAAGATAGAAATTCCACAAAAACATCTTCACGCTTCGCTTAATAGTACTCGTGAATAAGAACTCGTGAATAAGAACTCATGAATAGTAACTCGTGAATAAGAAACTCATGAATAGTAACCCGATATGAAAAAGTTCCAAATTTGATAAAAAGTTCCAACCAATATTTCAAAGATAATGATATCAAGAAATAATATCATTCGAGAAGAAAATAACATCCCTTACTATCCCTTACCTCAAAAGAGAAGATTTAGTTGAAACACCTGATATAGGTCAAGGGAACTTGCAATCGATGCCTAACAACTACTCAAAGTATACTCAAAATACTCACAAGAATACACTCGATAATATAGAGAGAGAAAGAGAGAAAAACTTGTTTTCGTGTGATTTTCAATTCTAACTTAGCCCTCTATTTATAGGAAAATGTTAGCACGTCAAGGCATTTTGACTCAGAACCCCGATGGCTTTTACCGCTACTATTCCACCCACCAAAAATCAGCCATCATTCCCAACAACCACCAAGAGTGGGGCCCACTCAATTCTAGAATTTTCCACCAAAACCTAAAACCTAATCTAATCAGCCACCTCTTAAAATTCATAACAAATCATACGCTCATTTTTAACGGCTCAAAATTTGTGGACATATACTCAACTTATATATGTATAACATATCCAAAATTACAACGATCCAACGGTCGGATCAAAATTTATAACTCATGCAATATAGTCAAGAACACCGATTTTTCGGACTATTAGTCCTTCTGACCAGCTTTCATTCAAAAAATTTCACCAATAAATATCTACAAAGAATTTTTGGGTGATTCAAATTTCTACAGTTAGCTTACTTCTAGGGCTTTCTTTTGATATATGGCTCATCTCTTAACTCATTATATTATTAAAGAGTTATGGATTTTACAAAATCAAGTAATAAACTAATTTTTCCGAAAATCCCATATTTTGTTCTCCATTTCGACAAATAACCGATAAAACACCTCATCATTAATTCCTTCACTTATAACCACATAAATAAATCCATCATTTATATCCACATCAAATAAATATTTTCTTATCATATGAATCAATAATTAATTATTCACAAATAATATTACGTAATCACATTTATGACAACCAGCCGCTCCTCAGAAAGAGGGGCTTTCCAATAAGAATTTCTCCTCATCGGGCGCCGCAAATTAGTGACCAAACCTCTCCTCGATGTAACTTTCTAGACATTGCCAATAATGCTATCTAATAATATTATTCAAATAATATGAATTATCGATCCGATAATGGAAATATCAGTAAAGTTGATAATTATCGAACAACAATAATATAAAATATCAACGCATCAATTATCGAATCAATAAAATAAAATATTGAATAAAGAATTATCAGAATAATTATCGAGAAAGGCCTTCTTCACGTAAGAATCAATAATTCAAAAAAATACTCGGTAATACCGCAAAGCATCGCGCAACAACGCCAGACATTTTTTATTTTACCAACCGTATTCCAACAAAGGTTAATCTGTGAACGATTACGCCGTTATTTATAAAAACTTAGTTTTGTCGCTTTCTTCATCCGACGCTTATTCTCGTTATGGGCCCACAAATAGTCGCTACCATTGCATTTAATATTCCCTACGTAAAGAATATTCCACACCACCAAACTAATATTCCCCACAATAATGAATACTTTATACCTCATGTATTTTGAAAAAAAAAAATTTCATATATCACCCTTAACTTTAACTTTTATCAATTTAACCATTTACCTAATAGAAAAATTGAATACTTTTATTTCATAAAATTCGGTCTTACAATCTCCTCCTTATGAAATTTCGTCCCTCAAATTTACGCACTCGGTATTTCAAAGAGTTGAGAATACCTTTTGCTTTCATTTCGCATTCCATCTCCTCGTCATCATGATTTCTCCATCGCTTCATCTCCCCGTATTTCAGATATCATTCTAGAATACAAACTTCAAAACAAAGGTTAATTGAACAAATTAATATATCACATAATATCCCGATATTACGATCGACCAACAAATAAGCTTAGTAGACACACTAATAAGGATTTACTCATCTCTCCTCCTAGTTCTATTCCCCGATCTCCGCCAGCAGATCATATCCCTAAGCTCGATATTAAATGTAACAACCCCAAAATAGGTCCATTCCATCCAACCCATTCTCGAGTCGCCAAATATATGGTACGTAAAAACAACTACAACTTTATTACAACAATTGTCAGGCAAAATACAACAACACATATGTCGTGAGTTTGATACAAATATATACCAAATGTAAGACACCACGTCACAATGACATGACACCTTACATAAAGGTATAGTCAAAACCTGCTTTTAGAAATTAGAATCTTTTGGGAAGTGCTCAAGGAAACCTTCATACATGGGAGGCCATGCTTTTTAGGTTACGGTAGATATCATATGGCCACTGTAATTATCCTCGTCAATCTAATAAACCCCAAAGAAAAAACAAGAAGATTACTATCATATTCTTCCCAACGTGAGTCTTCTCGACATATCATTATCTCCACTGCCTCTAATTGGGTATTATACTCCAAACAAACACCAAGATTATATAGTAGTGCTTGTAAATATACTCAAAGAAGTGGATGAGCACAACCATGTCTTATGATAACACGAGGTCAGATGTCATTAGACATCTTGTATGATAAAGTGACAAAACACCCTTCCAAGTTAAATTCACCTCACCTCAACATCTATAATTCACCACTCTATTCCCTCGCTATCCCCCGCCGACCCAAAGCCTACACTTTTTATTACCCGAAAGGAATCAGAAACAAAAGGGTGAGCACAACTAGCTCAAGAAGAATATTATGACTAAAGATAAATAAATTATCAATAGTCTTCATCAAGAATAAATCGTAGATTTAGAACATACGGTAGATGATAAAACTTTTCAACCATAGTTGCAAATGAATGAGTAATCCATTAGAAGAGTCAAATAGACTATAAAGTCTATTGTCTTCCATGTTAAAAATCCACCAACAATGTTTTATCCTCGTAACATCAATCAACAATTCCTCGCCCACAATCACGCAGTATAACTCATAATCGTAATTGTAGTTCTAAATTCTTTTCTCATCCAAGACAAAGATAATTTTCATCACTTGTCTTTACCAAACATCAAAGATCATGGTTATACCAAATCACAGCCTCTGCTCATAATCATACTAATAAATTCATCTTTGCACCACTAGCCAAAGATATTCATCAACAGCTCATCTTTACACTACAAAGCAAAGATATTCATCAACAGTCATCTTCAGCATTACAAGCCAAAGATATTCATCAATAATTCATCTTTGCACTACAAAGCAAAGATATTCAACAACAACAGTCATCTTTTGCATTACAAGCCAAAGATATTCATCAATAATTCATCTTTGCACTACAAAGCAAAGATATTCAACAACAGTCATCTTCAGACATTACGAAGCAAAAAGATATTCATCAATAATTCATCTTTGCATTCACAAAGCAAAGATATTCAACAAAAGTCATCTTCAGATTACGAGCAAAAGATATTCATCAATAATTCATCTTTGCACCATCAAGCCAAAGATATTCATCAACAATGTCATGTTCATTTAAACACTGCTCATCTTGCAGACCACATGTGCCAAAGATATTCTTCGTAAATCATTCATCTTTGCATTGGTTTTATCCACGCCCAAAAAATACCTCAAAAATAATCATAGTGGTGTAAAATTCAAGAATGATCAAAACATGGATACAATCAAAGCTAGTATCCGTAATAGATATTTTAGATTTAAAAGAAAAATTTTCATTTTTTCTATGAATAGTGCCAGATTCGTGAATAGTGTCAGATGAACGTGAATAAAGGCCGATACGTGAATAGAAACTCGACACCAAAAGATAGAAATTCCACAAAAAACATCTTCACGCTTCACGCTTAATAGTACTCGTGAATAAGAATCGTGAATAAGAATCGTGAATAGTAACTCATGAATAGTAACTCGTGAATAAGAACTCATGAATAGTAACCCCGATATGAAAAAGTTCCAAATTTGATAAAAGTTCCAACCAATATTTCAAAGATAATGATATCAAGAAATAATATCATTTCGAGAAGAAAATAACATCCCTTACTATCGAAAGACCTCAAAAGAGCAAAGACTTGAAAATATCTGGATATAGTGTCAAGGAAACTTGCAACCGAGAAATCAACTCAAAGTATATCTAAATACTCACAAGAATACACTCGATAATATAGAGAGAGAAAGAGAGAAAACTTGTTTTTCGTGTGATTTTCAATTCTAACTTAGCCCTCTATTTATAGAAAATGTTAAGACGCCAAGCAGCATTTTGACTCAGAACCCGATGGCTTTTACTCGCTACTATTCCACCCACCAAAAATCAGCCATCTTCCCCAACAACCAAGAGTGGGGCCCACTCAATTCTAGAATTTTCCACCAAAACCTAATTTCCTAATCGCCACCTCTTAAAATTCATAACAAATCATACGCTCATTTTTAACGGCTCAAAATTTGTGGACATATACTCAACTTATATATGTATAACATATCCAAAATTACAACGATCCAACGGTCGGATCAAAATTTATAACTCATGCAATATAGTCAAGAACATCGATTTTTCGGACTATTAGTCCTTCTGACCAGCTTTCATTCAAAATTTCACCATTTAAATATCTACAAAGATTTTTTTGGGTGATTCAAATTTCTATACAGTTAGCTTACTTTAGGGCTTTCTTTTGATATATGGCTCATCTCTTAACTCATTATATATTAAAGAGTTATGGATTTTACAAAATCAAGTAATAAACTAATTTTTCCGAAAATCCCATATTTTGTTCTCCATTTCGACAAATAACCGATAAAACACCTCATCATTAATTCCTTCACTTATAACCACATAAATAAATCCATCATTTATATCCACATCAAATAAATATTTTCTTATCATATGAATCAATAATTAATTATTCACAAATAATATTGTAATAATCACATTTATGACAACCAGCCGCTCCTCAGAAAGAGGGGCTTTCCAATAAGAATTTCTCCTCATCATGCGCGCAATTAGGTGACCAAACCTCTCCTCGATGTAACTTTCTAGACATTGCCAATAATGCTATCTAATAATATTATTCAAATAATATGAATTATTGATCCGATAATGGAGATAATCGTGCAAAGTTGACAATTATCGAACAACAATAATATAAAATATCAACACAAATCAATTATCGAATCAATAAAATAAAATATTGAATAAAGAATTATCGTAATAATTATCGAGTAGGCCTTTCACGTAAGAATCAATAATTGAAAAAATATCGCGGTAATACCAAAGCTATCGCAAGCAACAACGCCAGACATTTTATTTTTACCAACCGTATTCCAACAAAGTTGTTAATTGTGAACGATTACGCCGTTATTTATAAAAACTTATTTTGTCGCTTTTCTTCATCCGACAGCTTATTCTGCGTTATGGGGCCCATAAATATCGCTACTGTCGCATTTAATATTCCCTACTGTAAAGAATATTCCACCACCAAACTAATATTCCCCGACAATAATGAATACTTTATATACCTCATGTATTTTGAAAAAAAATTTCATATATCACCCTTAACTTTAACTTTTATCAATTTAACCATTTACCTAATAGTAAAAATTGAATACTTTTATTTCATAAAATTCGGTCTTACATGGGGAATTTTGGAGTTAAACTTGAGGTAGCTAATTTCTTAAGGAATTAATTAGAAATTGATTTTTGAAAAATAGTAAATGAATTTTAAAATTGAAGAAAAAATATATTTTCATTATGGGACTATATTATGCTAAATCCCAGAAAAGAAATATTTTTGGGACTGATTTGGTATTTTTCATGAAAATAGTTTTGTTACGAACATATGAGTTAAATATGTTATGTGAAGTAACAAAGTTGAAAATAAGATTTTATGACTGAAAATCCTATATATAAATATATACATATTTTGTTTTGAGGATTTGATAATTGGTGATGATATCTTATGAGTATAGCATTTTGAATGATTAAATGCATTATATGGTAAAACGTAAACAATTGAGATAAATTGTTTATAAATTTAAGTGATTAAAATATTGTTATAATATTAATGATATTAGATTATGAGATTATTAAGTGATTGATAACATGGGGATATTCTTGAATCCTCGGATAAATTATATTATAAATGTTTAATATTTATCCTTTATCTCATTTGATTGATTCTTTATATCATTATCCTCATGTTTATATTATGTTGAAAGTCATACGTGGCAGTAGTGCATAGATGGACTTGGTATGATTATGATTGAGGATTGTTAGGGGTATAATCATAACCATAATTGAAAACACGATTATCTTTGGTAGTAGTGCATGGATAATTTGTGGTCGTGATACTTAATGAATACACGATTATCTTTTGTACGTGAGTGCGTGGATAATTCGTGGTCGTGATAATAAAGAATATCCTTGGCACGTAGTGCGGGGATGATTCGATGATGTGGATTAATTATTGTCTTTGAGTCTCAAACAATGAAATATTAGTTCATGGATGTGGTAAAAGTCATCTTTGGCCGTAGTACATTGATGGACTTGGTATGATTATGACGTGGATTATTCGGTATAATCATGGCCAGTAATTAAAAAACACGAATATCCACGGCCGATAGTGCGTGGATAATTCAGTAGTCGTGATACTATTAAAGTCGAGTCTCGGCATTATTGGTTTTCTGATTGTATATCTTTGGCATGTAGTGCAAAGATGAATTGTTAATGAATATCTTTGGCGGATTGCGAAGATGAATTTAATGTTTTTAACGATAAAAGGTATTCAAGGTATCCTCACCTCTTTATCATACCAGGTACGTACCCTAATTTCGAGGGTGAAATTCCATAAGGAGGGGAGATTGTGAGACCCCAGATTTTATCAATAAAGATTTAAATTTTGTCGATTTTTTTTTTAATATTATGGTGTGAATTTGAGATAATATTATAGTTGTGGGTGTTAGGTTTGTAATATTCATGTGCGCAATCAAATTGCAAAAATAAGCGGAAGCGAGTAAAAATCAGAGTTTAAAATTTACAAACCATATACCCGGATCACCCTTTATGCATAATTATTAATTAAACGAAAAGATAAAGAATAAAATCATACCCTTGAAGATCGAGCTTCCTCAGGTACAAGTTCACCTCCAATCCTTTTCGCGTTCAATCTTGAATCCACCGGGTTTGGTTCCTTCCTTTGATCAACGTTAGCCACCCAAATGTTTGGCCTCAGAGGTGATCCACCGAGGAAGAAGAAAATTCAAGAAGATGGGTATTTGGCTCAAACCCTAGTTTTCTATCTCTATAGAAAAAAGGTGTATTCTCCCAACAATTGGAATTATGTCGTATGTTGAAAAAGTCAACAACCCCCCACCACCCATAATAAGACTCCTCTTATTAATAGATGTGGGCAACCCACCTTAATAATTAAGGAATTGGGTTTTATTTAATTAATTAAATTCTTTTAATTAATTAAGCTCCCTAATCTTATTAGGGATAATTAATTAAACTCCTTTAACTAATTTTCCTTCCTAATCCAATTAGGAATAAATGAGAGTACTTATATTAAATTAATTCCTAAACTCTTTTAGAAATTAAAATAATAATAATTGTAATAATATTAATAAGACTCTCTTATTAATTTATATTTAATATTTCTAAAATATTAAATAATAAATATTAAGCTATTTAATTTATTCTATCACCATAGATTAAATTAAATATACTTAATATATTATTATGATTATGCCATTAACTTCTTAAATAATTATTCTTCCTTTTATGGTGTGACCCTTTAGGTTCTCTATATTAAACGGTTGTGAATAAATCAATTAGAACAATTCTAATCTTATTTAAATAAATAAAATTAAACAATTAATTTATTTAAATAAATAATATTTATTCTGATAGGGATAAGCCTCCCCTAGCGATCAACGACTTTCCGAGGATAATATAGATTTCAACATTAATCATAAAAGAACCTTTGAGTAAATAGTTACTGCAAACAATTCAATCCTTCCACCATACAATGTCCCAATTAAATAT
This sequence comes from Panax quinquefolius, assembly GCA_020205615.1. NCBI lineage: Eukaryota > Viridiplantae > Streptophyta > Magnoliopsida > Apiales > Araliaceae > Panax > Panax quinquefolius. The sequence continues at coordinate 26,590,565 of CM035173.1, forward strand.
AAGACATGAAATTATTGTCAAGTCTTATTTTATTTAATTATATGTATTTTCGACTCTTAAATGCACAACTCCAAATAATGCAAATTAGAAACTCCTTTCTAATTTCATTTCGCCTTAACCCAAGGACTCTTGGGTTGTCATTTATCGAATCACATAGGACATTCTCTTCTTTTATTAGAAGTGGTAGATTCTTTATTGATCATACATTATCTCCATATACAACTTATTATACCCAAGCATACCCTTTGATATACCCTAAGGGTCTTAAGGAATAAGTCAAAGTATAACTCATCATACACAAGATACTATGATGATCTCAAGTCCAAGGATCACTTGTACTACTATCACTACAGAATTCCTATTGACAGCAAATAAAACTCCATTAGGTATTCCTTAGCGAGCCCACGTTCAATTGAACTTATTCTCTAATAAGCACCTACACTTGCTTTAGTGTCTCCACACAAATGATCGTGAGATCAATCATCCTCATCCAATGAAAGCAAGCAACGTATGTACCAATCTATCCGGATTCACTAATCCCCAATTTAGTAATCCAATGATTGGGAACTATTTTAGTTTTAAGCTTTCTAAGAATTTAGATCTCATTAGAATGATCATCATCATTATTCAAAAGCATTGCTTAAAACTATGGGTTTATCACATATTATAAAACAAAGATCATGTAGATAATTAAAAGCCTTTAATAAATTAATACTTTTTATTAATAAATGAATAAGATTGTTACAAAGTATATGCTTTATCATCAAACATGATTGGCTTGTGTAATACATACTACTTTCAATCTCCCACTTGCACTAAAGCCAATCGTCATGGTATCTTATACTCTTCTTCTCTAAGTGACGATTATCCTGCTTTGTTGGATAAGCTTTAGTTAATGGATATGTAATGTTGTTCTTGAGAGTCCACTATCTCTATAGTGATTTCCCATCTTTCAATGACTCTAATAATCAAATGAAAGTGCCACAACACATGTTTAGATCCAAGATGAGACTTAGGAACTATTCCTAGTTACGTAATGAACTTTAATCCAAACAATCAACTTGCGACTTCATTTATAGCTATATACTTTGTCTTTATCACTAAACCAAAGAACTCTTTCTTTGTTTGGAACCTTTCAATTCATCGCACCTTGTTCAAGGTAACCCTTTACCTTAAAGTGGATTTTTTCTGTCATCTTAGTGCATCGAAAAACTTGAGTCATTAAGCCCTCTCGTTTTAATTTAGACCCACCATGAATATGATCACATCCTTAGTGTCGGTTAAGCACTTTAAGATGTTTTCAACGACTCATAGTGAACTTCTCCGTAATATAATGATCAACATCAGGTCTCGTACATTTCATTGCATACATGATTGTCACTCATGCGACTCTCTTTTCAAGAGTGCATGGAGACTATTAAAGAGATACACTCCATAGCTCATCGACATGAGACATCTCTTGAGTTTGCCATGCTAAACGACTTTAGCATCAAATGAATATACGTTCCTTGGGTTAAGTCGAGGATCCTTTTAAATCTATCTATATAGATTTGTATCCCCAATTAAGATACTCTTCCCAAATAATTCATGGAGGAATGTTTAGACAACTTTATCTTTCTTGATTGTATCATTGGTATGTAATTCCTCATCCGTAGTATATCAACATATAATACTAGAAATTTCACGACGCTCCCAATCGACCCTTTTGTACACACTAGAACTCTTACCTCATCATATGTAACTCGGATCATCATCTTCTATGATGCGCACCTCATCATCATCATCATCTATGATGAATCCATACCTCTAGGTATCTTGATTACTATTCCGCATTTACGATTTGGTTTGTGGTACAATAGGTCTATCTATAAGTTCCTCTTATTTGACTTATAGTGTTTTGTGGTTCTTGAACTTTTCAAGATCTATTATCCTCCCACTAGCCCCTTTAATGATAAACACCTTTATCTTGAGAAAGCGGTGTTTCATAATAAACACCTTTTGCTATGTAGGATTATAGAACATATGCCCTAAACTTACTTTAGGATGTCCCACAAATCATACATGTCAAATTTTGTCCCAAGCTTATCCTTTGAAACCTTTTCACATAAGTTGGACAACCCCTTATCTTAACATACTTAAGATTAGGAATCCTCCCCATCCATAACTTTTATGGAGTCTTGGGGGTAGGATTTTGAGGTTACCTTTTTGTAGATATGCGACCATTTTTGGGACATGACCCAGAAGGATCTTTGAAATGTCGGTAAAATCATTATGGACCGCTTACGTGTCCAACAAGGTACGATTTTTCATTCCAGATACATCAATCAATTATTGTGTATCAGGATGTGTCCATTATGAGAAAACCATTTGAGATGATCTAGAAACTTATTGCACAAGTATTTATTCCTTGATCTAATCAAAGAATCTTAATACTTTGTCAATTTGTTTCACTTCTGAATTCTTTGAACCTTTCAAATAATTCACACTTGTATTTCAGCAAATACACACATTCAACTCTTTGAATGATCATCTCCTTTTCTTATACTAATTTGTTCGATATGCAAAATTATTTTCATGTAAGTCAAGTATACAAAATTTATTAAGTAATATTCGGTTTATACAAAACATTATTATTATAAATAGAACAACAATTGTTCTTAATTATAATACCAAAGATTTCATTGTTCAACAATAAAATGGAAATAATATTTTAACAAGAACTGGAATACAATAACAACTTATTGACTTAATAGATTTGCGTAGGCATTGCTAAACTATAAGTTTCTATGGCTAATATGGCAACCTTTGCTACATTTTCCATACGTAGGATTACTTATATTTGTTTAGCTTTCTACTTCTTGGTCCTTCATAAATCTATATTTATGATAACCAAAGTCGGTATCCAATACCCAAGTAGAACCTCGACTTAAAGAAAAATTTATTTTAAATCATGAACAAATTTGTATTTTGTAACCAAACTTCACTAAGCTTCTTTGGTTAGCCTCTCGCAAGATGCTTCTTCAGCTTCTTTCTAAGTGTCGAGCTTATTGTAGTGGAAGCAAACTCCTTTGCTATCCAGATCGATTTTGTTCTTATTATCCTTTGTTTACGCCTTTACATTTTACCTTCTTTGAATCGTTCTTCTTTTGAGAAGATCCTTTGGCCCCTACCAAGTAAGACATGGTCTTTCTTAGTTGAAAGTTACTCTCAACATTTTTCAACATGTTAAGCAAATCGGCGGGTCGATATCTAGCTTGTTCATATGAAAATTCACAACAATTGTGAAAGGAGTCCAGGGAGTGAGTGCAAGATCAAATCTTGGCTCAACTCTCCATCCATGACAAAACTTCGTTGTCTAATTGATCAATCAAATTGATAATGTTAAGGACTTTTATCTGTATTTATAGTGCCATTGTCCATTCTAGATCGGAAGAGCTCCTTAGATATCTCGATATCTATCGGTCCTACTTTCTCACCATCAACTACTTGATGTGCGGGGAATATAGTAGGAGCATCCATAGTTTCATCTTGTATTTGAAGCTCGTTACTTTCATGGATGCGAGCATGATGCATCGAGCCAATTGTGCATCATCTTGCCACTTTCTAAAAGTAGCAATGTCTTCCTCGAGGCATTATGCGCAACCATTAGGAGGATAGGCGTATTAAGGACATAAGATAGCTTTTCGACTATGAGAACTATTCTCAAATTCCTTAACCAATCACATTTAATTGATTGCAGTTAATTTAGCATCTAATATGCTTCGATGATGATAGTAATTTTAGACATTGTAAAATTTCGTAAATGAATTTGTAATTAACAACATTTTAGCATACATTCTTTTATTAATTACCAAAATAATTTAGGTCTTGTTTTAAATTGGTATCTCCCACTATTTTCTTCAAACTATATTACCCTCACTTATATAGTTCGGCAAAATCTAATTAAAGATTTGCTAGTGAGAATAAGGATCACATTTCAAATGTATATAGCCTTGTGGTGACACAACAAACTATATATAAATAAATAGGTAGACAACTTTTGTCAATTACATCAACTATCTGACTCCTTTTCTTTTGCCTCTTAGATTATTTTGATCAGTGGTGGCACATCCAGAATCAAAATTATCCAAGTTAAGTTAATCCAACCTAGCACTCCATATATTCAAAAAAGAAAAATATCATCCTTGTGGTGACACAACAAAACAATATTGTTCAATTTTCTTTATAAGCATCAAATGTGATAAATTAACATCTTAAATACTTAATACTTGCCTTGTGGTGACACAACAAACTCATATTAAATATTTAATACTCTATTAATTTTATCATGCTAGAAAGCGACGTTCGATATTCCAAATATCTTTGAACACTTAGGACTTAATATAAAAATTGAGGGGTTTGTTATTAATTTGTCTCATCTTGTTTAGCGCAGCATTTATATATATATATAAAATACGCGTCATATTAATTATTAACGCGAAGCATGTTTGCATAATATATAATATATATAGTATAAGCATGCACATATAGAATACTATATTCTACCGGATTGATTATGGACTTTTATTCTAGTTTGGTTCACTAGAGCCACCAAGTGAACCAAAAGGTCAAACCCTAGGGGTGCAAGAAATAATATTTAAATATAACTATTACATTTAAACAGGGCTCCATTACAAACGGGTCTTCAAGCACTCCTTGCTCTTGATCTCTAATTTTTAAAATTAATTCTAACTATTCCTATTACAAAACTATTTAAAATAAATAGAAACCTTGATCGCAGATCGAGGGAAGTACATAGGAGGGAGTTAGAATTTACATTAAGAAAAAATTAGAGAAGGCAAATCTGTGAGACTCCCATTTAATAAAACCCATACATTCATGCATCCAACTAAAATAAAATCCAATCACATTGGTTGATAATCCATAATCAATCCCATTTATTATCATACACATCATCATATGCATCAATAAATAACATTCATCTTATGAATAATAAACATTTAATGTGAGCGCCCCAAAATAGGTATACATCACCTATTTACGAGTTGTCAATACATGAATGCGAAACAACTACAACTTTATTATTACAACGATAGAAAGCTGTGAGTTTGAATACAAATATTATCTTCAGACAATATCTATACTCAATAAATCCTCATCACATTTATTGATACATTATTTACAAAAATGGTGAGGACTACTAAACAATCCTTTCTAAAACTTTCATTCCATACCCCAGGCTTCGTACTCGCTTATATTCTCGCCTCACGAGAAAAATGGAACAAAAAGGAAAAGGGTGAGCTCAACTAGCTCGATAAAGAATATTATGACTAAGATAATATACAACAAATTATCGTTAGTCTTCAACAGGAAAAATCTAATAGAATACAATAGACAACAAATTTTAAATCAATATTCGCAGCTGAAATAATAATTCATTAAAAGAGTTAAGTAGAGAATGCAAACTACTATCTTCTATGTATGAATTTAAAAGTTCATAAATCATCTTTTATCCTGTAACATCAATCAATATACATCCGGAATCAAATATTCATCTTTGCACTCTGGCCAAAGATATTCATCGATTGGTCATGTTCATTTAAACACTGTTCATCTTTGCACTACGGGCCAAAGATATTCTTCGAAAATCATTCATCTTTGCACTACTGGGCCAAAGATATTCTTAAGAAATCATTCATCTTTGCACTACGTGCCAAAGATATTCCATAATATCATCATTTAAGACCGAGGATGATGAAAAATATTTTTTTAAAGTGCTTGAATCCGGTGAAACAAAATGACAATGATTAAGGATTAAGGATTTCGTACTTGGTTTTATCCATGTCCAAAAATACCTCAAAAATAATCATAGTGGTGTAAAATTCAAGAATGATCAAAACATGGATCTTTGTAAGACCAGAAATTTTTTAAATAAAAGGAATTTCCTTTATTTATTATTTTGAAATAGTAAGGGTTGATTTGATTAATGTGGATAGTTAAGGGTTAAATACATGAAATATTTCAAAATAAGCAAGTGGTTATAAAATATTATTTTTTTGTGGGGAATATTCGTTTGGTCGTGGAATATTCGTGATGCTTTGTCGGGGAATATTAGATGCTGACAGTAAGCAACCATGTGTGGGCCCCATAGCGGAAAGCGATTGGATGAAGAAAACGACAAATATAAGTTGGTTAAAAATAACGGCGTAGTTATTGTTGAATTTAAGATCATTGGAATACCCGGTGGTTAAAATCTGATGTCTGGCGTGGTTTAAAGCGATGAGCTTGCGGTATTACAAGATATTGTTGAATTATTGATCCTTACGTGAAAGGCACTACTCAATAATTTTCACGGTGAATTCTTGTTCAATATTTTATTTTATTGATTCGATAATTCTTTGCGTTGATATTTTATATTATTGTTGTTCGATAATTGTCATTGCGCATTATCTCCATTATCGGATCAATAATTCATATTATTTGAATAATATTATTAGATAGCATTATTGGCAATGTCTAGAAAGTTACATCGAGGAGAGGTTTGGTCACCTAATTGCGCGCCGATGAAGGAGAAATCCTTATCGGAAAGCCCTCTTTTCCAGGAGCGGCTGGTTGTCATAATTGTGATTACGTAATATTATTTGTGAATAATTAATTATTGATTCATATGATAAAGAAATATTTATTTTATGTGGATATAAATGATGGATTTATTTATGTGGTTATAAATGAAGAAATTATTGTTGAGGTGTTTTATCGATTATTTTTTACAGTTGGAGGTATTAAAAATTAAATCGGGGTTTTGAGATATATTCATGGGTTATAATTTTTAATCCGACCGTTGGATTGTGGTAATTTTGGGTATGTTATACATACATAAGTTGAGTATATGTCCACAAATTTTGAACCGTTAAAAATGCACGAATGATTTGTTGTGAATTTTAAGAGGTGTCGGATTCGAAAATTAGGTTTATAATTGATTTTGGTGGAAAATTCTAGAATTGAGTGGGCCCCACTTGTGGTTGGTGAAGAAATGTGCTGAATTTTATTTCAAATGTGGTGGGTGGCAATAGTAGCGAGTAAAAGCCATCGGTAGTGGTGTCAAGTCCGCTGGTAAAGCTAACATTTTCCTATAAATGAAGGCTAAGTTAGAATTGAAAATCACACGAAACAAAGTTTCTCTCTTTCTCTCTATATTATCGAGGCGTATTTTGTGAGTATTTAGATACTTTGAGAGTTCTTTGTTTTCTACAAGTTTCATTCAAAGATCACTTGAGCCTTTCTTAGAAATCTTGATTCTTTGAGGTAAGGGATGTTATTTTCTTTTCGGATGATATTATTTCTTCAATATCATTATCTTTGAAATATTGGTTGGAACTTTTATCAAATTTGGAACTTTTTCATGTCGGGGTTACTTATTCATGAGTTCTTATTCACGAGTTCTTATTCATGAGTTACTATTCACGAGTTCTTATTCACGAGTACTATTTCATGAAGCGTGAAAATGTTTTTTGTGGAATTTCTATCTTTTTGGTTTGAGATTACTATTCACGTATCACGGCCTTTATTCACGATATCTGAGACTATTCACGATATCTGGCACTATTCATCGAAAAATAAAATTTCTTCTTTTCGTCCAAAATATCTATTACGGATACTAGCTTTGATTGTATCTCATGACGCCCCCAAAATAGGTATACATCACCCATTCGAGTTGTCAATACATGGTACGTAAACAACTACAACTTTATTATTACAACAAAGAAATCGTGAGTTTAAATACAAATATTATCTTCTAGACAATATTTATACTCAAATAAATCCTCATCACATTTATTGATACATTATTTTACAAAATGGTGAGGACTACTAAACAATCCTTTTCTAAAACCTTCATTCCATACCCGACTCATACTCTTCATTATATTCTCGCCTCCCGAGAAGAATGGAACAAAAAGGAAAAGGGTGAGCTCAACTAGCTTCAAGAAAGAATATTATGACTAAGATAATATACAACAAATTATCGTTAGTCTTCAACAGGAAAAATCGATAGAATACAATAGACAACAAGTTTCAGATCAATATTCGCAATGAAATAATAATTCATAGAAGAGTTACGTAGAGAATGAAATCTACTATAATCTATGAATTTAACAAATCCATCATCAAAATTTTATCCCTCGTAACATCAATCAATATTCATCTCAAATCAAACATTCATCTTTGCACTACAGCCAAAGATATTCATCGATCTATCATGTTCATCTCAACACTGCTCATCTTTGCACTACTGTGCCAAAGATATTCATCATTGGTCATGTTCATTTAAACACTGTTCATCTTTGCACTATACAGCCAAAGATATTCTTCAGAAATCATTCATCTTTGCACTACGGGTGCCAAAGATATTCAATAATATCATCATTTAAGAATGAGGATGATGAAAAATATTTTAAAGAATGAATCCAAAGTGAAACAAAATGACAAGGATTAAGGATTAAGGATTCAGTACTTTTGTTTTATCCATGTCCAACAATACCCCAAAAATAATCACAGTGGTGTAAAATTCAAGAATGATCAAAACATGGATACAATCAAAGCTAGTATCCGTAATAGATATTTTGGACGAAAAGAAGAAATTTTATTTTTCGATGAATAGTGCCAGATACGTGAAATAGGTCAGAGTATATCGTGAATAGTCACAGATACGTGAATAGAAACTCAGACACCAAAAGATAGAAATTCCAAAAAAAACATTTTCACGCTTAATGAATAGTACTCGTGAATAGTAATCGTGAATAAGTAACTAGTAATCATGAATAGTAACTCGTGAATAGTAACTCATGAATAGTAACCCCGACATGAAAAAGTTCCAAATTTGATAAAAAGTTCCAACCAATATTTCAAAGATAATGATATCAAGAAATAATATCATCCGAAAAGAAAATAACATCCCTTACCTCAAAGAATCAAGATTGCCGGAAGGAAAGGCTCAAGTGATCTTGAATGAAACTTGTACTAAACAAAGAACTCTCAAAGTATCTAAATACTCACAAAATACGCTCAATAATATAGAGAGAGAAAAGAGAAAACTTTGTTTCGTGTGATTTTCAATTCTAACTTAATTTCTATTTATAGGAAAATGTTAGCCCTAAAGCAGACTTGACGACTGCCACCGATGGCTTTACTCGCTACTATTGCCACCCACCACATTTGAAATAAAATTCAGCACATTTCTTCACCAACCACAAGTGGGGCCCACTCAATTCTAGAATTTTCCACCAAAATCAATTATAAACCTAATTTTCGAATCCGACACCTCTTAAAATTCACAATAAATCATTCGTGCATTTTTAACGGTTCAAAATTTGTGGACATATATACTCAACTTATGTATGTATAACATACCCAAAAATTACTACAATCCAATTCATCGGATTAAAAATTATAACCCCATTAATATATCTCAAAACCCCGATTTAATTTTTAATACCTCCAACTGCGTAAAATATCGATAAAACACCTCAACAATAATTTCTTCATTTATAACCACATAAATAAATCCATCATTTATATCCACATAAAATAAATATTTCTTTATCATATGAATCAATAATTAATTATTCACAAATAATATTACGTAATCACAATTATGACAACCAGCCGCTCCCTGTGAAAGAGGGGCTTTCCGATAAGGATTTCTCCTCATCTTGCGCCGCAATTAGGTGACCAAACCTCTCCTCGATGTAACTTTCTAGACATTGCCAATAATGTTATCTAATAATATTATTCAAATAATATGAATTATTGATCCGATAATGGAGATAATGTGCGGTGACAATTATTGAACAACAATAATATAAAATATCAACGCAAAGAATTATTGAATCAATAAAATAAAATATCGAACAAGAATTCACCGTGAAAATTATTGAGTAAGTGCGCTTCTTCACGTAAGGATCAATAATTCAACAATACTGTGTAATACCGAGTGTGCCATCTTGTAAAAACCACGCCAGACATCAGTATTTTAACCACCGGGTATTCCAACAAGCCTTAATTCGGTAATAACTACGCCGTTATTTTTAACCAACTTATATTTGTCGTTTTCTTCATCCAATCGCTTTCAGTTATGGGGCCCACACATGGTTGCGCCGTCCGCATTTAATATTCCCGACAAAGATTTAATATTCCACCACCAAACGAATATTCCCCGACAAAATGAATATTTTATAACCACTTGCTTATTTTGAAATATTTATGATTTAACCCTTAACTATCCACATTAATCAAATCAACCTTACTATTTCAAAATAATAAATAAAGGAAATTCCTTTTTATTTAAAAAAATTTTCGGTCTTACAACCTCCCTTCTTATGAAATTTCGTCCCTCGAAATCGACGACGCGACACGGTGTTTCAAAAGATGAGGATACCTCGCTTTCATTTCCGCTTTCCAATTCCCGTGTCATTTCCTCTATAAAGCATGATTCCTCCACAAAACTTTAACTTGTGGTATGACCTTTCATACAGCGTAGGACATGCTCCTTCCTATCCAAAATCTTGACAGTACCTCCTCACACGTTAAGTCTTGGCTATCTCGTCCGGTTCTAACTCTATAACGTGGTTCGGTCTTTCACATATTTATTTAAGTACGATATGTGAAACACATTATGAACACGAGACATACTTGGAGGTAATGCAAGTCTATAGGCTACATTTCCTACTCGGTCAAGAATTTGAAATGGACCAATAAATCGTGGATCGAGCTTTTCTCTCTTCCCAAATCTTGTAACTCCCTTCCATGGAGCAACTCGCAACAATACATGATCCCCTACATTAAATTCCACGTCCTTTCGATGAAGATCCGCATAACTCTTTTGTCGATCTTGAGCCGCTTTGTATACGTTGTCGAATCATTTGGATCTTTTCGGTGAGTCATATCGTTTTAACTCTCAGTCCCAACAATGTTGCTTCACCCACCTCATCCCAACATATTGGAGAACGACATTTTCGCCCATATAATGCTTCGAATGGAGCCACACCTATACTTGCTCGATAATCTGTTGTTGTAGGAGAATTCCACCAATGGTAAATACTTATCCCAACCGCCCTTGAAGTCAGGACACGTAGTCTTAATAAATCTTCAAGAGTTTGAATAGTCCTCTCTCGATTGTCCGTCTGTTTGGGGATGGGTATGTCAACTAAATCGCAAAACCGCGCTCATAGCTTTTTGCAAGCTAACCCAAAATCTTGAAGTGAATCTTGGGTCACGATCCAAACTATGGATACAGCATGCCATGCAACCTCACAATCTCATTTACGTATATACTAGCAAGACGCTCAAGTGAATAAGTCTCCAGATTCAAGCAAGAAATGAGCAGACTTGGTTAATCTATCAACAATAACCCAAATAGCATTGATGCCTTGAGAAACGTAGTAGGAAGACCCAGTGAACTAAATCCATGGTAATGTGTTCCCACTTCCATTCCGGAATCTCAAGTGGTTGCAACGGACCCTTAGGTACTAGATGTCTCCCTTTACACGTTGGCAAGTTAAACACATCGAGATAAACTTTGCAATCTCTCTCTTCATATTATTCCACCAAAATGTATGTCAAGATCACGATACATTTTAGTACTTCCGTGATGGATTGCAAATGGCGTATTGTGTGCCTCCATCATAATCTTGTACTTCAAATCGAGTCGTTAGAACACAAAGTTCAGAGTGGACTCAAGTATTCCTTCTTCATCAATTCTCGCCCTAATAGCCCTTCAGTACTTTCTTCTTCATACGATCGCTCGGGATTCCTGGCTTCGAGCAACCTTAACTTTTTCTATTAAAGTTGGCTCTGCGATACTTGACATCATCGCACTCGCTCCTCAAGATATGATCTTCTACTCAATGCGCCTACCACCACGCTCGCTTTACCGGGATGGTATCAATAGTGTGGTCGTAGTCTTTCAATAGTTCGAGCCAACGTCGCCGCCAAGATGTTGAGTTCTTTTTGAGTGAAGAAATATTTAAGGCTTTTATGATCCGAATATATCTCCACTTTCTCCCCATATAGATAGTGCCTCCATATCTTTTATGAAAACGATCACGCTAACTCTAGATCATGAGTAGGATAATTCCTCTCATACTCTTTAAGTTGTCGCGAGGCATAAGCTATGACTTTCCCACGCTGCATGAGAACACATCCTAAACCCTTTGCTCAAGCATCATTCAGAGATAACAAATCCATCCGAACCAGATGGTATTGTTAGAACAAAGCCGAAATAAGTCTCCTCTTAAGCTCTTGGAAACTTTTCTCGATTCTTCGCTCCAAACGAATTTTGTATCCTTCCGAAAGTTAATGAGTTAATGGAGTAGCGATTCGAGAAAACCCTTCCACTAATCTCCGATAATAACCAATTTAAGCCCAAAAGCTACGACTTCAACCACCGACTTTTGGTTGTTCTAACTTTCAGATTGCTTCAATCTTCACGGATCAACAGATACTCCATGTTTTGACACTGATGCCCAAGAAATGCTACTTCCTCAAGCCGTAACTCGCATTTCTTCAATTTGGCATATAGTTGGTTTTCATGAAGCCTTTGGAGTACCAAATTTCAAATGGTGCTCATGATCTTCACGACTTTTGGAATATATAAGGATGTCATCAATAAAGACAACAACGAATCGATCCAAATATTCCTTGAATACTCGGCTCATCATATCCATGAAAGCCGCAGGAGCATTAGTTAGTCCGAAAGACATGACTAAGAATTCATAATGCCCATACCGAAGTTCAAGGCGGCGCTTTGGAATATCCTCGATTCTAATTTCAAATTTGATGATATCCGTAATCTAAGATCGATTTTGAAAAGAATTGTGCCCTCAGAAACGGGTCAAACAAGTCATCAATACGAGGTAGAGGATACCTATTCTTGATGGTGACATGGTTCAATTTCGATAGTCAATACAAAGTCGATACTCCCCGCTTCTTTCTTTTTACAAATAAAACAGAGCACCCCAAGGAGACGACTTAGATTTAATGAAACCGATGTCCAACAATTCCTCGTAGTTGGACCTTTAACTCTCGAAGTTCAATAGAGCCATTCGATATGGGGTTTTAGAAATGGGCTTTGTACTCAGTTCAAGATCAATAAAGAATTCAACTTCACGCTCGGGGTAGACCGGAAGTTCTTCAGAAATACGCCAGAAAGTCAATAACAACAGAATATTATTCAAATTTGACGTGTCTTTATTCAAATCCATAACATGGGCTAAGAAAGCTCGACATCCGCTTTTTCAATAAACTAATAGCTTTTATGATTAGATATGATGTTGATTGATTTTAATGGTTTAGTTGCTTGAATTGCATAACAAAGTTGGTTAGGAATATGAAAACTAACAACCTTATTTAAAACAATCAATTTTGGCATGATGAGTAGTTAACCAATCAATTCCTAAAATCACATCAAAAGCAAGTATCTTTAAAGAGATAAGGTCAACGGGTAAGGTAATGGTGCCAACTTGAATCAAACAAGATTTATAAACAAAATGGATGTGATGAAAGTTTCTCCTAACTGAGTTTCCACAGATAGATCAAAGTCTAATTTCTCCGAGTCAAGTTTAAACGTTGAGCACATGCAGGAGAGATAAATGAATGGGTAAAGACACCAGATCAAGTAAGGTATAAACTTCGCAAGAATTTATAAATAGCTTACCCGTGATAACCTCGCTTGGGTTCCTCGATTATGACCAAATCACAACAAACGCTTCTTCCCTAATCGCTGACTTTTGATTTTTCGGGATGATCTTTTGAGTCACCGTCCCCTCATTGAACTAGGTTTCGCCATCTGCATAATCTCGAAGCGATATGTCCTTCCTTTCCACAACTATAGCATACCTTGAACTGTTGTAGGGCGCTTTGACCGATATGTCCTCTTTTCCGTGATTTGTAGAAGATATGACCGGTGGTCGATCTCCTCCCTTAGAACCATTACTTACAAGACCGCTGCCTTCACATAGTCGTTGTTAAATCTCCTCTTTTAAAATCTCCTCCTAACTCGCTTCTTCGCTTTTTCATGGCCATGATTACCACCAGAGTGGTTACCATTTCGTTCGTCTGTCTTTCTTTCTCCGCGCAGTTATCATTATTCCGCTGATCGCTATCTCCGATACGATCCTCGGTTATGGTCCTCTCAATGACTGACCGTACTCGTTATCTCATTTCTAATAATTGAGCCCTGCTTACAACATCCGAATAAAGAGAAAGTTTATGAGAAATGAGATATCGACGTATGCCGGTTTCAAACCTCTAAGAAACATCATCGCGCCATAACGCTCCTCATCCTCCACCAAATGAGGTGCAAACTCGATAACTCGCAAACTTTGCCTCGCATCGAGACACCGCCATGTTGTTTTGTTCCAATCGATGAACTCCACTTCCTTCATACGACGAACACTTTCGTGAAAGTATTTGTCATTAAATAGTCTCTCAAACGCCTCCCAAGACATGCCGAAAAGGTTGGATTGGTACGCTTCACGACTCCCACCAAGAGTTCGCTTCGCCACGGAACATAAAGGTGGCGAATGGAACCTTCGTTCTTCCGTGCATCCCAAGACATCGAATATCTTGGTAATTTGTTTGACCCATGTTTCCGCCATGATCGGATCTCGCTTTCCCTTAAATTCGTGGTCCCAACTCTTCGAATCGCTTGGTCGTGACAACCCGTGAATTGCTATCATTTCCTCCTCAGATTTTGAACACGAAGTCTCCCTCTCGATTTTGTATGAATCGCAAAAAGCTTCTAAACATCCCTCGCTCATCATCTCGCCAAGGGTGGTGTTGTTCACGGGAGGAACATTGCCACCTGTTGACGCTCTCCCTCGTTGGTAAAGACAGCATCTCACACGGCCTCATTTACTCCATGTTAATATTCTCAACGACATTCTCAAACATCGCATATAAACAAGGGTTAATTAAGGAAATCAATATATCACATAATATCCCTATATACTTGACCAACTAACAAATAAGCTTAGGTAGGACACACTAGCGAAGGATTTACTCGCTCTCCCTCCTAGTTCTATTCCCGATCTCCGCCAGAGATCATATCCCTAAGCTCGATACCAACCGCGACGCCCCCAAAATAGGTATACATCACCCATTCCGAGTTGTCAATACATGGTGCGTAAACAACTACAACTTTATTATTACAACAAGAAACTGCGTGAGTTTAAATACAAATATTATCTTCTAGACAATATTTATACTCAAATAAATCCTCATCACATTTATTGATACATTATTTTACAAAAATGGTGAGGACTACTAAACAATCCTTTCTAAAACCTTCATTCCATACCTCGACTGCACTCGCTTATATTCTCGCCTCCCGAGAAGAATGGAACAAAAAGGAAAAGGGTGAGCTCAACTAGCTCAAGAAGAATATTATGACTAAGATAATATACAACAAATTATCGTTAGTCTTCAACAGGAAAAATCGATAGAATACAATAGACAACAAGTTTCAGATCAATATTCGCAATGAAATAATAATTCATGTAAGAGTTACGTAGAGAATGAAATCTACTATAATCTATGAATTTAACAAATCCATCATCAAAATTTTATCCTCGTAACATCAATCAATATTCATCTCAAATCAAACATTCATCTTCACTACTAATGTGCCAAAGATATTCATCATCCTATCATGTTCATCTCAACACTGCTCATCTTTGCACTACATGTGCCAAAGATATTCATCATTGGTCATGTTCATTTAAACACTGCTCATCTTTGCACTACAGCCAAAGATATTCTTCAGAAATCATTCATCTTTTGCACTACAGCCAAAGATATTCAATAATATCATCATTTAAGACCGAGGATGATGAAAATATTTTAAAGAATGAATCCAAAGTGAAACAAAATGACAAGGATTAAGGATTAAGGATTCAGACTTTGTTTTATCCATGTCCAACAATACCTCAAAAATAATCATAAGTGGTGTAAAATTCAAGAATGATCAAAACATGGATACAATCAAAGCTAGTATCCGTAATAGATATTTTGACTTAAAAGAAGAAATTTTATTTTTCGATGAATAGTGCCAGTAGTGCCAGATACGTGTGAATAGGTCAGATACGTGAAAAAGGCCGATACGTGAATAGTAACTCTCGACACCAAAAGATAGAAATTCCACAAAAAACATTTTCACGCTTTCATTAATAGTACTCGTGAATAAGAACTTCGTGAATAAGAACTCATGAATAGTAACTCGTGAATAAGAACTCATGAATAGTAACCCGACATGAAAAAGTTCCAAATTTGATAAAAAGTTCCAACCAATATTTCAAAGATAATGATATCAAGAAATAATATCATCCTAAAAGAAAATAACATCCCTTACCTCAAAGAATCAAGATTTCTAAGGAAGGAAAGGCTCAAGTGATCTTTGAATGAAACTTGTACTAAACAAAGAACTCTCAAAGTATCTAAATACTCACAAAATACGCCAATAATATAGAGAGAAAGAGAGAAAACTTTGTTTCGTGTGATTTTCAATTCTAACTTAGCCCTCTATTTATAGAAAATGTTAATTACCAAGGCAGACTTGACCCACCGATGGCTTTACTCGCTACTATTGCCACCCACCACATTTGAAATAAAATTCAGCACATTTCTTCACCAACCACAAGTGGGGCCCACTCAATTCTAGAATTTTCCACCAAAATCAATTATAAACCTAATTTTCGAATCCGACACCTCTTAAAATTCACAACAAATCATTCGTGCATTTTTAATCGGCTCAAAATTTGTGGACATATACTCAACTTATGTATGTATAATATACCCAAAATTACTACAATCCAACGGTCGGATTAAAAATTATAACCCCGCAATATATCTCAAAACCCCCGATTTAATTTTTAATACCTCCAACGGTAAAATATCGATAAAACACCTCAACAATAATTTCTTCATTTATAACCACATAAATAAATCCATCATTTATATCCACATAAAATAAATATTTCTTTATCATATGAATCAATAATTAATTATTCACAAATAATATTATGTAATCACAATTATGACAACTGTGCCGCTCCTGAAAGAAAGAGGGGCTTCCGATAAGGATTTCTCCCATCGGGCGCCGCAATTAGGTGACCAAACCTCTCCTCGATGTAACTTTCTAGACATTGCCAATAATGCTATCTAATAATATTATTCAAATAATATGAATTATTGATCCGATAATGGAGATAATGTGCGCAAGTGACAATTATTGAACAACAATAATATAAAATATCAACGCAAAGAATTATCGAATCAATAAAATAAAATATTGAACAAGAATTCATCGTGAAAATTATTGAGTAAAGGCCTTCACGTAAGGATCAATAATTCAACAATATCGCATGTAATACCGTGGTGCCATCGCAAGCAACCACGCCAGACATCGTATTTTAACCACCGGTATTCCAACAATTTTAATTCAGAATAAACTACGCCGTTATTTTTAACCAACTTATATTTGTCGCTTTTCTTCATCCAATCGCTTTCAGCATGGGGCCCACACATGGTCATACCGTCGCATTTAATATTTCCCGACAAAGATTTAATATTCCACGACCAAACGAATATTCCCCGACAAAAAATGAATATTTTATAACCACTTGCTTATTTTGAAATATTTATGATTTAACCCTTAACTATCCACATTAATCAAATCAACCCTTACTATTTCAAAATAATAAATAAAGGAAATTCCTTTTTATTTAAAAAAATTTCGGTCTTACAAAGATCCATGTTTTGATCATTCTTGAATTTTACACCACCGTGATTATTTTTGGGGTATTGTTGGACATGGATAAAACAAAGTACGAATCCTTAATCCTTAATCCTTGTCATTTTGTTTTTGGATTCGATTTCTTTAAAAATATTTTTCATCATCCTCGTCTTAAATGATGATATTATTGAATATCTTTGGCCCGTAGTGCAAAGATGAATGATTTTGAAGAATATCTTTGGCACAGTAGCAAAGATAAAGATGAGCAGTGTTTAAATGAACATGATTAATCGATGAATATCTTCAATTCTGTAGTGCAAAGATGTGTTGAGATGAAATACGACCGATCGATGAATATCTTTGGCTTCAGTGTAAAAGATGAATGTTTGATTTGAGATGAATATTGATTGATGTTTACAGGATAAAATTTTGATGATGGATCATTAAATTCATAGATTATAGTAGATTTCATTCTCTACGTAACTCTTCTATGAATTATTATTTCAATGCGAATATTGATCCAAACTTGTTGTCTATTGTATTCTATCGATTTTTCCTCGTTGAAGACTAACGATAATTTGTTGTATATTATCTTAGTCATAATATTCTTTCTTGAGCTAGTTGAGCTCACCCTTTTCCTTTTTGTTCCATTCTTCTCGTGGAGGCGAGAATATAAGCGAGTTTAGAGTCGAGGGGTATGGAATGAAGGTTTTAGAAAGGATTGTTTAGTAGTCCTCACCATTTTTGTAAAATAATGTATCAATAAATGTGATGAGGATTTATTTGAGTATAAATATTGTCTAGAAGATAATATTTGTATTTAAACTCTCATGCTTTTCTTTGTTGTAATAATAAAGTTGTAGTTGTTTACGTACCATGTATTGACAACTCGAATGGGTGATGTATACCTATTTTGGGGGCGCCACGGTTGGTATCGAGCTTAGGGATATGATCTCTGGCGGAGATGGGGAATAGAACTAGGAGGGGAGAGACGAGTAAATCCTTCGCTCGCTAGTGTGTCCTACCTAAGCTTATTTGTTAGTTGGTCAAGATATAGGGATATTATGTGATATATTGATTTCTTAATTAACCCTTGTTTTATGACAAGATTTGAGAATGTCGAATCGAGAATATTACGATGATGGAGTAAATGAGACCGTGGAGATGCTCAGATTTACCAACGAGGAGAGCGTGCAACACAGTGGCAATGTTCCTCCCGTGAACAACACCAATTGAGCAGATGATGAACGAGGGGATGTTTAGAAGCTTTTTGTAGCTCATGCAAAATCGCACGAGGAGACTCGTGTTCAAAATATGTGAGGAGGAAATGATAGCAATTCTCAAAGTTGTCACAAACAAGCGATTCAAAGAGTTGGGACCACCAGAATTTAAGGGAAAGCAGATCCGATCGTGGCGGAAACATGGGTCAAACAAATTACCAAGATATTCGATGTCTTGGGATGCACGGAGAACAGAAGGTTCCATTCGCCACCTTTATGTTCCGTGGCGGCGCATTCATCGGTGGGAGTCTCGAAGTTGCATCCATCCGGTACGACTCAAAGATGTCTTGGGAGACGTTTCAGAGACTATTTAATGACAAATACTTTCACGAAAGTGTTAAATCATATGAAGGAAGTGGAGTTCATCGATTGGAACAAAACAACATGGCGGTGTCTCGAAGACGAGGCAAAGTTTGCAGAGTTATCCGTGTTTGCACCTAATTTGGTGGAGGATGAGGAACGATGACGCGGATGTTTCTTAGAGGTTTGAAACCCCAAGATACGCCAAGATCTCATTTCTCATAAACTTTCTCTTTATTCAGATGTTGTAAAACAGGCTCAATTATTAGAGCGAGATAACGAAGTACGGTCAATCGAGGACCATAACCGTGGATCGTACTGTAGATAAAGTCAATGTAATAATGATAACTGCGGAGAAAGAAACAGACGGACAGAAATGGTAACCACTCTGGTGGTAATCATGGCCATGAAAATGTAAGAAGCGAGTTAGGAGGAGATTTTAAAAGAGGAGATTTAACAACGACTATGTGAAGACGACAAAGGTTTGCAGAAGAATCGGGTTCTAAGGGAGAGATCGACCACCGGGCAATATATGCTACAAATGCGGAAAAGAGGGACATATCGGTCAAACCGCCCTACAACAGTTCAAGGTATGCTATAGTTGTGGAAAGGAAGGACATATCGCTTTCGAGATTATGCAGAAGCGAAACCTAGTTCAATGGGGACGGTGACTCAAAAGATCGTCTCTGTAAAAGTCAAAGTCAACGATTCCGGAAGAGCGTTTGTTGTGATTTGGTCATAATGCGAGGAACCCAAACGAGGTTATCACGGTAAGCTATTTATAAATTCTTGCTAAGTTTATACCTTACTTGATCTGGGGTATACCCATTCATTTATCTCTCCGCATGTGCTCAACGTTTAAACTTGACTCCAGAGAAATTAGACTTTGATCTATCTCGTGGAAACTCCGCTAGGAGAAACTTTCATCACATCCATCGCTTATAAATCTTGTTTGATTCAAGTTGGCACCATTACTTACCATTGACCTTATCTCTTTAAAGATACTTGCTTTTGATGTTATTTTAGGAATTGATTGGTTAACTACTCATCATGCCAAAATTGATTGTTTTCGTAAGGTTGTTAGTTTTCATATTCCTAACCAACCCGTTGTATTTAATTCAAGCAACTAAACCATTAAAATCAATCACCGTCATATCTAATCATAAAGCTATTCGTTTATTGAAAAACGGATGTCAAGCTTTCTTAGCCCATGTTATGGATTTGAATAAAGACACGTCAAATTTGAATAATATTTCTGTTGTTATTGACTTTCCCGACGATTTCAAGAAGAACTTCCTGCCTACCCCCGAACGTGAAGTTGAATTCTTTATTGATCTTGAACCCGTATAAAGCCCATTTCTAAAACCCCATATCGAATGGCTCCTATTGAACTTCAGGAGTTAAAGGTCCAACTACGTGAATTGTTGGACATCGGTTTCATTCGCCCCAAGACGTCTCCTTGGGGTGCTCCTGTTTTATTTGTAAAAAAGAAAGACGGAGTATGCGATTTTTGTATTGACTATCGGGGAATTGAACCATGTCACCATCAAGAATAGGTATCCTCTACCTCGTATTGATGACTTGTTTGACCAACCGTAAGGGGCACAATTCTTTTCAAAATCGATCTTCGCTCGGATATCATCGGTGAAAATTAGAATCGAGGATATTCCAAAGCGCCTTCGTAACTTCGGTATGGGCATTATGAATTCTTAGTCATGTCTTTCGGACTAACTAATGCTCTATGCTTTCATGGATATGATGAACCGAGTATTCAAGGAATATTTGGATCGATTCGTTGTTGTCTTTATTGATGACATCCTTATATATTCCAAAAGTCGTGAAGATCATGAGCACCATTTGAAGTCGGTACTCCAAAGGCTTCGCGAAAACCAACTATATGCCAAATTGAAGAAATGCGAGTTCGCTTCGAGGAAGTAGCATTTCTTGGGCATGTGGTGTCAAAACATGGAGTATCTGTTGATCCGCCAAGATTGAAGCAATACAAAGTGGGAGCAACCGAAGTCATTGATCAAGACGTAGCTTTTTGGGCTTAAATTGGTTATTATCGGAGATTCGTGGAAGGGTTTTCTCGAATCGCTACTCCATTAACTTTCGCTAACTCGGAAGGATACAAAATTCGTTTGGAGCGAAGAATGCGAGAAAAGTTTCAAGAGCTTAAGAGGAGACTTATTTAAGACTGTTCTAACAATACCATCCGGTTCGGATGGATTTGTTATCTACAACGATGCTTCGTGCAAAGGGTTAGGATGTGTTCTCATGCAACGTGGGAAAGTCATAGCCTATGCCTCGCGACAACTTAAAAGAGTATGAGAGGAATTATCCTACTCATGATCTAGAGTCAAGCAAAGCAATCGTTTTCATGCTAAAGATATGGAGGCACTATCTATATGGGGAGAAAGTGGAGATATATTCAGATCATAAAAGCCTTAAATATTTCTTCACTCAAAAAGAACTCAACACGCGGCAATGACGTTGGCTCGAACTATTGAAAGACTAACGACCACACTATTCAATACCATCCGGTAAAGTTTAACGTGGTAGTGGCGGCGATTGAGTAGAAGATCATATGCGGAACGAAAAGCGATGATGTCAAGTATCGCGACAGAGCCAACTTTAATAGAAAAAGTTAAGGTTGCTCAAGCCAATCCCGGGAAAGCCGATCATATCGTATGAAGAAGAAAGTACAAGAAGGAGCTATTCCTAAGCGAGAATTGATGAAGAAGGATTACTTGAGTCCACTCTAGACTTTGTGTTCCTAACGACTCGATTTGAAGTACAAGATTATGATGGAGGCACACAATACGCCATTTGCAATCCATCTCGGAAGTACTAAAATGTATCGTGATCTTGACATACATTTTGGTGGAATAATATGAAGAGAGAGATTGCAAAGTTTATCTCGATGTGTTTAACTCATTAACGTGTAAAGGCGAGCATCTAGTACCTAAGGGTCCGTTGCAACCACTTGAGATTAGGAATGGAAGTGGGAACACATTACCATGGATTTCATTCACGGGTCTTCCTACGGTTTCTCAAGGCATCAATGCTATTTGGGTTATTGTTGATAGATTAACCAAGTCCGCTTTCATTTTTCTTGCCGTCACGGAGACTTATTCACTTGAACGTCTTGTTAGTATGTACGTAAATGAGATTGTGAGGTTGCATGGCATGCCCAGTATCCATAGTTTCGGATCGTGACCCAAGATTCACTTCAAGATTTTGGGTTAGCTTGCAAAAAGCTATGGGCACGGATTTGCGATTTAGTTCGCATACCATCCCCAAACTGGATGGACAATCGAGAGGACTATTCAAACTCTTGAAGATTTATTAAGACTCGTGTCCTAGACTTCAAGGCGGTTGGGATAAGTATTTACCATTGGTGGAATTCTCCTACAACAAAGTTATCGAGCAAGTATAGGTGTGGCTCCATTCAAGCATTATATGGACGAAAATGTCGTTCTCCAATATGTTGGGATGAGGTGGGTGAAGCAACATTGTTGGGACTCGAAGTTAGTACGTATGATCACCGAAAAGATCCAAATGATTCGATAACGTATACAAACGGCTCAAGATCGACAAAAGAGTTATGCGGATCTTCATCGAAAGGACGTGGAATTTAATGTAGGGGATCATGTATTGTTGAAGTTGCTCCATGGAAGGGAGTTACAAGATTTGGGAAGAGAGGAAAGCTCAATCCACGATTTATTGGTCCATTTCAAATTCTTGACCGAGTAGGAAATGTAGCCTATAGACTTGCATTACCTCCAAGTATGTCTCGTGTTCATAATGTGTTTCATATATCTCGTACTTCAGTAAATATGTGAAAGACCGAACCACGTTATAGAGTTAGAACCCGGACGAGATAACCAAGACTTAACGTATGAGAGAGGTACTGTCAAGATTTTGGATAGGAAGGAGCATGTCCTACACAAGAAAGGTCATACCACAAGTTAAAGTTTTGTGGAGGAATCATGCTATAGAGGAAATGACCAGGGAATTGGAAACGAAATGAAAGCGAGGTATCCTCATCTTTTGAAAACACCAGTACGTCACGTCAATTTCGAGGACGAAATTTCATAAGAAGGGAGGTTGTAAGACCTCAAATTTTTTAAATAAAAGGAATTTCCTTTATTTATTATTTTGAAATAGTAAGGGTTGATTTGATTAATGTGGATAGTTAAGGGTTAAATCACGCAAATATTTCAAAATAAAAGTGGTTATAAAATATTCATTTTGTCGGGGAATATTCGTTTGGTCGTGGAATATTCAGATCGTTGGGAATATTCGCATTTACCGTGCGCAACCATGTGTGGGCCCCATAACGGAAAGCGATTGGATGAAGAAAACGACAAATATAAGTTGGTTAAAAATAACGGCGTAGTTATTACAATTAAGACCGTTGGAATACCCGTGGTTAAAATACGATAATGGCGTGGTTGCATAAAGATAGCACACCGGTATTGCAGTATTGTTGAATTATTGATCCTTACGTAAGAAGGCACTACTCAATAATTTTCACACGGTAGTTCTCGCTCAATATTTTATTTTATTGATTCAATAATCTTTGCGTTGATATTTTATATTATTGTTGTTCAATAATTGTCACGCGCATTATCTCCATTATCGGATCAATAATTCATATTATTTGAATAATATTATTAGATAGCATTATTGGCAATGTCTAGAAAGTTCATCAAGGAGAGGTTTGGTCACCTAATCTTGGCGCCAAGAAGGAGAAATCCTTATCGGAAAGCCCCTCTTCCCGGGAACTACTGGTTGTCATAATTGTGATTCGTAATATTATTTGTGAATAATTAATTATTGATTCATATGATAAAGAAATATTTATTTTATGTGGATATAAATGATGGATTTATTTATGTGGTTATAAATGAAGAAATTATTGTTGAGGTGTTTTATCAAGATTTTACCAGATTGGAGGTATTAAAAATTAAATCGGGGTTTTTGAGATATATTGCGGGGTTATAATTTTTAATCCGACCGTTGGATTGTGGTAATTTTTGGGTATGTTATACATACATAAGTTGAGTATATGTCCACAAATTTTGAACCGTTAAAATGCACGAATGATTTGTTGTGAATTTTAAGAGGTGTCGGATTCAAAATTAGGTTTATAATTGATTTTGGTGGAAAATTCTAGAATTGAGTGGGCCCCACTTGTGGTTGGTGAAGAAATGTGCTGAATTTTATTTCAAATGTGGTGGGTGGCAATAGTAGCGAGGTAAAGCCATCGGTAGAAGCAGTCAAGTCCGCTTTGGTGGGCTAACATTTTCCTATAAATAGAGGGCTAAGTTAGAATTGAAAATCACACGTAAACAAAGTTTTCTCTCTTTCTCTCTATATTATTGAGCGTATTTTGTGAGTATTTAGATACTTTGAGAGTTCTTTGTTTTAGTACAAGTTTCATTCAAAGATCACTTCCAGCCTTTCCTTCCAAATCTTGATTCTTTGAGGTAAGGGATGTTATTTTCTTTTAGGATGATATTATTTCTTCAATATCATTATCTTTGAAATATTGGTTGGAACTTTTTATCAAATTTGAAACTTTTTCATGTGGGGGTTACTATTCATGAGAGTTACTATTCACGAGTTACTATTCATGAGTTACTATTCACGAGTTACTATTCACGAGTACTATTCATGAAGCGTGAAAATGTTTTTTTGTGGAATTTCTATCTTTTGGTGTTTGAGTTACTATTCACGTATCTGAGACTATTCACGATATATGGCACTATTCACGATATCTAAGACTATTCATTGAAAAATAAAATTTCTTCTTTTCGTCCAAAATATCTATTCGGATACTAGCTTTGATTGTATCCATGTTTTGATCATTCTTGAATTTTACACCATTTGTGATTATTTTTTGGGGTATTGTTGGATATGGATAAAAAACAAAGTACGAATCCTTAATCCTTAATCCTTGTCATTTTTGTTTCTTTGGATTCGTTCTTTAAAAAATATTTTCATCATCCTCGGTCTTAAATGATGATATTATTGAATATCTTTGGCTGTAGTGCAAAGATGAATGATTTCAAGAAGAATATCTTTGGCTGTAGTGCAAAGATGAGCAGTGTTTAAATGAACATGACTAATCGATGAATATCTTTGGCTTTGTAGCAAAGATGAAGCAGTGTTGAGATGAACACGACTGATCGATGAATATCTTTGGCTGTAGTGCAAAGATGAATGTTTGATTTGAGATGAATATTGATTGATGTTACAGGATAAAATTTTGATGATGGATAAATTAAATTCATAGATTATAGTAGATTTCATTCTCTACGTAACTCTTCTATGAATTATTATTTCCGATTGCGAATATTGATTTGAAACTTGTTGTCTATCAGATTCTATCGATTTTTCCTGTTGAAGACTAACGATAATTTGTTGTATATTATCTTAGTCATAATATTCTTTCTTGAGCTAGTTGAGCTCACCCTTTTCCTTTTGTTCCATTCTTCTCTGGGAGGCGAGAATATAAGCGAGTAGTGCAGTCGGGGTATGGAATGAAGGTTTTAGAAAGGATTGTTTAGTAGTCCTCACCATTTTTGTAAAATAATGTATCAATAAATGTGATGAGGATTTATTTGAGTATAAATATTATACAGAAGATAATATTTGTATTTAAACTCACGCTTTCTTGTTGTAATAATAAAGTTGTAGTTGTTTACGTACCATGTATTGACAACTCGGAATGGGTGATGTATACCTATTTTGGGGGCGCCACAGATACAATCGAGTTAGTATCCGAATAGATGTTTTGGACGAAAAGAAAAAATTTTATTTTTTCGATTGAATAAGATCAAGATATCGTGAATAGTGTCGATATCGTGAATAAGGTCAGATACGTGAATGGTAACTCCGATACCAAAAGATAGAAATTCCACAAAAACATCTTCACGCTTCATGAATAGTACTCGTGAATAGTAACTTCGTGAATAAGAACTCATGAATAGTAAATCGTGAATAGTAACTCATGAATAAGAACCCATGAATAGTAACCCATACATGAAAAAGTTCCAAATTTGATAAAACTTCAGATCAATATTTCAATATAATGATATTGAAGAAATAATATCATTACTGAAAAAAAATAATATCCTTACCTCGAAGATCAAGACTTTACTAGAATCATAATGTATAGTCTTTGAAGGAACTTGCACCGTCTAGCAATACTCAAAGTATACTCAAAATACTCACAAGAATACGCTCGATAATATAGAGAAAGAAAACTTGGGTTACGGTGTGATTTTCAATTCTAACCCAAGCACCCTATTTATAGGAAAACGCTTTAGAACACAAAAGCGTAAAATTTAATAAAATAATAATATTTCTTAAAAATATTCAAGCCCACCTTAGAAATCTGATTTCAGATCATTTATAACACATGTGAGCCACTCAATTACAAAAAAAACGTTTTTCTTACAAAAAATATTTTAAACTCCAAAAATCAATTATTTTTGAGCTTTGAATTTCAATAATTCATAATAAATAGCCCTTTCATCAGAAAATTGAATCTCATGAGTTTTGATAGGAATTTCAATTCTCTACAACTTTGCAGAAGAAAGTTTTTCCAAATTCCAAATAGAAATTGACCGAAATCCACAAACAAGCGATTTTTTAAAGTTATAATCAAATTTTCACCAATAAATGGGGTCCACCGACATGTTTAACATGTTTTAAACATTTATTGCAACAAAAATACTCTTCCTCCTCGTATACTCATATATCCCACATTCGTTGTAAAAATATCACCGTTAATATATTATTAAAATAATATATTTAAATGAATTATTTTATCAAAAAGATAAAATATTAATTTTTAACAATTGTCATTTTAAAAATTTTCTCCATTTATATCCACATAAAATCAATATTTTCCTCATCATATAAATCAATAATTAATTATTCACAAATAATATTATGAGAATCACAATATCGACAACCGAGGCGGTTTAAAGGAAAGAGGAGGCTTTCTAATAAGAATTTCTTCTTCTTTGGCCAAGCAATTAGGTGACCAAACCTCTCCTTAGATGAGAACTTTCTAGACATTGCCAATAATGTTATCTAATAATATTATTAGGATAATATGAATTATTGCTTCGATAATGAAAAATACTTGTGTAATAACAATTATTGAAACAACAATGAATATAAAATATCAACGCAAAGCAATTATTAACTCAATAAAATCGAAGCAGTAATTATCGTAACCATTATTGAGTAGTGGCTTCTTCACGTAAGAATCAATAATTGGTGCAATACTGGTGTCTTCTTGTTCAACAACGGCGTATTAGTGTGTTTTAACCACCGGGTATTCCAATGATATAATCTGTAATAACTACGCTGTAGTTATTTAAAAACAACTTATATTTGTCGTTTTCTTCATCCAATCGCTTTCGTTATGGGGCCACACATGGTTGCGGCTGTCGTCATACGAATATTCCCAACAGATTTAATATTCCACGACCAAACGAATATTCCCCGACGATAATGAATATTTTATAACCACTTGCTTATTTTGAAATATTTGCGTATTTAACCCTTAACTATCCACATTAATCAAATCAACCCTTACTATTTCAAAATAATAAATAAAGGAAATTTCTTTTTATTTAAAAATTTCGGGGTCTTACATTTAATATATATATTGATATCATTTAATGGGCAAATTTAGTTAGTATAAAATCTATTTTTGAATCAAAATAAACTCCTTTATTTTAATCCAAATTTAAATCAAAATAAAACTATTTTATTTTAATTTATCTAATTTTGAATAAAATAAACTATTTTATTTTAATCAAAATTTTAATCAAAATAAACTCCTTTATTTTAATTAATTATGGAATCCAATTTCATATATATAAAAATCTTTAATTAAAATAAACTCTTTTATTTTAATTAATTATGGAATCCAATTCCATGTAAAAAAAAAAATTATTAAAGGAAACACGGATATTCTTTTCCTATTCACAAATAAACTCCTTTATTTTGAATAATATGAAATCTTATTTCATATTTAAATAAACTCCTTTATTTAAGGAAACACGGATTTTCTTTCCTATTCACAAATAAACTCTTTTATTTTGAATAATATGAAATCTTATTCCATATCTAAATAAACTCCTTTATTTAAGGAAATACGGATTTTCTTTCCTATTCACAAATAAACTCTTTTATTTTGAATAATATGAAATCTTATTTCATATCTAAATAAACTCCTTTATTTAAGGAAAGATCAATTTCAACTCCAATTAGTTATCATGAAATCCAATTCCAACTCTAATTAGTTAGCATGAAATTCTAATTTTAAAATTAAAATAAACCTTATATTTTAATATTAAAATAAACCTTTTATTTTAAAATTAAAATAAACTTTTATTTTAATTATAAAATAATTAAAATAATATATATATATATATATAACTATTATATATATATATGTAATACAAACAATATATATATATATATATATATATATATATATATATATATATATATATATATAGTTAATCGTTAATAAGGTAATCCGTGGGAAATCCAAAAGCAATCCGTGCAGGAATTCAAGTTAAAAAAAAAATCCGGATATAATATATTTGTAATTACGGTAATATATATATATATATATATATATATATATATATATATATATAACGTAACTTATTAATAAAATGGAATGGGCCACGTTATTCCTTGTTCCTGTTAAACAAGTTGCCCTTGAAAATCGTGCGAGACTTAGTTAACAGGAGAATTAAGTTTTACAAAAAAAAATATTTCGGTTTTTTTTTTTAATTTTTAATAAATTTTATACAATAAAATTATGCCCAATTAAATTGTTCTAAACACATATCAATATACATATCAAATATAATAATTAATAATTTGCATAAAGGTTTGGCTCTGATACCACTGTTAGGTTTGTAATATTCATGTGTGCAATCAAATTGCAAAAATAAGCGGAAGCGAGTAAAAATCGAGTTTAAAATTTACAAACCATATACCCCGGATCACCCTTTACGATAATTATTAATTAAACGAAAAGATAAAGAATAAAATCATACCTTGAAGATCGCTTCCTCGTGTACAAGTTCACCTCCAATCCTTTTCGCGTTCAATCTTGAATCCACGGGTTTGGTTCCTTCCTTTCGATCAACGTTAGCCACCCATATGTTTGGCCTCAGAGGTGATCCACCAAGAAGAAGAAAATTCAAGAAGATGGGTATTTGGCTCAAACCCTAGTTTTCTATCTCTATAGAAAAAAGGTGTACTCTCCCAACAATTGAAATTATGTCGTATGTTGAAAAAGTCAACAACCCCCCACCACCCATAATAAGACTCCTCTTATTAATAGATGTGGGCAACCCACCTTAATAATTAAGGAATTGGGTTTTATTTAATTAATTAAATTCTTTTAATTAATTAAGCTCCCTAATCTTATTAGGGATAATTAATTAAACTCCTTTAACTAATTTTCCTTCCTAATCCAATTAGAAATAAATGAGAGTACTTATATTAAATTAATTCCTAAACTCTTTTAGAAATTAAAATAATAATAATTGTAATAATATTAATAAGACTCCTCTTATTAATTTATATTTAATATTTCTAAAATATTAAATAATAAATATTAAGCTATTTAATTTATTCTATCACCATAGATTAAATTAAATATACTTAATATATTATTACGATTATGCCATTAACTTCTTAAATAATTATTCTTCCTTTTATGTGTGTGACCCTTTAGGTTCTCCATATTAAGCAGGTTGTGAATAAATCAATTAGAACAATTCTAATCTTATTTAAATAAATAAATTAAACAATTAATTTATTTAAATAAATAATATTTATTCTACAATAGGGATAAGTTCTCCTAGCGATCAACGACTTTCCGGATAATATAGATTTCAACATTAATCATAAAAGAACCTTTGAGTAAATAGTTACTGTGATAATTCAATCCTTCCACTATCAATGTCCCAATTAAATATAAGATATGGAATTATTGTCAAGTCTTATTTTATTTAATTATATGTATTTCGACTCTTAAATGCCTAACTCAAATAATGCAAATTAGAAACTCCTTTCTAATTTCATTACGCCGCCAAGGACTAATGGGTTGTCATTTATCGAATCACATAGGACATTTCTTCTTTTATTAAGTGGTAGATTTTTTATTGATCATACATTATCTCCGTATACAACTTATTATACCCAAGCATACCCTTTGATATACCCTAAGGGTCTTAAGGAATAAGTCAAAGTATAACTCATCATACACAAGATACTATGATGATCTCAAGTCCAAGGATCACTTGATTACTATCACTACAGAATTCCTATCGACAGCAAATAAAACTCCATTAGGTATTCCTTAGCGAGCCCACGTTCAATTGAACTTATTCTCTAATAAGACCTACATACTTGCTTTAGTGTCTCCACACAAATGATCGTGAGATCAATCATCCTCATCCAATGAGCAAGCAGCGTATGTACCAATCTATCCGGATTCACTAATCCCCAATTTAGTAATCCAATGATTGGGAACTATTTTAGTTTTAAGCTTTCTAAGAATTTAGATCTCATTAGAATGATCATCATCATTATTCATAAAGCATTGCTTAAAACTATGGGTTTATCACATATTATAAAACAAAGATCATGTAGATAATTAAAAGCCTTTAATAAATTAATACTTTTTATTAATAAATGAATAAGATTGTTACAAAGTATATGCTTTATCATCAAACATGATCGCTTGTGTGCATACTACTTTCGATTGGGTAGTATTTATAAATTTTACAAAGTATGCAAGTGGTTATATTATATTCAATTGGTGGGGAATATTCGACGAAGAGAGAATATTCGTACAACTACTCAATCATTGGTGGACCCCTATAATGTAATTATTGTCGGATTGAGAAAGCGACAAAAATATTTTATTAAAATAACTACGAAAGTTTTCTGTTGATCTTGTTGAACTACTCGGTAGTAAAAAGTACAAGAATACGTGTGGTTGCATAGTAAGACACGGTATTGATTATTGATGCTTATGTGAGAAGTCACTCGGTTTGATTCCATTATTGTCGATTAATAATATGAATTATTATAGCGATAATGACGTTTTGTTTTATTCAGTATTATTAACGTAATAAAATGTAAACAACTTTTTATATAAAATGAATACTTTATTAAAGTTATTCTATAAATAGAATATATTATATTTTATTATGCATAGTGTTGTATAGTGTTTTGCATAGTGTTGCATAGTGTTTTGCATAGTGTTGCATAGTGTTTTGCATAGTATTTGCATAGTAAAATGTTTTTATATAAATAGAATATATGATATTTTATTTAAAAGATTTTGCTTTAAATATGGACCGTCAGATTAAAGTAAATCAATCTGGACCGTTCATGGATTAATTACTATGCATTCTATTTTCCTATAAATAGAAGCTCATTCCTTCATTATTTTCTTACTTAATTCTTTGAAACTACAGAGAGAAATTATAGAGAGAAGCTATAGAGAGAAAATCTATAGAGAGAAAGAAAAAAAGTATTCTGCTACTTCACTTTTCCAATATTCAGTTCTTCTAAGGTAAAGGATATTATTTGTTGTACCCGTAAGGGGTGTTATTCTTTCTTATTCATGAAGAGAACTTCTATTATTCCATTCTTTATTATTCATTGGAATAACTCAGATGTCTGTGGCATACCCTATACTTGGTGAAATCCTCATTATTCCATTCTTTATTATTCTGTTGGAATAACTTTTGTGTCTGTGGCATACCCTATACATAATCTGTATCGTGGTTTACCTATACTTGGTGACATTCTTCTATTATTCTGTTGGAACATCATATACATGTGTTTTACAGGACTGGTTAAAATCTTTATTATTACGTTGGAACATCACATGCGTGTGTTTTACAGGACTTGGTTAAAATCTTTATCATTCATTGGAATATCTATCTGTGTGTTTTACACTGGGATGCGGTTCCATCTTTATTATTCTGTTGGAACATCTGTCGATTGTGAATTTCACCTAACTTCGTTCCGTTATTATTATTACATTGGAATAACCCATCTATCTGTAATCTGACATACATGGTGATTTCCTTTGTTATTCCATTCTTTATTATACCCGGTTGGTTAAAACTTTGACTTTATACTCCATGAAATTAGTAGAATATTCTTGATATTTGTGTTTCATCGGTATCTTTTCATGGAAATATTCTTACGATCATTCTTGAATTTTACTCTACAAAACAGTATCTTGTTGACAATTTGGGACGTTACTTAATTCTGGATAAAATAATTCTTGAACTTGTTTTATTGAATTATTATGTCATTGTCATCATCCTCATGTTATAATATGTTATCTTTGGCTTACGTACGCATAGATGAACTTAGTATGATTATGACCGAGGATCATTCGGTATAATCATGGCTTGTTATAAATGATGTGATAAAAGTCTCAAAGTGGCACGTAATGCGATGATGGATAGTTTTGGTATGATTATGACCGAGGGGTGATTCGGTATATAGTCATGACCATTGATAATTTGATGAAAATCCTTGGACAGTAATGCAGGGAATGATTAGATATTGTGGTTTATTCATTAAAGCTGAGTCTTAGTGATAAAATTTATGAAAACCTTTTAAAACCTAAAAGATAGTAGACTTTATTTTCTACTGACTCTTTTAATGGATTGCGTATTCACTGCAGATTAAAGCTGGTTGTCTATTGTATTTTATCGGTTTAACATTGTTGAAAAGGCTAATGATAATTTATTCGCATTATCTTAGTCATAATATTTCTTCTTGGGCTAGTTGAGCTCACCCCTTTCTTTCCTTTGTTCTCTTGAGGAAATGAGAACATAAATGGAGACGAGTCGGGAAGCGGAGTAATGGTCGAGAGGATAGCATTAGTAGTCCTCACTATTACGTGAAATAGTGTGATAATAGATGTAATGAGGACTCCTTTTGAGTTTGTATAATATCATGTAGACAATATTTGTATTCAAACTCACGGTTTATGTCGTATTGTATTACAGCAGTTATATTAGTAAGTTGTATTTGAATTTATGTACCATGTAAGTGGCGACCCAAGATGGGTGACGTATACCTAATTTTGGGGCGCCATGCGAGAATACTTTCAGAAAGTATTTGTCGTTGAATGACTCTGGAACTTCTCCCAAGATATCTTCAAAGATCTGAAGTTGAGTGATCGTTTTTATCGATTCCCACCAAGAATGTCTCTTCGCGCAACATAAAGGCTAAAAAGAAACCTTTTGCTCCTCGGAGCATCCCAAGACATCAAATATCTTGGTAATCTGCTTTATCCATGCTTCCGCCAAAAGTGGTTTTGGCTCTCCCTTAAACTTCGGTGGTCCCAACTCCTTGAATTGTTTAGCGGTGACCGCCCGAGAGTTTTCCGTGTTTCCACCTACGTTTTGGACAGCAGTCGCTTTCGCCTGATGTTGCATGAATTCTAAAAACTTCTTAAACGTACCGTCGTTCGTTAATAGATCAGTGTTGTTGTTTACAGGAGGATTATCGCCATCCTGTTGCACATTGTTCGTATTATTGATCTGTGGAGAATCAACAGTCTCCTGTGCTCCATTGCTATTCTCAACATTCTCGGATGCCATTTTCAAACACTGCCACAAAATAAGGGTTAATTGACATGCAACATATTATCACTATACTCTGACCAACCAATCAAATACCAAATAAACCGGTGGAGGTCATACTAGCGAAGGTATTCCCTGCCTCCCTCCTAGTACTATTCTCACATCTTAGCCAGGATCATATCCCTAAGCTCGATACCAGTTGTGACGCCCCAAAATTAGGTATCGCCACCCATCTTGGGTCGCCACTTACATGGTACATAAATTTAAATACAACTTACTAATATAACTGTCGTGTGTACAATACGACATAAAGCGTGAGTTTGAATACAAATATTGTCTACTAGATATTATACAAACTCAAAAGGAGTCCTCATTACAACTATTATCACACTATTTCACGAATAGTGAGGACTACTAATGCTATCATCCGGACCATTACTCCGCTCCCGACTGTCGTCCGCCTATATTCTCATTTCTTGAAGAGAACGGTGAAAGAAAGGGTGAGCTCAACTAGCCCAAAGAAGAAATATTATGACTAAGATAATGCGTAATAATTTATCATTAGCCTTCAAGCGTTGTTAAACCGATAAAATACAATAGACAACAAGTTTAAGCTGCAAATGAATAAGCAATCCAGTTAAAAGAGTCAGTAGAGAATAAAGTCTACTATCTTTTAGGTTTTAAAAGGTTTTTCATCCTTTGTTATATTTGAGACTCAAACTTTAATAAATAATCCACATCATCGAATCACCCCCGCACTACTACGGCCAAGGATATTCATCAAATTATCAATGGTCATGACTATACCGAATCACCCCCGGTCATAATCATACCAAAAACTATCCATCACTACATTACGTGCCCATCGAGGACTTTTATCACATCATTTATAACAAGCCATGATTATACCGAATGATCCCCTGGTCATAATCATACTAAGTTCATCTATACGTAAGTAGAAGATAACATAATATAACATGAGGATGATGACAATGACATAATAATTCAATAAAACAAGTTCAAGAATTATTTTATCCAGTGAATTATTAACATCCAAATTGTCAAAATGATCTTTGTTTTGTAGAGTAAAATTCAAGAATGATCGTAAGAATATTCCCATGAAAAGATATTGGATGAAACGCAAATATCAAGGATATTCTACTAATTTCATGGAGTATATAAGTCAAAGTTTTAACTTATTTGGGTATAATAAAGAATGGAATAACAAAAGAAATCACCATGCATGCTATGTGATGATGGTGTTTTTCCAATGTAATAATAATAATCGGAACCAGTCAAGTGAAATTCACAACCGATGTGATGTTCCAACAGAATAATAAAGATGGAACCGATCCGGTGTAAAACACGCAGATAGGATATTCCAGCAGAATGATAAAGAGCGGAACCAGGTGGTGTAAAAACACATGCATGTGATGTTCCAAATGTAATAATAAAGATTTAAACCAGTCCGGTGTAAAACACATGTATATGATGTTCCAATGTAATAATAATAAAAGCGGAACCAGTCCTGGGTAAAACACATGCATGTGATGTTCAATGAGAATAATAGAAGAATGTCACCAAGTATAGGGTAAACCGCAGATACAAAGTTATTCCAAGCGTAATAATAAGCAATGGAATAACAACAGGTTCTCTTCATGAATAAGAAAGAATAAACACCCTTACTTGGTACAACAAATAATATTCCCTACCTTAGAAGAAGCTGAATATGGCAGCGAGGTGAAGTAGCGAGAATACTTTTCTTCTTTTTCTCTATAGTTTTCTCTCAGAGTTTCATTGAATTTGTGAAAAATAATGAAGTACTAGCCTCTATTTATAGAAGATTTCTAGCTAAAGACCCGCCGTGTGAAAAGCAAGTGGCTTGACGATCGGTGATGTGAAAAGAAAAGTGGTTTGGCCTTTTGTAATGTGAAAACGACAAGTGGTTCGGCCTTTGTAATGTGAAACGACAAGTGGTTTGACACTTTGTAATGTGAAACGACAAGTGGTTCGGCGCTGTAATGTGAAACGACAAGTGGTTCGACGCTGGTAAAGGTAATTACTATCGACGAAGGTAATTACTATTCACAAAGGTAATTACTATTGACGAAGGTAATTACTATTCACAAAGGTAATTACTATGACGAAGATAATTACTATGACGAAGAGACTCTTAGATGATGACATATGGGTCCCCATAAAATAATCAAACTTACCACAAATGTCTCATAATGACTCTTTATATACATCAAGGATTGAATAAATATTACCACAAATCATTTTATTTTAATCAACACATATTTAATCTTTCAACAATTATTAATCATTTATAACTTGTCGTCTCAATTATTGATTTAATACTATAACATATTATATGGATGATCTTGTGACAATAATTGAATCAATAATATAAGAGATATGATGCAAAGAATTATTGAAGTAATAATTGAGCATATACCGAGTGACTTCTCACGTAAAGCATCAATAATCAATATCGTGTCTTCTTATCAACTACGCCAGACATCGTACTTTTACTACCGTGTAGTTCAACGGTTTTAACGGTAACACCTCTGTAGTTATTTTTATAGAAAGATAATTTTGTCGCTTTTCTAACTACGACAATACTTCCGTTAATGGGGTCCAATTAATGATTGAGTAGTCGTGACGAATATTCCCAAACAAAAAGAATATTCCCAATAAACTAATATTTTATAACAACTTGCATACTTTGCAAAATTTATAAATACTACCCACAACTATAATATTATCTTAAATTCACACCATAATATTAAAAATTATTTCGACAAAATTTAAATCTTTATTGATAAAATCTGGGGTCTCACAACAAATGCTCTTTTCGACAATTATTATTTATCTTTCTTTATGATATATTTGTCTTTTTGAAATTATTTCAGTAAAATTCTAAAACTTAAAATTAATATATTTTTTATTAAATTTTTAAAATAAAAAATATGGTAATTACTAATAATTTATAGTTAATTTACAATGGTAATAGTTGTTTGGTTAAAATTAATCACTTTCAGATCGATTCGTAATTTTAAACTTTATAAATTGATTTCAAAAGGTTAAAATATTTTTAATTTTAGAACGAAATAAGTATTTATTTATTTAAATCTAGATTCTAGATTTCTTCTAAATGAATTTAGGATCCCAAAGTAAGTGACTTAAGAATTAAAGAATATTATATGAGTATTAGGATAAAATAAAAGAAAAAACAAATGGCTCTTTTTTGGTATAATCCTTTATGATACTTCAAATGCTGGTTAACTTTAAGGGCTAATCTTAGTTGTAGCGTGTAACAACTCGAAAAATAATTGAGTGGGTGGACGATATTTATAATTAATTAAATAATTGAGTGGAAGATATTTATAATTAACCATTATATATAGGACATACAATGTTTATAACTATTGTGTGTTCAATTATTTGGTATTTTGTCAAACAATATGCTATGTTAGCATATACACTCGTCTTCACAACTATTTCAAGTATAAGAAAAGTCATTTAATAAAAAAAAATAACACCATAATATCTAAGGATTGAGCTCAAATATTTACTTGCATGTATATTTTGTTCATGCTTATTAAAAATAATTATCTTGTATCATTCATAAATTAGAAGATGACCTTTTTTTACCTACCATATATATTTCCTAGAACAAAATCATATATAGATAAAAAAACAAAGTGAAAGTCACTTTCGATAGATATAGTCTTGTGTATAAAGATGACCAAATAATAAACAATTAGAAAAGAAAAGGATCACGCATGTAATTTAGCACAACGGTCATCAAAATTAAAATCCCCTTTCTAATATTTTGTCTATAAGCACAAAGCATGGATATACATATATACGGGCCATTTTAATGGCTCATTCTTTTATTTTAAGCACAAAGCATGGATATATATATATATACAGTAAGGATCAGGTCAGGAATTCCTGATTTTATTTAAAATCAGAACTATCACTCTAAGCCATGGGATAGCATCCAACGGTCCAGATTGGGAAAAAAGAAAAACACGCGGACTCTCTCTTGTTGGGTTAAAAAAAAACTGACCCGGCCGGGTTAAAAAAGAAATCAGCTGATCCGTTTCTCAGGGCTCTCTTTTTCCTCAAATCGTGACTCTCCTCTCTCTTCTACCATCGAAGCTCTGAAGCTTTGAAGCTCGCCGGATCCGTTTCTCAGGACTCTGAAGCTCGTTTTTTCTAAATCGATCAGTTCTCTCTTCTACACAAAGCTCACAGCGAAATTGATCTGGAATATCTTTGTGACGATCGCCGGACGTTGGAAACTCACAACGAGTTTCTTTCACTCACGTTGAAAAGGTAACTGTTGCAATTTTTTTGTCATAGCGAGTTTCTTTCACTCACGCCGGACGTTGTAATTTTTTGTGAAATGATTTGATTTTAAAACAAAAATATTCAAGTAAGTTTTATAGAATTGAAACGAAGTCCAATTGAAGTAAGTTTTATATTCATAGCTAATGTAATAGAAAGAATTGATAATAAATATTGTCTATGATAAGTGTTGCTGTGAATAATTTGTTGATTTGACTATGTTGGTTAAGGAAGTTTTGTGCAGGGTAATTGGACAGATAAAGGTGGGAAATTTTGGCCTACACTCCATCCAAATAGATATGAACTCTGTTTCTTAAAATGGTGCACCTAACATGTTTGATAGAATGCCTCTGAGAGGCTGTTAAGTTTTTAAAGTAAACACTTGTTAATGTTATGAGCAAGGCTGCTTATGTTTATAATATATGATGTGTCCCAAGTGGCTTAACTGAATTAAAAATGGTTCAGAGCTTCGATGGTAGAAGAGAGAGGAGAGTCACGATTTGGGGAAAAAGAGAGCCCTGAGAAACGGATCAGCTGATTTCTTTTTTGCCCCAGCGGGTCAGTTTTTTTTTAATCTAACAAGAGAGAGTCCGCGTGTTTTTTTTTTTCCCCTATCAGGAACGTTGGATGTTATCCCATGGCTGAGAGTGGTAGTTCTGATTTTAAGTAAAATCAGGAATCCTTGACCTGATCCTTATTGTATATATATATATATATGAAAGCTAAAAAGAATAAGTAAAGTAAAAAAACAAAAAAAAATAGCAATAATATATAATAAGAAAAGGAGGAAAATCATAAGGGGATCATGATTTCTTGTATCATTATCATATAAATGTCACAACAGAGCCTGGTGGCTGCTGATGATGGGGAATTTTGATTAGACTGTCCCAGCAAAATTCGGATGCAAGTAAAACTAAGCAGGCAGGCAGGCAGGCAGGCATCAGTACTAGACAAGAATAAGATAGATGCATGGAAGAGAAATCATGTCTTTAATCTTTTAACATTTAGTTAGTTAGGTGATGGAGCCATTTGTACAATTTTAATTTATTTACATATTTGATCACTTGTTCTACCTTAGCATATGCTATATATAATCTTGGAGATTCGAATGGCTGAGTTTTTCTAGTTTCACATTTAAGTCACATATTTGAATTTGTTATTACATAATTTTAAAATTAATTTTGTCAAAACACACTTGGTGTATGTTCTCTCCTTTTTATTACATAATTTTTTTTTTTGTATAATGGAGAAAGTAATTTTATTATTTTTATTTAATTACCAAATTTCCCCTCTTGATAAAATTTCGCGTCTGCCACAAGTTAACACAACACAAAATAAAAAATACAATTGGTAAACGCAGTATAACGAACGAACAAACCCTTAGACATATAAATTTTATTTTAATACTAAACCATCAGAATAAATTTTGAAAAGAATTAAAAAGAGTAACATTTTTTTCAGTTAAGCTACACAATGGGCCGGGTATAGCCCTCTTCTTGAATAATAAACTTTATTAGTTCAATTACACGGAGAAAACATTGAGATAACAAGCCCATAGCTAATGAGAAATCAAATCTACACATACTGCAATAATAAAGTCACATATAGTTTTAAAAAAATGTCTTAACTGGAAAATGAACAAATAGTTCGGATTCGATTCGTACTCGTTCGATTTGAGTTTGGCTCAAAATATAAATGAGTCAAATATGAACAAATTTTAAAGTTTGATAAATTACTCGAACCTCTTCAAATTGTAATTTTCTATTGATACTTAGATCATATTCGTTCTAAAAGTTCAAACTGTTTAAGCTCGATTCAAGACCGACCTCGACTCGGTAGCTAAATGAACCTCAATTAAACCTTAATTTATACTCAATAAATTTTGTGAACTAAATCTGAGCAACTCAATACTCGGCTCAACGCGGTTCATTTACACCCTTATATATAATGTTGTAGTAAAATTGCGCTAATTAGAAATTGAATCCACAAACTTTGAATAGAAGTTTTGGTGTCTCAGCCAATCGAATAAAGTGATATATAATTAAAAGAAATTGAGTAATTAGTTCTCTTTCTCTGCTTCAAATTAACATTGTAAAGACTAATAATCCATTTTAATTAAATTAAATCAATATTATAGCCCAAAACGTGGGCGTGGTTTCAGTATCTTCTTGTATATGTATTAGGTTAGGTGATGCACATGTTAGTTTGAAGAATAGATTAAATAATTTATCAAATATACGATAATAATTTATCAATTTTGTTCAGATATTAAGTTTATGTATACAAAAGGAACAATCTATATTAAAAATAAATAAGATTACCACTCTGAAATCAACCTAGATAAATATAGCAGTCAGCTTTCCTCTCACGCAGTTTCTAAGTACCCAAAACAATTGGAAAACTCAGTTAAACAACCCACACCAGAGCAACTGACATGTTGGAGTTGAAACTTTAGTGTTGTAAATAATTTTAAAATAAAGGCATCTTCTTTTTTCTTTCTTAAATAACCCAAACCCCACTAAAAGTATTCTATTTTTAAATAAAGCCCACCTTACCTTAGAAGGAAAATACAATAAATAGCCAACAGCTTATATATAATGTAACCGATTCAAGCTGAATTCTTTAGCTCTTGACCAACAAATGAAGATTTTCTAGGGTTTCTGCAATATGAATCAAAGCACAATATAAAACCAAAACAACATATCCATCTCCCACTTTTAGTTTTCATCCTTTTTAACTTTAAACATCAACTAAACTT
The DNA here is from genome assembly GCA_020205615.1 of Panax quinquefolius. Lineage (NCBI taxonomy): Eukaryota > Viridiplantae > Streptophyta > Magnoliopsida > Apiales > Araliaceae > Panax > Panax quinquefolius. The sequence goes on from CM035173.1 coordinate 26,631,731, forward strand.
TCTTTAAAATCCATTCCATTTTCTTTGATTACAGAGATTTTAGAAATCAAATATAAATTCAAGAAAACATAATTCTTGAAATGAAATTTAGGAGAAAAATAATACATACCCAAAGGAATTAATAGAGAATCAAAGAAATCCAAAACCTTTAACTCAAGAATTGAATTGGGAGAGGAGAGAGAAAACATTAGGAAACCATAAATTAATTTGCCACTAGTTACTAGTATTTAGAATAACCTTTTTCTTTTAACAAGCACAAACTGTTTTTAGGTTATTCATCCTTCATCAAATCTTCATAGTTGGGACGATGATAGATAGATTAATTTGAGTTGCTCATTTATAAAATATCTTTCTCTCTCATTATCCTTATTATTAACTTGAGAGAGGAAAATTGTTAAAAATATGGGCAAATTACATTATAATCTCAACAATTCTTTAAATCTTTCAACATTAATAATTTTTCATATTTTATAGGTGAGAATACGAATCTCACAATCAAAAACATAACACAATCTCACCATAAAGAAAAAAGATAGTTATAGGGTCTCAATCATAACTATCATACTAAAGCCTTTTTGATAAAACTTAATGAAAATTTATAAATAAAAAATCCAAATGAGTTGAATGAAAATTGAACGCTAAATTTTTATTACCTTTTATACTACCATCAATAAAAAAAACTCTTTGTGATTTTCTTTTTACAAATGAATGTTCACTTTGACCACATTATTTTTTAATTTTCTTTCTTGAGAACCTATTCTATTGTAATTTGATTATAGGAATATATATATTTTTCACCCAATAACGTAGGAAGAAATCAGAGAAAAAGGCCAATAAGAAAGTAGTACTAATAAACATGATAGTTCTTCAGGGATTCGGTTACTATAAAGTTAATTTCAGGATAAGTTGGTCAATTAATTAATACAGTGTTGATAGGCAGAGAGAGATCATCTCTCGACATGTGTGTCGATATTATATTAGTCAATTGATCAAAGTTAACTTCATACTAACCACCCACCTTGTTGATGATACCTGCTTAACTGCGCGCATATCCCTTTGTGTTTATAAAAAATCATTTTATTCATCAATACTTCAATACTTAATATATAAAGACAACAAAAGCTATCTTTTTTTTCCCAATTGATTCCAATCAATTGAAAAACTCGCTGAATCAACCTTACTTAATTAAGAGTTAACTCGGTTAATTTTTATTTCAGTCCATTCATCTTTCTCTTCGGCTTCCTCTTCTGTTAATTCAGATCTCCTTTCTTCTCCTCTTCTTCTGGCTTTTCCAATCCCTTCCCTCGATTTGGTACAATCTACCGCTTCCTCTTCAGTTCATTATCACTTAAATTCAATCGACACTTCTTCCCTTCTCACTCTTCAGTCGCCTTCATCATGATTCTTCTTCTCTTCTCACTCTTCAGTTGCCTTCATCATCTTCTTTAATATTTTAGAGCCTAATACTGAGACACTCAGCAAGGCCACCCCCTAATTCTTCGGATGGGATTATCAGTCGAAGAAGAGAGCGATCCCTCACCCATAAACGATCATCTCTCTTCCACTTCCCTCATCTTCCTCTTTCGCTTCTAATTTTCCTATAACCTCTGTCAAAATGGTTCAATTGCCCCTTCGACACTTAATTCAATTACTTGCCACTTCCTCTCTTCTCACCGTCAATCCAAATCCTAATTCTATGGCAGTGAAGAAGCTCTAATTGCATGCATTTAAATGTCTCGCTCTTGCTAACATCACAACCCAAAGGGATGCCTCTCTGAATGTTGTACATACCACAATTCTATCAAAAACTTTGGTAATTCCCTCCTCCTCTTATGAGTTTTACAAATAAATTAGTGTGGGTCTTCTTCATTCTCTCACTTCCCATGTATCTATATACCTCTGTATGTGCATAATTTTTCTGTGTATGTGTTAAGACTCTTGATTAAATGTATTTATGTGTTTCCCTTTATTCATTGCAATTTGTGTTGTTTGATGATTATTACCTGTAATTTCTTTGCATACATTCCATGATAGTAATCCTTTTATTCTCCCAAAATCCTATTTTTTGTTAGTCCAATTTGATCTTGAGTTGGTTGTTTAGAATAGTGCACATGTTTCGTGAAATGCCAAAAAAAAAAAAGAAATGTTGTCATCACAATTTAGTTCCCTTTTTTTATAAAAAAATTCTCCTCTTTAAACAATTATCGATCATTATTCTAATACATTTTTATTTTTCTTTAGAATTCTTGGTTCAAAATTGATTCTATTTTTATGTATGTAATTTTCGCAACTGATCCGGTGCAGTATTTTTATTTTTTGGTGGTAATTATACTCTGTGATGTTTAATTTGATTATTACCGTTTTAATTTTGGTTAGGTTTCAATTGCACGAACTTGCAACTGTATATACTCACTGTTGCAGCAGAGACAGCGTGGCATTGAATTTAGAGAGTGCTAATGAACAGAGACAACGGTACTGATATTTTATGTTTATTTACTTATGTGTAGGGATTTTGATCTATTAAATGATTCAGTTATTAGTATAAATGAAGAATTTCTTCATGCCAACATTAACATGTAATGTCATTGCTTAAGTTGGAAATATCTGGGGGATATTTTTTGAAAAGGCCATAAAATTATTAGGTCACGGAGAAGGAAATTGGATTGTCAGTTAGTAAATCACTAATATGTTTTAGGAATTTAAATCTGAAGTGTTTTTTGGATGGACTTATAAACAAGTAGAAGATAAATAACGAAGATTGTGTTTGGAATGGTTTGTGGAAAGGTGTAGAAATTGGTATGGTAACTGGAGAAGCATTTCTGCTTACATTTGTGTATGGCTATGACTGAAACCTTTGAGAAAATTAAATCAGGTTGCAAGATTAATTGTCTCTCTTCCACTTCCCTCATCTTCCTCTTTCGCTTCTAATTTCCCTATAACCTCTGTCAAAATGGTTCAATTGCCCCTTCGACACTTAATTCAATTACTTGCCACTTCCTCTCTTCTCACCGTCAATCCAAATCCTAATTCTATGGCAGTGAAGAAGCTCTAATTGGCAACGAAGCGGTCTGTTCTTGCTAACATCACAAAAATAAATTAGTAATTCCCTCCTCTTATGAGTTTTACAAATAAATTAGTGTGGGTCTTCTTCATTCTAATATCATCTTTACAAAAATTACTGCATATGAAACATCTCTCTTAATTAAGCAAAATATTTTCTTATGTCAGTGACTTTTAAGTTCCTAAAAAGTAGGTTGCAAATGTACAGAAAATTAATATCCAAAGATATTAATTAATACCTTTGGATGACAAATATGTTCATGTATCTATGATGGTGAATTACCTGATATTGAATAAATACCTAATATACTATTACAGTAAAATAGTATTGCTCACTAATACCTAATATATGTATTGAATTTACTTAATATATATATTCACAAATATTTAATTACAGTAAAATATTTTTACATCTTTATTGTAAAGAGAATAAGAACTGTCATACTGCATAAACAGTTATTGGGTTTCCAGGTAATGTAAATCCTTATTGTGTTTTTCAATTACAGATGCACATACAGAAGTGATGGTATATCAAATGTATGATTTGATTAGTGTGGGTCTTCTTTATTCTCTCATTTTCCATGTATTTATATCCTCTGTATGAACATAATTTTTTTGTGTATGTGACAAGACGCTTGATTAAATGTATTTATGTGTTTCCATTTATTCAAGGCAATTTGTGTTGTATGATGATTACCTGTAATTTCTTTGCATACATTCCATGGCAGTAATCCTTTTACCCACTCCAAATCTTATTTTTTGTTAGTCCAATTTGATCTTGAATTGGCTGTTTAGAATAGTGCACATTACATGTTTGGTGAAATGCCAAAAAGATATATGTTGTCATCACAATCCACAATTTTAGTTCCCTTTTTTTAAAAAAATTCTCCTCTTTAAACAATTATCGATCATTATTCTAATACAATTTTATTTTTCTTTAAAATCCTTGGTTCAAAACTGATTTTATTTTTATTTTTTATTTGAAATTATTATTTTTCGATCAAACTTCTGAACTTTGATATTGTGCTTGCTTGAATTTATTTGTGACAACTTTTCAAGAAGCGGAACAAGAAGGCTATGAGTTTCTGTCATGACTATTACACTCTGTTTTCAGAGTTTGGAATTAAAAAACAAAAGAAGAAGAAGAATAGAAATAATGGGCATTTATAGTATCTTTTATTCTTCATTATAAATTGTTTTCGCTATCAATTAGATGTTTAATTTTTATATTTTTTATTGGCAGTTGCCCCTGTGCATGAGTTGTTTGAATCTCATTTTTGTTTCTATTTTTGGATCTATTTGCAGTCACAAAAGGAGCAGTTGCAATTAGACAGCCTTACATAAGGGTTGTAGGTATATAACAAACTAATGATGCTAATTCTTGAGGTCCTGCTAACTTCACAGTGGATGAGGTAGTGGTCAATATTATCATATACCAAACCTGCATGTTATTAGTAATTACTTATCATTTAGTAGTATGTGCTGGTACTTTAGGTGATTTTGAAATACATGTTTTAATATAAAATTGACCATGTATAGATGAATAGCAGGCATTAGTTGTGTATTTATTTTCTAAAGGAAAGTGAACACACACTAATTCTTTTCAGTGGACTTCTTCTATTAATAGAGGAGTTGTTTTTTTCCTTCTATCAATAAAATCTCTTTTCTACCTATTAAAATAACATTTACTTATTTTAGTTTGTTCAACCATGCCTTCCCGAAGAAGAACGCTTTTGAAGGTCAAAATCCTTGGTAACAGCAGGTAATGTACATATATTCATGTTTATGTGTTGTAAATCGATTTGATCTAAGTTCTACGGTTAGGTATGCCATGTGATTGAATTTTGTTAACTAGGTGGAGATTGATCTATTTGTTAAACCATGTATTTTTGTTATTGTTTATACTACATAAGAAAACAAATGGTTTGACATATATGATAAAATGTTTCTGTCTTGACAGCATCACATCTGTCTTGATATGTTGCACATAACATGAATTATTGAAGGTAATGTTAACAATTGTGAGCCTTGGTGTATGTGCAATATAATTGGTGTAAATTATTATTTAGTTCAGTTACTATTTTTTATTATTAGCAATCTCATTTTATGCATATGACGCATTTGTTACAGGTGTTGTCACAGAGTGGAGGACGTGTAATAATATTAATTTTCAAAAATCAAATTTTGGTAAGGCATAATTGTACACCTCCCAAATAATTTGAATACTTAATAACAACATATCACTAAATAACTTTTTGTTTGTTGCAGCTACAAGCAGGAGGATACTAAATATAGGCTACATAGAATAAGTTTGTCGCCACTGTCATACTGTTATGTATGTGGGAGCATGAACACACTATCACCTAACAACAAAATAGGTTGTTGGGTTTTTCTTTGTGCTGCTCTAAGGGCTAAGTTCAAGTGTTCAACTACCAGCCTTGCATGAGACACCAACTGAGTTATTGCAGTTGCTAGACGAAGAGGGTCAACTGGCTAATGTATTTCGCACAAACATTTATAATAATATTTTTACTTTTACATTGATGGGTGGAACAATTTATAAAAACTTGAACAATGATGGAGGTCCTTACTTTCGATTACATGGACAAACCTTTCATTGGATGGCTTTCTATTACTATTTTGAAAATTCATAATTTGAGTGAAATATTAATTTTTTTCAAAATTATTCATTTAGCATTGATACTTGATTCGATTGGTTAGTGTATTTTAAGTTTTTTATGAAATAAGACTGAGGATGTTTTAATGGTTTAGTGAATGTATTTTTTGTTAGATATATTCAAGTTTATATTAGTTAATCCATTATTTAAACTAGCCCGTACATTACACGGGGTATCACCTAATTTTAATAACAAGTTAGTTTAAATTTGCTGGCCGGAAATGAAATATAATTTTGCCGCTACAATAACAAGTTAGTTTTTTCAACAATATACAATTTTTTCTTTCCTTTGTTTACTGAGCAACACGATATTTATTCATTTTAATAAATTTTAAATTGTATACTCAATGTTCATGCATGAATAAAGAGAGTTTAAACAATTATTTTATATTATTATTATTAGCTCAGTTTTTTCCAGCGAACTGGAAGTAGTGAAATATCAACTAAGAACGAATCGACGATCTTTTCGTTCTTTATAAGATAGAAAACCGATTTCTACGCTTATAGTTTATTTCCTCCAGGATTCATTTGAAGAAGCGAACTGATTATTATTATAGTTTAAAAGTAATGTTATATAGTCAAAGTCTAATTGTTACCTTATCAAATGCAAATCATTCACATATAGTAAATATTTGATTTGGCTCCCTGGCCTCCATTACAGATTTCTTTCAATTTCATATAGATATTCGATTTACGTCGATTTTTTGATTTTTAATTAAGTGTAATTTTATTTAATTTCACAATTATAATTAAACATAAATTTATTATAATACGATTCAAAAACAATTAAGGCTCAACCAATTTGTCCCTCGATTGATGTAGGGGCGGATCTAAGTATGAAACAGGGGGCTCATCTGCTCCAACTAAAATTTTAATGGGTCTGGGGTCAACTTAAAAAAAATCATTTTGAGGGATATCAAATGAAATTGTTATGTTTGACTTAAAAAGTAAAAACTATTAGAATACTTAACAAACTACTCACATATCCCACTACTCTACTACTCCATAAATATAATTTTAAAAACAACCCTATTATCCCAATTAAAAAAAAAGGATATTGACGTTATGGACGAGACCCAAGATCAATCCCATTATCACAGTTCCCACTACCCCACTAGTAGTTTTAATCTCTTAGTACTTCAATCTTCATTTGTTCAGGCGGTCCATCAACATTGCAACATACAATAGTCATTCAGTCAAATTCGCAACAACTCCAAGTCTCCAAATTCGCAACAGATGCTCAGAGTAACTCCAAGTGTTTAGATTATTTTAATTTTAGTTTTTAAATTTCATAAATTACAATTGCTTTAGAAATTTTTGTAATTATTTATAAATTCTTCTTTTTATGTACGTACTTTTATAAAATTAGGGCTGTTTACATCTTAAAACAACACTGCAACACTGCAACCCAACAATGAAGAGAATTCCATCAAATAAAAATTATTCAAGTATGTGTTAAATTCTATTTTTACTTTCTTTAAATTTTTGTAATTTATTTTGTAATGTTACTTGTTAATAGTTTAATTGAGAAAAAAAAAAATTAAAAGGGGAAACAAAAATTTAAAAAAAAAAACTAAAAACGAAAAGGAGTACAAAGAGATCTAAATAAACTTATAATTTGTATAGTATAATGTTTAATGTTCATACTGTTTTGATTTTTATATTTGTTGTTTTCATTCGGCTATACTTAGCTATTAATATTATACAACGGTGGATATTGTTTCAGTTTCTGAGCAAAATCCAACCCCAATGAAACTTATATAACGGTACATTAGTAATTTACATTGAACGTGATATTTCTATAACTATTAAAAATGAGGTTATCATGTAACAATTTCAAGTAATGAAATCCCAAAAAATATTATTATAAATAATATTAAAAAATTATTTAACTTTGTGATTCATTTTAATAAATTTTTAATTTTAAAATGATTATTTTTCCCGAATTTGATCCTATTGAACGTGTCGTGTATCTTTTTGTGTTGTATTTAAAGATACAAAGACGGTGAGTTGCATGAAAATGAGGAAGAAAAGTAGTATGTTTTTTCCACAGCTCAATATTGGTACATCTGAATATGGCTGTGGTTTAGGGAATGTTCAATAAAGCACATGCAGCAAACAAATATTGAATGGATAGATTTATGACTTTTCTATTTATAAATAGTGATTGGTGCATCTTTGAAATTTCAAAATAAAGAAGATTCCTCGAAACCAGAGAAAGCAACCGGACAAACAATTAAATACAAGTGATTATTATGAAATTAATTTATCAATGTAATAGAGTATATATTAAAAATAGAAGAGTACTATTATAGACAATTAAATAGAAGAGCATTATAAATAATTGATCTAAAATTATTTAACGTTTCTTTAATATAAGTTGTTTTAGAATAAATGAGAATTTTTATTATTCTTAAATATATTTAAAAGTATTTTTGAAGATTTCAAGTAAGTATTAATTACTTAGATTTTAATATTCGCGTTTTAAAGTAATAAATATAATGATCTAAGATTCTATAATATCAATTTATATTTTTACCCGATAAATAATAGATTTTTTTTCAATATAAGATAACCAAAGATACATTTAGACTTTGAGTAAATTGATAGTATATTTAATGCTTTTAAATCATTATCTTATATTTGTGCAAAAACTCTAAAAAACGCATATATATTGAGAACGGATCCTATAAAATTTCTCCATTTATATTTAATGCTTTTTTCAATCATTTTCTTAATTCAGAGAATTGACATTATTTTTTCCTTAAACCGCCTAAAAAGTCGATAATTTTTTTAAACTTGGTGTATACATGATTGTGTTATACCTAGGAATCCTATAAAATTTCTAATATGTTATGCAGAATAATTAACACTTGATTTGGATTTGTAAAAAAAGGTTCTTGGCATCTAAAACTTTGAAGTTTCAACTTGAACAAAAAAATCAACAAAGCTGCTGCTAATTAAAAAGGGTACTTCTGGTTTTCTACTTAATGGGAAAGGCCAAAAGAGCAAGGTGACCAAGCGATATGATTCATATGAAGGATTTGATTAAGACACTATTAAATCCTAATGAAGTACTACTAGTATAAGGAAAAAATTGTCCAGGTTCATCCTCCCACACTTTTACCAATTTTGCCCCCCTAATAATATGAATAACATGAGGACTAAATTTTAAGAATCTGATTATTTTAATTTTAAAAAATCGAAATACAGTTTTCAACCTCTTAATTTTTTTTTGGGTCTATCCAAGTCTGCTGCTTTATAATATTTTATTGTATATAAAATCTATTAATTCAAATAACACTTATTCTAAGCTAATATCTAAATTACCTTTTATTTCCATAACTACCCCTTCTCCATCTTTCCCCTATGTTAATATAACCTCCACACTCACTTTCAAAAAACCAAAAGAAAAAACCAGGGGAGATACAGACCTTCAAGTCTCTAGCTCCAATGGCGACTATGGCTGCTTTGTTCATGAAAACCCCTAACACATCTCATTCTTTCCCAAAGACCCACAAAGCCCTTTTAATCGCTCCCCTCAAATTATCTGTTTCTCCTTTGTCAAACCCAAAGACCCGCCAAAATAACCGAATTTCATGCGGGTTGATCGACCCGGACGGTGGCAAGCTCGTGGAGCTGATTGTGAAGGAATCAGAAAGAGATTTGAAGAAGAGAGAGGCGTTGTCTTTGCCCCAAATCAAGCTCTGTCGGATCGATCTCGAATGGGTCCATGTGCTCAGCGAAGGCTGGGCTAGCCCGCTTAAAGGATTCATGAGAGAAGCAGAGTTCCTCCAAACTCTTCATTTCAATTCGCTCCGACTGGATGACGGGTCATTCATCAACATGTCGTTGCCAATTGTTCTTGCCATAGATGATTCGCAAAAGTTTCAGATTGGCGAGTCGGGTTCTGTTGCTCTTGTTGATTCAGTCGGTAAACCGATTGCGATTTTGGGCAAGTAAGGCAATTTTTATCATCTTTTACGTAAAGCTAATTCATTTGTCATTCAAAGTTGTGTTGTTCATAGTAGTTTGTTTGCCTTTAGAATGTAATGCTTTGTTGTTAGTTGAGTTCCGTAAATCTGGATTGTGCGTGCTTGTTATTGGATCAAGTTGGGACATTGAAGTTAAAGGCTTCCACATTTTTTGCGGATTATTAACTTAAATGAATAGTAGGGATTCAGTTACATGAAGTTAACTTCATCATAAGAAATTAGGAATCGCTCCATTTCAAATGAATTGGAGACTCTCTATTTTATGGTCCAGATTTAAAATGTGTTGGAATGTTACATCATCATGATAGGGGAGAAAGAGAGGTGATGATGATGAAATGGAGAGGATCCTAGTCCCATGGTAAGTTGGTACAGAGAGATCACCTCCGGTATGACAGGTATTGGTTAATTTTTGACCAAAGTTAATTTCATGCTAATCACTCCCAAATAGTAGAGAAGTTTGCTAAAGTGTTCAAAGTTAGGTGGATCAGATTAGGGTGAAGTTGACACCAACTTCACTAATAAGTTCTATAGTTTATTACTACATTCGGTATATAAGTTCTATAACTTTTTATTGCAATGGTTAATTAATGCAACCTAAACTATACTCAATGTAATGAAAAGCTATATGAACTTACTAGGGTGCTAACTTCACTCTAACCAGATTTGTTCAAAGTGGTTAAAAATTTCGGTCATTAGATTTCTAATAAAATGGTTTGTTACTATCATGAACAAGATTATTATTGATCATTTGTCATGGGACATGTTGATATTCAGAATCACTTGATGAATCTGTCAACACACCTATATTCGTGGTGTATTTACACTTGTGTATAACTACGTTATTGAATGGTGTATACTTCCTTTCTTTTTCTTTACTTTCTTCGTTTATACATCCACTATACATATACTGTTCTGATTGTTCAATCCAGTGTCATGACCATTCTTTCCTAACGTCTTGTTTCACTTGTACATTGTGTAATTATAGTATCGAGATCTACAAGCATAACAAAGAAGAAAGAATAGCAAGGACTTGGGGTACAACTGCCCCTGGCCTACCTTATGTTAAGGAAGCCATAAAGAACTCTGGAAACTGGCTGCTCGGAGGTGATTTAGAGGTTATAGAACCAATCAAATACCATGATGGTCTTGATCGGTTCCGACTATCCCCTACCGAACTTCGTGAAGAATTTACAAGGCGTAATGCTGATGCAGTGTTTGCTTTCCAGCTCAGGAATCCTGTGCACAATGGTCATGCTTTGCTGATGACTGACACACGTCGTAGGCTTCTTGAGATGGGGTACAAGAACCCAGTACTGTTGCTTCATCCATTGGGAGGCTACACAAAGGCAGATGATGTTCCGCTTTCTTGGCGAATGAAGCAACATGAGAAGGTTCGTGTACTATGTATTATTAACTCTTACCAAAGTTACCAAACACGGATTGTTTTGGAGACAAACTGCCCCAGTGTTGGGAATTCAGGAGCCAAACTTAGGATTTGTTTACCTATTTAGTAATTTACCTTAGACCTTAGTACAGAACCTTTCTCCATGGCTCACTTTCCTCAAAATGTCTTTTGTATAATCATAACCGCTTCTTCGCTGTTCAAGATATACTATGTCATATTTGAAATCATCAAACTTCAAAATCTTTTGTGATGTGGGACAAAGTGCTTTACCAATCTGGGGAAACAAGTTATTATTGGACACCAGTTATCTACCTTCCCTAATGTTGTTTCCTTGCTGTTTCCTCAGGTGCTCGAAGATGGTGTCCTTGATCCAGAGACCACTGTGGTTTCTATATTCCCTTCTCCAATGCATTATGCTGGTCCAACTGAGGTGCAGTGGCATGCAAAGGCTCGAATTAATGCAGGAGCCAACTTCTACATTGTGGGTCGGGACCCTGCTGGCATGAGCCATCCAGTGGAGAAAAGAGATTTATATGATGCTGACCATGGGAAGAAGGTATTGAGCATGGCTCCTGGGCTGGAGCGGCTTAACATCCTCCCATTCAAGGTATTCAAACCACCCTTAGTGTGATTTTCTCTATGACTCTTATTTCTTATGAAATATCAAGTATTTAATATTTGATGTCAACTGTAGGTGGCAGCATATGATAAGAGTCAGGGTAAAATGGCATTCTTTGATCCATCCAGAGCAGAAGATTTTCTCTTCATTTCTGGTACCAAGGTATCCTCACTTCCCAGAGTACTGCAAAACTTTTTCACATAATTTATGGGATTGACTAGAGAGTTGCATGAATTGCTTACACAAAAATGAAAGTGTGCATTACGTTTGAGTTTGTTATGTTTAAATCTACTTTTGTCCATTGTACTCGACCTCGGTTTTCAAATGCATCACTAGACTGAAATTTTTAATGGTAAACTCATTAAATTGTTTATTTTTTCCAAACCGTCACAAATTTTGTCTAAACAAGTTGACTTTAAACGGAAAAATTAAAAAATAATATTTTTAAGCTGGTTATTCACGTGAGCTCGTCAAATAATATCCGCACATTAAAAATGTGTGAAAAATAAAAGTAAATCTGAAAGTTGAAACAAATTAAACAATTAAAATTAAATAAATGAAATCATGGAAGAAAAACATATATCTTAATAATTCTATTTACTTGAGAAAATATGGATGGAATTTTATTTACAAAATAAAATATATCTCAATCAATCAAAATAAAGAACAATATGTAATTATGTAGCAAATTATTTAAACAACTTAAATAATTTAATAAAACCCATTAAAGCTGATGGGTTTGAATTTAAAGTGTTTAAGTTGTTTAAATAAGTTAATTTCTTCTATTATTTTATTTCATTTAATACTCCACGTTTTTTTTCTAACTATGTAATTTATTTATATATTTTTGAATAGATTTTTAACGTTTTACAAAATTTTAATTAACTTTTAACATATAAATTTTCTATTTTGATGACCACTCGGACAAATTTGTGGGACCCTGATGTTATTTGACTTATGTTTTCTTATGTTTTCTTATGTTTGGGAAAAATAAGTAGTTGAATGAATTGACCGTTAAAAATTTCAGTTCGGTGATGTATTTGTAAATCGGGGTCTAGTACAATGAGGAAAAATGGAGTTAACCCTACGTCTTTTCTATCTGTCTTTATGTTCATACATGCTAGCTATCTTTTAAATACATGGTTGCATTCTACAGATGCGAACACTTGCGAAGAACAAGGAGAACCCTCCGGATGGATTTATGTGCTCTGGTGGTTGGAAAGTCTTGGTGGATTACTACGATAGTTTGTCTCTTGCAGAAAATGGTAATATTCCGGAAACTGTTCCAGCTTGAAGGAATGTTGAGATTTACTGAACAGATTCTCTTTCTAGATGTTAATAATTTACATGAGCCACTGGAAGAAACAAAAAGACTTTGCGTCAATTTGTAATTATTGTGCGAGGATGGCGCCATAAAATAGTAAAATATTGTTGATTGTGATTTCATGGCACTAGTTTGGCTTTAGACTAATATCCTTAAATTACTGAGGGAAGAGTTTTTTAGTACCCCATCTTCCTCTTACACATTTATACTTGCGAAGTAATAGATCCATGTTTGTTTCTGAATCTCGTATTGTTTTCTTTATTGATTCATCATTTTATAGTAAAACTGTGATTGAAGAATTTTGTTGCAACTGAATGACTGCAGTATAATCTTGTTACAAATTTACTGGCATTAGGGGGCTGACAGAGAAATGTGATATTCATAGGAGAATAAAAGTAGATATATCCACACAAACGTGTATTATTTAAGGAAACTGACATTTTTTTTAACTTCGAGCTCGAGCCGGACTGACTTAATTGAGTCGAGCAGGGCCGGGGTAGTAGGTGTTTACAGCCCAAGATGTTAGTTTGGTAATACTAGTGAGAATTTTAGGAATCGTAACTTTTCCACCCCAAAGAAGTGTGTAGACAAATATTTCATGCGAGGGTAACCTTGGAATATATTGATGCTAAGCAAAAGGAAACAGAGCCTTCTTACAACATTGTTTGTATATTTACGGTGAAAACAAACTAAATGTTTTAGTTTTGTTTTCCAAATGGGAGCAACGCCGTGTTGACCCTTTAATTTCTTGGAACTGTTGAGATAAATATATATATATATATATATATATATATATATATATATATATCCATAACTTCACTAAATTAATTAGTATATATGGAGCACCATGCTGCAACCATGAAAGGCTGGCAATAAGTTGAATCAAGAGATTGTAGTAGTACATGGTATTCAAACCTTGTACACAAGCTATGAATCAATTACCACATACTTCTCCTTTCTGTCGTTTTCTTGTACGGAAAAAGAAGAATGTTGGGACCTGGGAATTAGAAATTAAAATGAGTAAATGCTGGTTGGTTTGGGTGTTATGCTGCTATTCATAATCTTTTTTTACTTCAACTTTACTTCCCCTCTTTTCCTTTTGGATGTCCGAAAAAGTCTTCTTTTAGTGTAGTGTAGTGTAGTGTAGTGTTAAATAAAGTATGCGCATCACCATGCATGTTTCTCTTCAACCAAATACAAAAGCTATTCTCAGATATTCATTCGTATAATGATAGCCAAAAAAAGGATGATACAAATTGCTCAAATGATATATTTACAGCATTAACCATAATATCTTTCATCCGGTACCCTATATTGTTGGAGAATACTAATAAAATATAGATTCAACTATAAAATAAAAGAAGGGCTGAAATAAAATTTATCGATGAATTATATGTTGAGCAATGTCCTTAATTCGTTGTTTCATTCGTAGAATTTTTCTCGATTGTTAAGGTCATTTGACGAAATACTACTCTAGAATTCAACGGCTAATCAACACTCGAAATAGTTAAATAACCCAGAAACAACTTCAATTTTCTTTTTACTTGAACTCAAATATAAGCCATGTATATACAATAAAATATATGAAAATTACTGTTTATGTATATATATATAATTGAAGCAGCTTTATGTCAGTAGTCTATTTTTCAATTGTGGCAATGGAGATGACAACGGTAACATCGTTTACCTTTGTTGCTGAAAAATTAATTTGATATATAAACGGTAAATAAATTAATATCTCAAAATTAAGCAGGCAGGCACAACCGTTTAATTACTTAATATGTATATTTTATTTAAGTTTGTAATATTTTATTTAACATAAAATACAACCGTTTAAATTCTCCATGAATAATTAATACGATGTTGCTGAAAATATAATCACCCCTTTAATTTCTCCACTACCTTGTAAGCTGAAAAAACATAGCAAGTTTTCTGCTCACAAAACCAATGTGGAGCATGGTATGTATGGATAGTGACGCTGAAGATGAAGATGAAGCTCTAGCTAAAAGATTACAACTATTCCCCATTCTCCTACTCGATCTGAGCTGGAGTAATTTCTCTTGGTTTTGGCATGAAAGAAGATGGGCCAAAAGAAGGATGGTATAATGGTGGAAGCATATTTGTGGCAGTGTTTAATTAATTCTTGTCATCTCTGTCTCAGCTCTAACCAACTTCAGATAAAAATAGACAACTTGACAAATTTCAGTATAAATATGGCATTTTGGTTGGAGAATTTGTTAATTTACTTGAAAGGTGTGTGTGTGTATATATATATATATATATATATATATATATATATATATATATATATATATATATGGTTAAGCAAATACCTGCTAATCACGGATTGTTATTGTGTGGCGATTTTTGCTTTTTGAGTGTGTGAAATTCATATGCCTGTTTTGTGTGAAGTAAGTTGGGGCTGAAACAGAGATGACAAGAAAGAGTGCTACAAATATGCTTCCACCATTGTACCATCCTTCTTTTGGCCCATCTTCTTTCGTGCCAAAACCAAGAGAAAATAAATCAAACACAAACTAGGAGGATCATGAGAAACTGATGTTTAGGCTTTTAAATGCTTTTTGGAGAAGGAGGGGTGAATAATATAATATTATTAACTATCTTATGGGACGGCACTGTCGGAGCTATACATACGGACATATTATAGGCCGCATCTTTTGGCACCATTGTAGTACTTTGTTTATTAAGACTTACGTTTATGCCTACGTTGTCCAGTTGTCGTCATAAATTAAAATTTGTGCTTGGCAGTTGGCACCAAAAGATTTTGTGTTTGTAAGTTTTTTTTAAAGAAAGGGATGGGAACCCAAGGCAAAATAATTAAAATCTTTCAAATATCATGTTTGTGAGTTTTTTTTAGAGAGGAAAAAAATAAATTTTGATGTAAAATTGATTTCATTTTTGGTTCAAAACTTTCTCACAAATGCAGTTGGGCAATGCTAGGGTAATCGGACATATTATGTCTGAAAACATTTGTGCTTGGCAGTTGGCACCAAAAGATTTAGGGCAATGCTAGAGTACCCGGAAATATAATGCCTGGAAACATTTGTGCTTGGCGGTTGGCACCAAAAGACTTGGAGCGATGCTAGGGTACCTGGAAATATCATGTGTGGAAACATTTGTGCTTAGCAGTTGGCACCAAAAAATTTAGGGCAATGCTTATGGTACCCAGAAATATCATGTCTGGAAATATTATACAATACAGCACTTCGAAACATGAGATGTCGAAATTATAGACATACTATTTTCGAGCACTACAATTTTATCCTAAGATTTATACACTTCTAAACCAAATTTCGACATGCTTTTGGACATGCTTCTTTTGCTTTGCTCTTCTTTTAGGACATATTTGACATGGTGCTACAACTTTGTTCAGAGATGTTTTTGTTGGTATTGATCCAGATTTGGATGCTCAAGTAGAATTTAGAGCATTCCAAAAAAGGAGAATAGCTCTCTTTATTTTTCTTGTATTTGAACCTTGCGGTTAGCACCCAGAACTGATCGATTTGGGGAGTTCGTTCTTAAGATTGTTCGAATAGAGATTTAGTCTCAATTGACGCATAAAAATGATTTGAGAATATCTTTACCTTTCAACAACAAAAAATAAAATATATACATATATATATATATATATCGATTTTCACAACTAAGGATATTGACGCATAAGTGTCGCATCTAAATATGTGCGAGAAAATTTGTCTGTACATAAAAAATTAAGTTGGTAATAATTGGCTTAAATATGAATCGCTATCCTAAACTATGAGTCATATTCCACTTCGGTGATCCACCTTTCAATTTTGTCAATTAAATGATTAAACTACTAATATTTTCCACTTGCATTAAAGTGAGCCTGCCACGTGGCAATACAATGCTTATGTGTTAAAGAAGGCTAATCTTTAAATTATTTTATTAACTTTAAAGGACAAAAGAGTAATATAACATTTTATATTAACTTAAACTAAATTTAAACAAAAATAAAACTCAAACTGATCAGATCTAATTGCTTTGTGGTTAGACGAATAAAGATATAGATGGTCGGATTGAACCAACAAAATAAGGGAACCCGTTAAAGGGAAGCTTCAAAACCAGAGAAAATCAAGGACACGCCGGTCAGAAAAATCTGACAAAAAAGAAACTTTAAAAAGTGGGTTTCGAAGAAATCAACTTGAATACTTAGTTGTGTAAGGAGGAGGAGGTCTTTAAACAAAGCGAAAAGAAGAGAGAGATCTGAAGGTGGAAAAACTTGAAAAGGGGAGTGGAGTGGGCGTGTGGGTTTTAAAGGGAAAAAAAATATGGTACTAATCGAGAAAAGAAAAGAAAGGTAAGTAGCAAGATTCATTTGCGAATCCTATGTTTTTGGTTTAGTCCGGTCATCTATATTTTTGGGATTATGGTTTGGGGGTTTTGGATCTTGATGGCTTTTTGATGGTGATTTGCGTTTCGATGTTGGTCTCCTTGTTTCTTTCGGATCTGATTTATTTAAACTTATTGCTCATCTTTCCAAAATTAGATCTGGGGTGCAGCTTTCAATCTAATCAAATCAACGCTTATTGTTCATTCTAAACATTAGATATTGTTGGGCTCCTTTATTTTATGATGGTCCGATTCTGCAGCAATTATGGTTCTCACCGGAATCTCCACCTCCACCCATGCTTGATTTTTCATCCTCTGTCGAGCACCAAATTGGCCCACCCACTCGTTGGATCTGATTTTGGTGCCTCGTTTCCGGTTTAAGTTGGTGTTTATGTCAGTTTTGGGGTGTGGGTCTGCTCTGTTGGAATTCAAATTGATTTAAAATAGAGTTTTGCTCTGTTGAGTCTAATTAATTGGTTGTTTTTGAGCTGATTCTTTATGCATACTGCTTTATTTTTTTATAGAATTAGTTTAGTGTTGTTCTGGTCCCCTTTTCCTTCTTGTTATTCTCGTTGGAATCTAGCGGTTCACATCCCCTGCTACGAAAAATCAATAAACAAGTATATATGATTGAAATTTTTTGTTGATGTGCAGATCATTATTGATCCTGAGATTGGAAATGAGACTCGGTCTCGTGGAAGAGGTAGTGGCGACGGCGGTGGATTTTGCGGTGGACGCTGTGTAGGTGGATATGGTGGAGGTGGTGGCTATGGAGGAGGTCACCCGGAAGGTGGTGGCAGTGGTGGCTGTGGTTATAGACAAATGGTCTTTATTTTTAATGTGACGATTTTACCCTTAAATATATCAAAATTGTTTAATCATAAAATAAAAAATTATTTTTTTGAAACACATCAGCTTAGTTAAGCCCCACCCAGACAGCAACGTTAGCCACGTCATTAATTTCTGACGTGACATGCTCAATTGAATGAAATTGGAAAAAATTAATAGTTCAATCATTTAATTGACAAAATTGAAAGATGGATCACCGAAATAGAATATGACCTATAGTTTAGGATAGTAAATCATATTTAATCCCTAATAATAATAACTTTATACTCTTTTCAGAGTTTTGAACAGAAAAGAAAAGAATAGAAAACTTAAATTAAAACAGAAAAGAAAAGAATAAAAAACTTGAAGTTTTCCTTTGTGTTATTTTTGAGTTTTTAATAGAAAAGAATAGAAAATTTAAAATTGAGGACATGAGTTGTAATTTAAAATTTATTATATTAAAAGTTGAGGATAATATGGGAATTATAAAAATATTACTTATTCCAATTTCTTTTCCGTCCAAATCAAAGCAATTTTTGAATAAAAAACTTTCTTGAGGAAAAAGTGGCCTAGTTTTCTATCCATTTATTTTCTTTTTCGTTTATTAAAAAACTCAGAAACATACGAATTAAAAAAATATATATTTTACGTTTATTTTTTTTCTTTTCTATCTATTTTAAAACTCAGAAACAGAGCCTAACCTAAGTCATAATCTTTTATTGGGTTAGTGATTTAAAGGTGTCATTTGATGAATTTGATTTGATTCGATTCGTACTTCAATGTAACACGAGATCTGTTCCGGGATTTGTATTTTGACAAATATATAATTAAGTATTCCATTTTTGCATTGTTGGTTGGGCTTGCCTAGCTCAATCACATAGGCATAGAGGCCTCACCTTCATTAAGCTTGCCTCCCTGAGTCCCTGTTATGCTTAAATAATTTTCTGGTGAGCCAAATTTTCTACCGATCAACTTCTCTGATTTCTTTATATTTATTCTCTTGCCTAAATTGCCTTCTTACTTGGATTGTTTCAAATGTGATCAATTTTCTCTTTCAGTCGCATGATTGCATCAATGTCTCATGTAGCATGCCATCTGTTTGTTAAAATAACGAATTGCTAGTAACATATATGATGAATTTCAGAACTAGTGATTAGAAAAATTGATAAAGCATATATTGAAAAAAAGGGTACAAAGTTCAAAACTTGAAACTATTTTCTCTGGTGTAATGTGTTGTTTTAGATGAACAGATTTAGGAAAATTACAAGTTTGATTGCTGAAGAAAGCATAAATATTTCTTATGAGTTATGAAGGCTCAAAAATTGCTCCCCATATATGAGTATAGTTGAAGATATTACTCTGGTTGGATTGTTGATCATACCACACAAAGCTTCAAATATTTTCTTGTTTGATTAAAAATAGCGGAACTTGTAAAACAATGACACAGATTTTGTTGTATAATCTGTTTAATTTTTTTATGGGCATGCTAGGCAGCATTGTCTATTAGTTTTATGAATCTAATATTTTGATATGTTGTCTATCTTTTGTAGATGTTCTTCAAGTTCTGCAACTTTAGAAAACTGAAAATGGCTTCTCTATCACCTGCAAACTAATGATATACAAAATTTTTGAAACAATATATAAACATAAAATAGGATAGACTATTGTGTCAGCTATCAAAATGTATTAGAGCTGGCAAAGTGTCGCACTGTTGGAAAACTGGAGAGACTTTATAAATGCAATTAAAACTTAAATACAGTAAATGTGTAAAATGAATTATAAAAAATAAACAATTGAATTATGAACAGCCTTTAATGAATCTCCTAATCTAATATCTTGCTTTTTTGTCTATGAAGATGTTCTTCAGGCTCTGCCACTTTAGAAGGCTGAAAAATGGCTTCTCTGGAACAGGTATGAACTTCACCAGAAAACCAATAGGCCAAGACACAGCAGAAATACCAATACATGCTCCCCATTGCCCCCAATTCAACCTTTCTGTATCTGCAAACTTCTTTAGAAACTCTACCATCACAACTTGAAGAACAATGGTAATCCCAATAATTCCTAGAAACAACTTGTTCTTGTGTATGCCCTCAAAAACATTCTTCTTTTCAAGTTTCCTCGCGTTGAACTCGTTGAAAACCTGGCAAAGAACAAAGGTATTAAAGATCAAAGTTTCTTTTACCTTTTCATTGACATTGAAGATTGCTTCTCCTCCAAACTGTAAGGTCAAGAGAATGACTATTTGATACAACGCTTGAGCTATTAAGTTTCTCCACATAATGTTGGATATTAGTGGCTCTGAACGCCCTACAGGCCGCTTGTCCATTAGCTCCTTGGTTGGCTGCTCAGTGGCGAGAGCAAGAGCGCCTAATGTGTCCATAATAAGATTTACCCACAATAATTGAACTGCTGTTAATGGTACTTCACCGGCTGAAACAGCTGCCACAAAGTTGATTACAAGAGCTGCCACATTTACTGTGAGTTGGAACTGAATGAATTTCTGTATGTTGTTGTAGACACATCTTCCCCATCTCAAAACAGTTGACACAGACGCGAAATTATCATCCAAAATAACAATATCTGAGCTCTCTTTCGCAACTTCGGTGCCTTGGATTCCCATTGAAAGACCTATATCAGCTTCTTTTAGTGCTGGTGCATCATTTGTTCCATCACCAGTGACTGCAACCACATGGCCTTTCTGTTTAAGGCATTGTACCATTAAAAGCTTGTCGAAAGGAGAGGATCTAGCCATCACACAGATTTTATCGACCTTTTCCATTCTCTCCTCTGGGGTATAATTCCGAAATTCCACACCCTCAACCACTGCTCCACTATCCATGTCCTGATCAGGCCCAAGTATCCCGCATTCAGTGGCTATAGCTCTTGCAGTAAAAACATTGTCTCCAGTGATCATTTTCACGTTTACTCCAGCGTATTGACAATCTTGAACAGCTTTTCTCACACCAGGTCGACATGGATCCTTAATACCAACTAGCCCCAAAAGGGTCAAGCTGTTGTCTTTCAATTTTGGGTGCATGTTTCCGTCTTTATGTTCATGTACTGACACTTGTGTATGTGCAAAAGCAATGCATCTTAGACTACTTGCAGCCATACCTTGAATAAGTTGATCAAATTTCACCCTTTCAGTATCATCCAAAGCTTTCATGTTCCCATGGGGATCATAATAGTGGGAGCACGTTGATAATATCATCTCTGCAGCTCCTTTCCAATGAACATGGACTGTGTTATCTCCATTTTTATTCATTAATATTCCACTTCTTTTCTTCTCCGAATTGAATGCTTCAACGTGCAAAAGATTTGAACTCCCTTTCAGTTCCTCCATATCCATATTCAATTCAAGAACAGCCCAAGAAAGAATGGCTTTTTCTGTAGGACTGCCCGAGAATTCAAATTCAGACCCTGAAATGGGCTTGTAAACACCACCAGTTGTGTTCAAACCAACTCCTTGGTGGAGCAATTCAAGAACATTGGAAGATATAAAAGTGGAACTCTTTTCTTCCATAGATTCTAGGCCGAGCCAAAACTTTGTCACCTTCATCTTATTCATCGTCAGGGTCCCCGTTTTGTCTGTACAAATGGTGGTGGCAGAGCCCATAGTCTCACAAGCAGAGAGCTTCCTCACCATAGCCTGATCCTTCATCATTCTCTTCATCGAATAAGCAAGTGTAAGTGTCACAGCCAGTGGCAATCCCTCGGGAATTGCAACCACAACAATAGTAACAGCAGCAGCAATAATCCCCACAACACCATTGATCACATCATCAACCTTAGTCTTGCTGCCATTAAACTCCGTTTTCCCATTCTCATCCTTGGTATTCCCAGTAAAATATCGAACCAACAAGACTACAAGAACCAAAAAAGCAACCGCTAAACCAATTTTACCTATTGATGATGTGAGCTTGTTGAGCCTAGCTTGTAGGGGCGTTTCATCACTTGAATCTTGGCTAATTGTACTCATCATTTCGCCCCACGTAGTGTTCATCCCAACAGAAGTAACCAACAATTTAGCATATCCATCAGCTACCTTTGTGCCAGAAAACAAGAATGGATTCTTGTCACGATCAACTTCCACGTGGTCACTTTCCCCTGTCATGCTTGATTCATCCACTTGTAACGAATGCCCGTCTAAAAACAGCCCATCGGCAGGCACTTGATCACCAATTTTCAAGCAAACAACATCTCCAACAACAATATCAAACACTGAAACTTGCTGCCTCCTTCCATTTCTTACAGCTTCTACTTGAATATTGTTGCTGACTTTTGACAATTTTTCAAATTGTCTGTTTTGCCTGAAGTTACTTATTGCTGATACAGAGATTACAAGAAAGACTGCAACAAATATGCTCCCACCATCATACCATCCTTCTTTTGGTCCATCTTCTTTCATGCCAAATCCAAGAGAAAGTGCAGCACAAACTAGGAGAATGAGAATGGTTGGATCTTTTAGAGCTTCCCACACAAAGCTGAAGAAACTTTTTGTAGGCGGCCTGCGATATGTATTGGTGCCAAAGGCTTCTTGTCTAGACGAAATATCAAGAGAATCCGCATGTATTCCATGCTCGATATTTGTTTTGAGAAGAGAGGCTACACCTTTAACACCACCAAAATTTACAAGGTGTTGTAGATTTTTGTCCTTAACTAGTTGAGTGAGACTCGACTGATTGATATCTGGAAAGCTAGGAGGGACTACTACAAGTGTTTGATGAGATGGGATTTTGACGTAGTTTTTGGATAATGCAGATTTGTTGAAGTGAGAAAAGGCTCTTGAAGAATAGATGGTTGCGAAAGCCAAGTGCCATCTCTTTTTGTTGAGGGGACTTAGGGTGATCATGGGCAGGAATTCTTCCATGCATTGCAAGTTTAAATGGATTATAGCAGACATGTTATATATGTATGTATCTAAAGGGAAAGTACGTAGTGAACTTACAAAGGCAGGCGAGCCTCGAACTGAGTGAACAACGCACACAACTAGACAGAATATATATTGAGTGAACAAGGCTCGCGCATGCAAATAGCAGTGTCTGTCTGATCGAGCAGGGAATTAAAATCGTACGTACGTGAAAACTACAAAAGAATTTGTGAGATAAATATATATTTCATCTTTTAGCAATGGCAGTGCATGGTTATATATATATAGATACAGGGAGGGAGGGATAGATAGATTGCATTCCAAGAATGTAAAGGACCGACTTATTTTCTTTTGGAAATTACTCAGAAATGAGAAAATAAGTTGCGGCGGACGGCGGTTTAAGAAA
Organism: Panax quinquefolius; assembly: GCA_020205615.1. Classification (NCBI taxonomy): domain Eukaryota; kingdom Viridiplantae; phylum Streptophyta; class Magnoliopsida; order Apiales; family Araliaceae; genus Panax; species Panax quinquefolius. The sequence continues at coordinate 26,655,289 of CM035173.1, forward strand.
TACTACAAGATTTGGATGAGATGTCGTACACGTACTTTGTACCGCGTATTTTGCCTATTAATTATAATTATAATTATAACGTGTGACCTCGTTGCCTTGCTAAGTAAGTAATTCATTTATAAATTATAAAGGAAAAAACTTTTGAAAATAAAAGCTTTTGTGTAAACCAAAATTGTGAGGACCCTACTCATAATATTTGGGTGCATGAGAGGATCAAATGAAATTAATAGTTATATTTTAAATCTGGACCATAAAATAGAAACTCTTTATTTTATTTGAAATGAAAAGAATCTTAATTCTGAGATTTTGGAATCCATTTTTTATTAAATTTCAGTCGAATATAGCAAACAAAAAAAATTGTGAGAACGGTGTGAATTCCCATGGGTTAAAAGTAAATTAATGGTCTCAAATAGGGGTATTCATCCGGTAAAAAGCGGGTCGAACCGGACCGGTATAGAACCGAATCGATCTTTGAAATCGGCAAAATGGCAGTGAGTCTGGGATTCGATATCGATTTTTTAGAAAATTAATATAATTATTATTTTTATTATTATTATTTTTTTTTATTATTATTATTATTATTATTATTATTATAATCATTATTTTATTATTATTATTATTATTAAATTATTAATAATAATAATAATTTGAAAACCGGTATATACCGGTCCGGTTCGATAAAACCCAACTTTAAAATCGTCGGACCGAAATCAGTACTGAAAAACCGATATATACCGGTTTTTTTATACCAAATCGAACCGATTCTTTTTTATACCGAACCGACCGGTTCGAAGTTCGGACTGGTCAAAAAAACCGAAAACTCGAAAAATCTGGTTAATTTGAACACCCAAGTCTCAAACACGTTTAATACACATACTTTATGGGCCTGGCCTGCTTTATTGTTTATTATAGGTCGGCTTGGTATTGTTAAAACACACAACTTTTTTATTTGGGAAAAATAATATATACACGCCCATAAATATTTTGGGTCAGACCTAAATTTCGTCACATACTTGCTAAGGGAGATAAATCAAATTCTATCGAAAAATAATAGGAACAATTACATTTTTTATTATATTTTTAAAAATTATTACAACAATAGTGCACTTATAAAATATTTACACAATTAATGTATTTTAAGTTTTATTTACAAAATTAGTGCATGCTCTTCCCTTTAATTTAGTTGAGTGTTTTAATTTAACACTTTCTCTCTCCTCCCTTCTATCCCCCGACAGCCTACATGAAGCTCGCATTGAAGTATCATCCTGATAAGAACCAAGGCCGAGATTAATAATGATAAATTAATGCTCAAATTTTGATTTTGATTTTTTCATATATTGTCTGGTAATTGAGTTGATTCCTTTTTACGTGGGGAATTTGATTTTGAGATCTGAAGTTTGAATGAAATGGGTGGTTTGAATTTGAGATCTGAAGTTTGAATGAAATTCATGGACCTTATTTCTTTTGCTTTAATTTACAATATATACAAAGTTTGCTTGAATCTGAAAAGAAGGATTGGTAGTACAATATGGACATTACGATTTTTTCAAGACAAAGACGGTTGGTAGCCAAACATTCAAACCAAAACCAAACTAATACAAGATTATTAGGTTACTAATTTATTTTAAAAATCTACTATAGATTTTTTATTTAATAGTGAAATTGGTAGCCAACACTTTATACAAATTTAACTAATTCAGCTTTTATTGGAGTTACCAATTAATTAAAAAAATATATTGTAGATTTTTTTCATAATGCGATTAGTAGCCAAACCTTAATACAAAGGTAACCAATTTAGTTTTATTGGGTTACCATTTAATTATAAAAATCTATTATAGATTTTTTTTTTTATAATCTTGATTAGTAGCCAAACCTTAATACAAATGTTACCAATAAAAACAAAAATGGTTACCAACAAAGACTTTGAAATTTCTCTTGGTTACTCACAAAAAACTAAAATGATTACCTTTGTATAAATGTTTGGCTACCAATCAAGACTAAAATTTATCTTCTTCTCCTTTTAATTTACGGGTATTGTGGCGGTAATGGATGAGGAGATCGGCGTCCATGGCGGCGACGACGAATGAGGAGGGACGAAAAAAAAAAGAAGAAGCGGAGTGTGTGAAGCAATAAACTAGTAGCTAAAATGAGGAGATCGGCGTCCATGGCGGCTACATCTTCAAGATCTATAGATCTACAACTTCAAGGTGTTCTTGGCATGACAATGAAGGAAGAGGACCCACCAATGGAAGGAGGAGGGAAGAAGAAGAAGAAAGAAGAAGAAGAAGAAGACTTACAAGATCTACATCTTCAAGGTGTTGAAGCGGTGGTGGCGGCGGCAATGACGGATTTGAGGACGAAGGGGAGGAGAGAGGAGGCGGTAAGGGAGAGAAAGAGAATAAGCGGATGATTGTTTCCCTAAATTAAGGATATTAATATTGTAAATAAATATGAGAAGATTATTATTTTTATAATTATTTTGGTGATGCACTAATAGTGTAATTACTTATTAAATGTTGTATATTATTGTAAAGGACCCAAAATAATATATATGTCCATAAATATTTGACAAGATTGAATTGTGATTAACGTGAAAGTGTACACGATAGATAAGATAGAATAAATTAAAGTAAGACATTTCTTAATCTCTACTTATCTAATGTATGCACCTACGACACAAACATAATAATTTTATTTGATTCATAGGTGTACGAAGATGTCTTGTTGGTATTCAATAATACTCCATCGACTTGACAGTTTAAAAAACATTAAAATTTAAAATTAATATGAAATTATTTAATTTTAATATAAGCAATTACAATTGTAAACAAAACTTTTAAGTATTATTAATTATTATTTGTTATTTTCAAATTTAAACGAAGCGATATTAATATTAAAATTTAGAATTCATAAATTTACTTTAACAAGTCATTTTTAATTTTGAAACCTAAGGAATATAAGCAAACTAAGGGTGTCTTTGGACTCCGCTGGGCTCATTTGCAATAGCCTTGATTATTTAAAGAAATTGGTGCAGGTAGTGTTTATTGGATTTATCGTAAAATTGTTCCTTCATATTAATACTGATGAATTGAAATATAAATATAATATCTTAAACTTTTATAATGTCATAGTTAATGTTGTATTTTTTGTAAAATTATTCCTTATGATTAATTGTGGTCAAATTATTCAGTCACGTGCATATCATATGATTATAGGGATAGTTCGAAAATAATCAAAACATTAGTTATGAAATTACAAAAATTAAAATTAACATATATATTAGAATATTGCTATGTATTGCGATAAATTTATGTCAAATTACAATTGCGAAACTTATCAATACATGAGATTAGTAGTATTATAGGAGGGCTCCACTTATTACGCATACTTACAAAAAAATTACCACTAATATTTATCCACGTAACTGGCGATCAAAAAAATCAACATAAACATTCACAATATATATTATAATGCGATTTAGTTTAACAACCCTAATTCTTAACCAGCTCTTTACACCAAAAATAATTGATTGCGCATTAGGTAACTTCTTTCACATGGTCTAAAAACGTATAGGTGACAAATTGAATCGGTGTGCTGGTTTAGACCTGGCCCAGCCCAGCTTTGGCTCAGACCGCCTAGGATATGCTAAACTGGCCTGGTACTGAATTGGCCTGGAATTTAACCAGCCCATTAATGTTTTCTAATTAAAGAAAGCATCCCATTAACGTAAACTTATTAAAGAAAGCAGCCCATTGATATTAACTAATTCAAAGAAAGCAGTCCATTCATTTAAATACACTAGCTAATTTAATACTTTCTCAGTTTTAAATTATAATATCGGTATTGATTTTTGAAAATCAATTTGATCGTTCAAAATATATATATATATATATATATATATATATATATATATATATATAGATTAGGATATTAAATTTCACCCTTATCCTACTCATAGAAATTTCATCTTCCTTTAGCGAGAGCTCACTCTCCTTTAGCGACGGACCCAGCGACGGTTCGATCATATAACCGTCGTCTATATTTTTAGTGACGGACAATATATAGCATCGCTAAAAGTAAAGACAACGGTTGTATGACCGAACCGTCGTCGGGTCCGTCGCTAAAGAGGGGTAAGCTCGGATGAGTTGGATAAGGGGTGAGCTTAAGATCCGGACTATATATATATAAAAAAGATTTATGATAATGATGTGAAAAATGACTACTGCTACAGCTTACTTTTATGTTCCTCCTTGGAAAAATAAAAGCTTTATTATGCTGAAATATAACATTCTAGTCTTGCATTGAAATAATTGAATATTTTTTATCTATAAATAAAAAATTAAGTTATTAACAATATTACCTTCAATCACGATTTTTTTTATTCAGTCATGATCGTTTGAATGAGTATGTGGTGGACTAAGATGATCTAAGAAGTTACTATTGAACTAGTGGTTTAAGACCTTATTTGAACGGATTCAATTCGAATTTGAAATTTGACCTAAAATTTATTTCAGACTTAAAATTTGATCCGGATTATTTTATCAAAGTTGTTGGAAGCTGATTCGCAAATTAGAATGGAGAGGATCATAATCCGATGAAAAATTGTAGCAGTAGAACAGATCAGATTTGGAGATAATTGTGACGCCCCCAAAATTAGGTATACATCACCCATCTTGGGTCGCCACTTACATGGTACAGAATTTAAATACAACTTATTAACATAAGCATGCGTGTACAATCTGACATAAAGCGTGAGTTTAAATACAAATATAAATCTACTAGATATTATACAAACTCAAACAAAAAGTCCTCATTACAATTATTATCACCTTTATTTCGCGAGAATAGTGAGGACTACTAATGTTATCTTGAGGACCATCACTCGTTTCCCGAGGCTCGTCCCGGCTATATTCTCATTTCACAGAAGAACGGTGAAAGAAAGGGTGAGCTCAACTAGCCCAAGAAGAAATATTATGACTAAGATAATGCGAATAAATTATCAATAGTCTTCAACAATATTAAAGCGATAAAATCTGATGACAACCCGGTTTAAGCTGCGGTGAATATCTGATCCATTAAAAAAGTCGAGTAGAAAATAAAGTCTACTATCTTTTAGGTTTTAAAAGGTTTTTCATCTTTGTTATAATTGAGACTCACTTTAATAAATATTCCACATCATCGAATCACCTTACACTACTGCCGAGGATATTCTTTAGTATCACGACCACAATTATTCATGCCTTCTGGGCCGAGAATATTTGTGTATTCATTAATGGTCATGATCATGCCAACAAGCCCATCCATCGATACCTACTACTTTGAGGATTTTTACCACATCATTTGTAACATTACGGTCGTGATTACACCGAATAGTCTCTCAGTCATAATCATACCAAGTCCATCTATGCACTACAGGCCATGAGATGACTTTAAAAAAAATAAACATGAGGATGATGACAATGATATAAGAATTGATAAAACAAGTTCAAGAATTATTTTATCCGGGAATTATTAACGTCAAATTATCAACGTGATCTTTGTTTTGTAGAGTAAAATTCAAGAATGATCGGAAGAATATTTTCATGAAAAGATCTTTGGATGAAACTTGAAATATCGAGGATATTCCACTAATTTCATGGAGTATAGAAGTCAAAGTTTTAACCAATTTGGATATAAGAAAGAATGGAATAACAAAAGAAATCACCGTGCATGCGATAAACCGCATGCAGAAGCGAGTTATTCCAACAGAATAATAAAGAACGGAACCGGTCGGTGAAATTCACCGCAAGCGAGGATGTTCAAGCGAGAATAATAAAGATGGAACCAGATCCGGTGTAAAACACACGATAGGATAGGATATTCAAGGAACCGGTGAATAATAAAAGGCGGAGGATGTCAAGGAATAAAACCGGAACCGGTCCGAGGTGACGCAGGATGTTCGATAGAATAATAAAAAGCGGAACCGGTCAGGTGTAAAACACATGCAACGAGGATGTTCCAGCGAGAATAATAGAAGAATGTCACCAAGTATAGGGTAAACCACTTATACTGAGTTATTCCAATGAGAATAATAAGCAATGGAATAACAACGATTCTCTTCATGAATAAGAAAGAATAACACCCTTACATTTGGTAGGAGATTGAATCTGCTGGCGGTGTAGTAACAAAATACTCTTCTTCTTTCTCTCTTATTCTCTCTATACTTTCTCTCTCTATAGCTTGAATGAATAAGTGAAAATAATGAAGCCCTAGGCCTCTATTTATAGAAGATTTCTAGCTTAGCACTCTTAGTGTGAAAAGCGAGTGGCGACGGTTGGTTTGGCCTTTGTAATGTGAAGCGACAAGTGGTTCGGCGCTTTTGTAATGTGAAGCGACAAGTGGTTCGACGTCCGGTAAAGGTAATTACTATTAGCGAAGGTAAATACTATTGACGAAGGTAAATACTATTCACAAGGGTAATTACTATCGACGAAGGTAAATACTATTCACAAGGATAATTACTATTATTGAAGGTAAATACTATTCACAAGGATAATTACTATTGTGAAGGTAAATACTATTCACAAGGGTAATTACTATTCGATGGCGAAGGTAAATACTATTCATGAGGGTAATTACTATCGCCGATGAAGGTAAATCTTATTGATGAAGAGACTCTTAGATGATGACATATCAAATAAAATAATCAAACTTACCACAAATCATAACACATATTTAATCTTTCAATAATTATTAATCATTTATAACTTGTCGTCTCAATTATTGATTTAATACTATAACATATTATCTGAGATGATCTTGTGACAATAATTGAATCAATAATATAAGAGATATGATCGACAATTCTTTGTAGCAATAATTGAGTATAGGTGAGTGACTTCTCACGTAAGCATCGATAATCAATCTAGTGTCTTCTTATGCAACCACGCGTATTCTTGTACTTTTTACCACGGGTAGTTCAACAGTTTTAACGGTAACACCTCCGTAGTTATTTTTATAAAAATATTTTTGTCGTTTTCTCAATCCAAACAATAATGTTGTGGGGTCCACCAATGATTGAGCCATTATGCGAATATTCCCTAACAAAAAGAATATTCCCGACCAAACGAATATTTTATAACAACTTGCATACTTTGCAAAATTTATAAATATTACCCACAACTATAACATTATATCAAATTTATTCCATAATATTCAAAAATAATATTTATAGAAAAAATTCATCTTTATTTATAAAATTTGAGGTCTTCTGACCTCCCTTCTTATGAAATTTAAGCCCTCGAAATTAGAATGCGTACTGGTATGTCGAAGAGGTAAGGATACCTTGATTTCATTTGATTCTAACTCCCAAGTCATTTCCTCAACATCGTGGTTCCTCCATAAAACTTTGACTTGAGGTATAACCTTGGGCGTAGAATATGTTTTTTCTTATCAAAATTTGAGCAGGAACCTCTTCATACGTCAAATCTTCCGCTTTTTCGTCGGTTCTAACTTTCGATAATATGGTTCGGGTCTTTCACATATTTACGTAACATAGATATGTGAAAAGCGTTATGAACACGAGACATATTTGGCGGTAAAAGCGAGTCTATAGGCCACGATTCCTACTCGATCGAGGATTAAAATGGGCCAGATGAATCGAGGATTAAGTTTTCCTCTCCTTCCAAATCTTGTAACTCCTTTCCATGGAGCAACTCTTAACAACACATGATCTCTATATCGAATTCCACGTCCTTTCGATGAAGATCAAAGATAACTCTTTTATCGATTTTGTGAGGTTTTTATACGTTGTCGGATCGTTTGAATCTTTTAAAGTAGTCATACGTACCAACTCCGGTCCCAACAACGTTGCTTCACCCACCTCATCCCAAAGATCTTTGGAGAGCGACACTTTCTTCCATACAATGCTTGAATGGAGCCATGCCAATACTTGCTTGATAAGCAATTGTTGTTGTAGGAAAACTCCACCGATGGTAAGAACTTGTCCCAACTCCCTTGAAATCAAGGACACGAGTCTTAATAGATCTTGAGAGTTTGAATAGTCCTCTCCCATTGTCCGTCAAATCGAGGATGATATGCCGAAGCTAAATCGTAAGTCTGTGCCCATAGCTTTTTTGCAAACTAACCCAAAATCGTGAAGTGAATCTTGGGTCTCGATCGGAAACTATGGATCTGCGGCATACCATGCGATCTTACAATCTCGTTTATGTACATCTGAGCAAAGCGTTCAAGTGTATAAGTTTCTCGTGTCGGTAAGAAATGAGCGGACTTGGTCAATCTATCAACAATGACCCAAATCGCATCAATGCCTTGAGAAACCTTAGGAAGGCCGTGCTTGAAATCCATGGTAATGTGCTCCCACTTCCATTACGGAATTTCAAGTGGTTCTGATGGACCTTTTGGTACTTGATGCTCCGCTTTAACTCGTTGACAAGTTAGACACCTTGAGATAATAAAGCGCTATCTCTCTCTCTTCATATTGCTCCACCAAAATGTATGGCGAATATCATGATACATTTGGTACTCCCGAGATGGATTGCAAATGGTGTGTTGTGCGCCTCCATCATGATATTATACTTTAAATCGGTCGTTAGGAACACAAAGTGCGGAGTTGACTCGAAGTATTCCTTCTTCATCGATTCTTGCTTCGGCGATAGCACCTTCTTGCACTTTCTTCCTCATACGCATCACTCTCAGTGCGTAGCTTGGCGACTTTAACTTTATCAATTAAAGTCGGTTCTACTTTCATATACTCATTATCATCACACACGCGTCCACAGAGTCTTTAATTCTATCTTCATCCTTTTGCAAGTCACACAAAATGGGCCTTTGCGTTGACAATATCGCACTTGTACTTGCATATGATTTTCTACTCAATCGTCGGCTACCACGTTTGCTTTTCGGGATGGTATTGGATGGTATGATCATAATCTTTCAATGATTCAAGCCAACGTCGTTGTCGCGTGTTGAGTTCCTTTAGTGAGTGAAGAAATATTTGAGGCTTTTATGATCCGTAAAGATCTCCACTTTCTCCCCATACAAGTAATGCCTCCACATTTTAAGTGCAAAGACAACTTGTTTGCTTGACTCTAGATCATGAGTAGGATAATTCCTCTCATATTCTTTGAGTTGTCATGAGGCATAAGGCTATAACTTTTCCATGTTGCATAAGAACACATCCCGACCCTTTTGCGAAGCATCACTTGTAGATGACAAATCCTCCAAGGCGGATGGTATTGTCGAGCAGTCTTTGAAATAAGTCTCCTCTTGAGTTCTTGAAAACTCTTCTCACATTCTTCACTCCAATAGAACTTTGTATCTTTCCGAGTCGGTGAGTCGATGGAATAGCGATTCGAGAAAATCCTTCCACGAATCTCCGATAATAACCAATTAAGCTAAGAAAGCTACGTACTTGGTCCATCGATTTAGGTTGTTCCGACTTTGAATAGCTTCGAACTTTCTTTGGGTCAAGCAGATATTCCATGACTTGATACCACGTGCCCAAGGAATGCTACTTCTTCTTGACGAACTCGCATTTCTTCAACTTGGCATAAAGCTTATATTCACGAAGCTTTTGGAGTGTCGACCTCAAGTGTTGCTCATGATCTTCACGGCTTTTGGAATAAATAAGGATGTCATCAATAAAGGCGACCACAAAGTGATCTAAATATTCCTTGAATACTCGGTTCATCATATCTATGAAGGCGGCGGAGCATTAGTCAATCCAAAGGACATGACTAGGAATTCATAATGCCGTCTGGGAGTTACGAAAGCCGTCTTTGGAATGTCGTGGTTCTAATCTTCAATTGGTGATATCCGGAACGAAGATCGATCTTTGAAAGAATTTGGCTCCTTCTGTTGGTCGAAACAGGTCATCAATACGTGGCAATGGATACCTATTTTTGATGGTGGCGTGATTGACTCCAGATAATCAATACAAAGTCGCATACTCCCATCTTTCTTCTTCACGAATAGAGCAGGAGCACCCCAAGGAGAAGTACTAGGACGAATAAGCCCGATGTCTAACAATTCTGCGGTTGGGTCTTTAACTCACGAAGTTCAATAGAGCCATTCGATATGGGGCTTTGGAAATAGGTTTTGTCTAGGGTTCAAGGTCGATACAAAATTCAATTTCACGCTACGGGGTAGGCGGGGAAGTTAACTTGGGGAATCGTCGGAAATTTATTAACAATAGGAATATCGTTTTAAGCGGCGTATTTTTATTTAAATCGTGACATGAGCTAAGAAAGCTTGACATCCGCTTTTTGATAAGCGAATAGCTTTATGGCTTGAGATGACCGTGATTGATTTTAATGGTTTGGTCGTTTGAATTCGCATAATAGGTTGATTAGGAATATGAAAGCTAACAACCTTACGAAAACAATCAATTTTGCATGATAAGTAGTTAACCAATCAATCCACAGAATTCACGTCAAATGCAAGTATTTTTAATGAAATAAGATCGACGGAGGTAATGTGAGGGTACTGGAATTTGAACAAACAAGACTTATAAGCGGTGAATGTAATAATGGGTTTCTCCCAACGGAGTTTCCACAGATAAGTCGAAAGTCTAATTTCTCCGAGTCAAATTTAATCGATGAGCGCAAGTAGGAGAAATAAAAGAATGGTAGTAAAGCCGGTATCAAATAAAGTATAGACTTCATTAGAGTTTATGATAAAAGCTTACGTGATGACCTCATTCGGTTCCTTGCTCTTTGGGAGGTCACAACAAACGCTCTCCTCCCTTGCAGCTCTGAGTTTTGAATTTTACGGGATGGCCTTTGGTGCCTCCATCCTATTTGAATTTGTCTTGATGGCGACAAAATCGAGCTAAGTGACCTTCTCTTCCACAATTATAACATGCTTTGACTGGCATGACGCAGCTTTGATTTGATGTGTCCTCTCTCTCGCATTTGAAGCATATGATAGGTGGTCTTTCTCCTTCCTTAACAATGGGTCTTTGGTCTTGACGTCTTTCCACCATTGTTGAATCTCCGCTTTCTTGAAATGTCCATTCTTATTGTTTTGGTACGATTACCATAAAGTGGTTACCATATCCGGCCTGTTGATTCCCTCCACGCTTGTTGTCACCGCCTCGATGACTACTCGCCGGTATTATAATTTTCTTACGCTGCTCTCTTTTAGTTGTGTTGACTCATTATCGCGCTCCACTAAGCGGGAGCCCTATTTACAACATCTAAATACAAACACAGTTTATGAGAAATAAGATGTTGACGTATCTCCGGCTTCAAACCTCTTAAAAACATTCGCGTCATTCTCTCTTCATTATCCACCAAGTGGAACGCAAACCGTGATAACTCCGCAAATTTTGCCTCGTATTGCGACACGGTCATATTATTTTGTTCCAACTTGATAAACTCCACCTCCTTCGTATGGCGAATACTTTCGGAAAGTATTTGTCGTTGAACGACTCTGGAACTTCTCCCAAGATATCTTGATGCAATTTGGTTGAGTACGTTTTACCGATTCCACCGATGAATCCGCCTCGCGCAACATAAAGGCGTGAAGGAACCTTTTGCTCTCTGGAGCATCCCAAGACATCAAATATCTTGTAATCTGCTTTATCCATGCTTAGCGGAAGTGGTTTTGGCTCTCCTTAAACTCCGGTGGTCCCGGCTTCTTGAATTGTTTAGCGGTGGTGGCCGAGAGTTTTCCGTGTTTCCACCTACGTTTTGGACAGGAGTCGCTCTCGCCTGCTGTTGCATAAATTGCATAAAGCCTCTGAACATTTGATCATTCATCATTTGGTCAGTGTTGTTGTTTGCGTGAGGATTATCGCCTTACGATGCACATTATCACGATTATTGATATGTGGTGAATCAACGATCGCTGCGCTAGCTCCATTCTTTATTCTCAACATTCTCGGATGTCATTTTGAGATCTCGCCACAAAACAAAAGGTTAATTGACGTGTAACAAATTATCCCTATCTTACGACCAACCAATAAATATAGACATAAACTTAGGTAGGTCATACTAGCGAAGGTATTCCCGTCTCTCTCCTCTAGTACTATTCTCACATCTTAGCAGGATCATATCCCTAAGCTCGATACCAAGCCTGTGACGCCCCCAAAATTAGGTATACATCACCCATCTTGGGTCGCCACTTACATGGTATGTAATTTAAATACAACTTATTAACATAACTGCCAGGTATACAATACGACATAAAGCGTGAGTTTAAATACAAATATCGTCTACTAGATATTATACAAACTCAAACAAAAAGTCCTCATTACAATTATTATCACACTATTTCACGTAGAATAGTGAGGACTACTAATGTTATCTTCGGGACCATCACTCGTTTCCCGACTCGTCCGCCTATATTCTCATTTCAAGAAGAAAACGGTGAAAGAAAGGTGAGCTCAACTAGCCCAAGAAGAAATATTATGACTAAGATAATGCAGAATAAATTATCAATAGTCTTCAACAATGTTAAAGCGATAAAATACTGATAAACAAACCGTTTAAGCTGCAATGAATATCTGATCCATTAAAAGAGTCGAGTAGAAAATAAAGTCTACTATATCTTTAGGTTTTAAAAAGTTTTCATCACTTTGTTATATTTGAGACTCGACTTTAATAAATATTCCACATCATCGAATCACCCCGCTCTACTGACGAGGATATTCTTTAGTATCACGACCACAATTATTCATACACTTCTACGGGCGAGAATATTTGTGTATTCATTAATGGTCATGATCATGCCAATCGGCATCCATCAATCGATACCTTCACACCGAGGATTTTTACCACATCATTTGTAACATTACGGTCGTGATTACAATCGAATAGTCTCTGGTCATAATCATACCAAATCCATCTATGCACTCTGAGGCCACGAGATGACTTTAAAAAAAATAAACATGAGGATGATGACAATGATATAAGAATTCAATAAAACAAGTTCAAGAATTATTTTATCCGGGAATTATTAACGTCCAAATTATCAACGTGATCTTTGTTTTGAAGAGTAAAATTCAAGAATGATCGGAAGAATATTTTCATGAAAAGATCTTTGGATGAAACGCAAATATCAAGGATATTCCACTAATTTCATGGAGTATAGAAGTCAAAGTTTTAACTTATTTGGATATAAGAAAGAATGGAATAACAAAAGAAATCACCATGTATGCGATAAACCTTACAGACGAGTTATTCAAATGTAATAATAAAAAGCGGAACCGTGTCGTGAAATTCACATGCATGCGAGGATGTTCCAACAGAATAATAAAGATGGAACCAGATCGGGTGTAAAACACATGAGATAGGATATTCAATTGAATAATAAAGACGGAACCGGTCGGTGTAAAACACTGTGAGCGAGGATGTTCGATAGAATAATAAAAAAGCGGAACCGGTAAAGGTGTAAAACACACAGATGAGGATGTTCCAACGAGAATAATAGAAGAATGTCACCAAGTATAGGGTAAACCACTTATACGAGTTATTCCAACGAGAATAATAAGCAATGGAATAACAACATTCTCTTCATGAATAAGAAAGAATAACACCCTTACATTTGGTAGGAGATTGAATCTACTGGCGGTGATGTAGTAAGAAAAAATACTTCTTCTTTTCTCTCTTATTCTCTCTATACTTTCTCTCTCTATAGCTTGAATGAATTAAGTGAAAAATAATGAAGCCCCAGGCCTCTATTTATAGAAGATTTCTAGCTTAGCACTTAGATGTGAAAAGCAAGTGGCTTTGACGATTTGGTTTGGCCTTTGAATGTGAAACGACAAGTGGTTGACGTCTGGTAAAGGTAATTACTATTAACGAAGGTAAATACTATTGACGAAGGTAAATACTATTCATAAGGGTAATTACTATCGACGAAGGTAAATACTATTCACAAGGATAATTACTATTGACGAAGGTAAATACTATTCACAAGGATAATTACTATATTGACGAAGGTAAATACTATTCACAAGGGTAATTACTATTCGCGAAGGTAAATACTATTCACAAGGGTAATTACTATTGACGAAGGTAAATACTATTGATGAAGAGACTCTTAGATGATGACATATAGGCCCCCATAAAATAATCAAACTTACCACAAATCATAACACATATTTAATCTTTCAATAATTATTAATCATTTATAACTTGTCGTCTCAATTATTGATTTAATACTATAACATATTATCGAGGATGATCTATTGTGACAATAATTGAATCAATAATATAAGAGATATGATCAAAGAATTATCATGTAATAATTGAGCATAGGTGAGTGACTTCTCACGTAAGCATCGATAATCAATACTGAGTGTCTTCTTATGCGACCACGGCGTATTCTTTTGTACTTTTACCACCGGGTAGTTCAGCAGTTTTAACGGTAACACCTCCGTAGTTATTTTTATAAAAATATTTTGTCGTTTTCTCAATCCGACAATAATGTTGTCAGGTCCACCAATGATTGAGCCATTATATTTAATATTCCCTAACAAAAAGAATATTCGACCAAACGAATATTTTATAACAACTTGCATACTTTGCAAAATTTATAAATATTACCCACAACTATAACATTATATCAAATTTATTCCATAATATTCAAAAATAATATTTATAGAAAAAAATTCATCTTTATTTATAAAAACTGGGGTCTTACAATAATGACGCAATCTTATAAAATTATGTAATGATTATCGCTTTCAAATCAAAGAATGACATAGTGTAACAGTCTCATTAGATGATTTTCTATATATATATATATATATATATATATATATAATTAAATTCATTACAATGCTAGTCTCAAAATAAAGTTGAATTCAACCCCTTAATAATTTTTTCTTATCTATTTTCAATTAAAACTAGAAATGAAAGAATACAATGATCAAGAACAGATTAAATCTCAAGGTCAAGGTAACTGTCAAAATGATAATTAATCTTCAACCATACGATTTAACTTTTATCCGACGGTCATCATCATCTTCACGAATTCATCATAGTTGACTTGACCATCACCATCCAAGTCCGCCTCTCTAATCATCTGCTCCACCTCATCATCGGTTAATTTTTTCGCTTTAGGAGTTTATCATCACGTGCCCTCACCGCACAGGATCAAAGAGTTTTTTAAAAAACAAATGCAGGTCCATTTGTTTAATTAAATATGGGTAAAGTTCAGTGCATGAGAAAGGGGTGTAGTTAATTAATTATGCACAAACCCTATTAAACTATGTAAAACAGTTGTTAAAACACTGACATTACAGATTAGTCATAATTTTAATCCTTAAAGCCCCATTTGGTTAGCAACCATATAAATTCCATCTGTTAGCTTCATGTTAAGTTGATCAATTAATCAATACAGTGCTGACAGACAAAGAGAAGTCACATCCGGTTTACATGTCGATATTGTATTGATCAATTAATCAAAATAAACTTTATGCTAACCACTACTCCCATACAAAATAAATCAAGGTTTATGGGGTAATTATTTACGGCTGTTGATATTAACAGAGTGAAAATGATATTATCGGAACAAATATACATTAAACTATATTTTTATAGTTGTTCAGTTTTGCTATTACAATATGAAGAAACCTTATTTATCCACATTGTTAATTATAATATTACAAGCATGGTAAGACTTGATCATTACTATGCATGTCATCTTAGGTTTTGATAATTACCTCAGTAGCTGATATATACCCATTTTGATCCTTGTCAAACACTTTGAAAGCTTCTTTGAGCTCCTCCTCTGCATCAGTTTCCTGATAACAAATCCACCATGTGAAAATATAGAAACACGTATTTTAGAGAGAGAAATATTTGTGAGAAAAATGATTTCTCAATTCAGTTTTTCTTATTACAGAAATGAACAATCTTATCTCCTTATATACACTTTAACAGCTTCCTTATATTGACTAACTACCTCACTAACCTTACTTATAATAGCGGTTTTAACATAAATAGTTATGCTAAGGAATTTACTGATGAGTGTCCTTGTGAACATGAATAGATGTATTAGATGTGGATATCTTATCCCCCCCCCCCCAAGTTGGTAGGACTAAACAGGTTGAGAACTCCCAACTTGGATAACAGAAATTGAAGATGAGCAGCAGTTTGAGGCTTGGTGAGAAGATCAGCAAGTTGCTGAGTAGTAGAAACATGTTGTGGTAAAATAATACCTTGATAGATCTTTTCGCGAATCAAATGACAATCAATCTCTATATGTTTGGTTCTTTCATGAAGAACTGGATTTTCAGCAATGTGAATAGCAGATTTACTATCAGTATAAATAGGGACCGGGAGATTTAAATGAATACCAAAATCCTTTAGCAAGGCTAATATCCAAGTAACTTTCACCTGCGGTGTTGGCATTATTCTTTCTATACTAAACTCGAAGAGAAGGCCAAAGCAATAGTATATTGTTTCTTGCATTTCAAGAGAGTAAAGAACCTCCAAGCATCACCTGATAACCGAAATAGATCTTACGGTCATCGGACAAGTACCCCAATCAAAGATCACAAAAAGCTTGTAGTTGAAAGGAGCCTGGTAGAAGATAAAAAGAAGGCCTTGACGAGAGCGACTTTAAGATAGCGAACCAGTTTCATAGCAGCATCCATATGAGCCACAGTAGGAGAAGACAGAAACTGACTAAGAATGTGCACAGCATAAGAGATATTTGGTCGAGTAATGGTGAGATAGATGAGTCACCAACCAATCGTCTATAAGCACTAGCATCTGTCAAAGGTTGTCCTGTGTCAACACTAAGTTTATGCTGATGTTCAATAAGAATTAAAATAGGCTTAGCTCCCAGCAGACCTGTGTCAGTAAAAATTTCCAGAGCATATTTTTGTTGATGTAAACAAATGCCAGCAGAAGATCTTGCTATTTCAAGGCCTAAAAAATACTTCAATGGGCCAAGATCCTTGACTTTAAAATGAGTATGAAGATAGAGTAGGACTTGAGTCATAATCTTAGGATTAGAGCCAGTTAGAAGTATATCATCAACATAGACAAGAATAGCAGTGAATGAGTCATTTATCTTCAGAATGAACAAAGAATTATCACTGAGAGACTGCCGAAAGCCATAATTCAACAATGCAAAGTGGAAAATTTGGAAAACCCTTTATGCAGGTGCCTGCTTAGACCATAGAGTGATTTGAGAAGTTTGCACACTGGTTTGAAAGATAATTGCTTCTTAGAAACATGAAATCCAGGTGGCAAATCCATATATACCTCTTCCTGGAGATCTCCATGTAAGAAAGCATTGGTTATGTCCAACTGAGAAATTTTCCAACCTTTAATAGCAGCAATAGATATCAGTAATCGAACTGTGGTCATCTTTGCAACTGGTGCAAAAGTTTGGAAATAATCTAGTCCTTCTTGTTGAGTGAAGCCCTTGGCAACTAACCTGGCCTTATACCTTTCCACACTGCCATCGGAGTTGTATTTGACTTTGAAAATCCATTTACAACCAATAGATTGTTTATGAGGTGGTAAAGACACAATGGTCCAAGTATGATTTGCCTCTAAAGCACTAATTTCCACTTCCATAGCCTTATACCATTTAGAGTCCTTGACAGCTTGGGAGTAAGTTTTAGGCTCAATAATAGCAGATATAGAGGCCAAAAAATGATGATAACTAGGAGAAATATTAGAACATGTATCATAAAGAGATAAAGGATATTGAGTGGAACAATTAGAGAAAGAAATACCTTGTTGTGAGGTGAAAGGAAGAGTGGTTGGTAGATTCTTAGGTAAATCTGTATAATCTTGAAATTTTGTAGGTAAAGTTCTTAGTCTTGAAGGTCTGGACACATGAATGGGGAACTGAATAATAGAAGGAAACTGAGATGATATAGGAGACTGAGATGATATGGGATGAGACGATATAGGCTGAGATGAAGAAAGAATAGGAACAGAGAAAGATGTATTTAGATCATCAATAAAAGTGAAACCTGAGTTAAGAACAGGATTAGAAGACAAGCACTCAGAAGCGGTAGCATAGGGAAAAATATTCTCATGAAAAACTACATCTCTTGATACAAATATTCTCTTGGTATTGAGATCAAAAACTTTATAGCCTTTTTGATTAAAAGGATAACCAAGAAATATGCATTTGGTAGCCCTGGGTGCAAACTTATCCTTTCTAAGAGACAAAGTGGAAGCATAACAAAGACATCCTAGAATTTTAAGATGACTATAAATAGGAGATTTATGAAATAGAAGTTCATAAGGGGTTTTATTGTGCAAATATTTAGAAGGCATTCTATTTATAAGATAGGTAGCAGTAAGAAGACAATCTCCCCAGAAATGAATGGGAAGATGAGCCTTAAATCGTATTGCTCTAGCAACCTCTAGTAAATGTTTGTGTTTTCTCTCAACAACTCCATTTTGCTGAGGTGTTTCAACACAAGAACTTTGATGAATAATGCCAAGAATATCAAGCATAGGAGTGAGATTTTTATTAAAGAACTCAGTCCCATTATCTGACCTTAGAATTTTTACAATCCCATCAAATTGAGTTGTAATATAACAAAAGAATTTATGTAGAATTGAAGAAACTTGAGATTTGGAAGATAACAAATAAGTCCATGTGCATTTTGTATTATCATCAACAATTGTCAAAAAAGAAGTACAATTGTGATGTGTCTTATGTCTATAAGGACCCCATAGATCACAATGCAACAATTCAAATGGTTTGGAGGCAGTAGTAAAACTAACTGGAAATACACTTCTCATTTGTTTAGCTAATGGACAGACATCACAATGGAAAAAAGAAGTACAATTGTTTGGCACAAGATCAGATATAGTTTTGATGACATGAACATGTGAGTGACCAAGCCTATCATGCCACAGCTGTAGTATTGAAGAAGACTGAGTAGAACAAACAACATTATTAGAAACAGTAGGAGTAACAAGTTTGTACAGATTGTCCTTTAATCTACCAATCCCTTTCACCTTCTTCATCACAAGGTCCTGAAATAGACAAACATTAGGGAGAAAAGTGATACAACAATGAATGTCTTGGCAAAGTTTGCTTACTGATAGCAGATTGAATTTGAAATCTGGTACACAAAGGACATCATGTAAAATAATGTCATCAGTAAGGCTAATAGTACCCTTGTGAGTGATAGTTGAGTATTGACCGTTAGGGAGATAAATGATAGAGTGTATGAGGACATGATTAGTTAGCAAAGCAAATGAGGAAGTAATATGATCAGTTGCACCAGAGTCGATAATTCATTCTTTGGATCTGAGAAAACCGGATGATACCACAAGATTGACAGATGGAGATATACATTTACCTGCCAGAGAAATGTCATTGGTAGAATGTAAATGATTTTGATTTAGTAAAGTCAACAGTTCTTGATACTGTGCAGGTGTAAAAGTAGCAGTTGTGTTGAGAGCTGCAGTCAAACCAGTGGATGAGGAATGAACAGTGGAAATTAGTGGATGAGCTGTGGGAGCACGGATAGATGAAAAAACAGTAACTTGAGCCACAACTTTGTTGTCTTTATCAGATGTACCCTTGAATTTAGGAGGAAATCCATTTAAGAAGTAACATCTATCCCTAGTATGATTGTTGCCATGACAATAAGTGCATTCTAGATTGCCTCTCTTAAATGATTTTGTATCTAATTTCTTGTTAGCAAATGCACCTTTTGGAAACCGTGAAACAGGTTGATTAGAATTAAACTTGCTGAGAAGAGCTGCAGATTCGAGAAAAGCGGTTATTGGATTTGGTGTAGTTTCTTTGTTTTCTTCTTGTTGAATAAGAGCTAAAGCTTGATTCAGATTCGGCATAGGATTCATCATAAGTAGTTGACCTCTTATGTTTGTAAACATATCATTTAGTCCCATCAGGAAGGAAGTCACCTTCATGTTTTCATCACAAACTTCTTGGAACTTCAAAGCACCACAGTTGTACTTACAAGTGCATTTAGGAACATGAGTTAGGTTGACAAATTCATCCCAAAGAGTTTTGAATTTTGTAAAATAAGTAGATACAAACATTGAATTCTGTGTTAAGGAGGCTAAATCCTTCTTGATTTCATACAACCTAGGTCCATTGCTCTGTGTGAATCTAGTGTTTAAATCATTCCAAATATCAGTAGCAAGAGGTATGTAAACAATACTTGAACTGATTTCAGGAGAAATTGTATTAAGCAGCCATGAAATCACCATATCATTGCATCTCTGCCAATGGAGTAGATAAGGAGATGATTCACTTGGTTGAGTGAACTTACCTGTCACAAAATCGAGTTTGTTCTTCGCAGACAGAGACAAGGACATTGCTCTGCGCCATTGATTAAAATTGTCTCCAATTAGAGTTTGAGAAACTAAAACTTGACCTGGATGATCTGATGGATGCAAATAGAAAGGATGACTTGGATCCAGTATAAGTATTTGATACTCATCCTCTGTGAAATTTGCTTCAGTGTGAATCTCGGCTGATGCTGAGGAAGTCATCGTGATTTTAACAATTAGTTTCAACAGATCAGTGATGAGTATTGATAAGAAAGAATTGATGTTGCGAATTAAAAGAAAAAAAATTCCAGATCTATGTTAATCTGGCTTTGATACCATGTGAAAATATAGAAACACGTATTCTAGAGAGAGAAATATTTGTGAGAAAAATGATTTCTCTATTCAGTTTTTCTTATTACAGAAATGAACAATCTTATCTCCTTATATACACTTTAACAGCTTCCTTATATTGACTAACTACCTCACTAACCTTACTTATAATAGCAGTTTTAACATAAATAGTTATGCTAAGGAATTTACAGTAGTGTCCTTGTGAACATGAATAGATGTATTAGATGTGGATATCTTATCACACCATCAGAAATCAGATTTAGTGAGATTAATTTTTTTAAAACCTATTATATGTGTGTGTGTGTGTGTGTGTATATATATATAAATTTGACCACCACCTTCATTTTCTTGGCCATAAGATTCAAGAACTCGACGAATTCGATTGTCCCATTTCCATCAGCATCGACTTCATTAATCATGTCTTGAAGATCTTCCTCAGATGGATTTTGATCCAAAGACCTTATCACGGTTGCCAATTCTTCAACAGTAAAGCAGCCTAAACATATATATTTATTAAGAATTAAGATGAAAGAAATTGCCATTAAAATACAGAAACAGAGTACACGGAAAGAAAAAAACAGAGATTTGTAAATATATATTTTTAAAGAAATTAGTGATGTTATGCCTGCATATTGTATAGTAAATTAACAATATAAAAAGGGAAAAGGGAAATTTAAGAAACTAACCATCTCCATCCTTGTCAAAGAGGCTAAAGGCTTCTTGAAACTCAACTATTTGTTCTTCATTCAGAATATCTGCCATTTTTTGGACTTTGGAATTAATACAAGCTTGCTTATTCAAGAAACCTTCAAATCAGTATTTTAGAGAGAGAGAGAGTTGCTTATAGCTCAAACCTAGATGGGCTTTATGTAGATTTTTAAAAATAATTAAAAATAATGTCAATTTAAGCTTGAGGTCAGAGGAGGGGTATTTAAATCAATCATATCTTAGACACCATCTACAAATCTAATACTAGTGTTAGATAGGTGGATATTACAAAAAATAATTATAGTCCCTCCATTACTTTTTTTTTTTCACATTTTAAAAGAAAATATATAAATTAAAAATATAATTAATACTTTATTTGACTGATTAAATTAGGTATAAAATTTCAATATTATAGTTTCAAAATTCATTGAAAAGCTGAAAGAGAAATATATTAATAATTAATATAAAAAATAGATCATTATTAAAATTTGCAAACAATAGATACACATAATTAAATTTCTTTTCAAAAAGACAAATAAAAAGAAAGAAACGAGTTTATAACGATGGTAATATTATGCTATTTTTTCTATTTTTTTTATTACGCGATTGATATTATTTTTTCAATTCTCACTGTTACAGTCGTGACAAATATTATTTAATTTAATTAACAGAGTAAACTTTTGCAGCTTATTAATTTGAACTGGCTTATAAGGCTACTAAACTCCTTTATCAAATAATTAAGCAGATATTCAAATGATCCACTTTCATATAATATTCTTTCTTTTTTCTCAAACCATGACTTTTAAATCTACGCCTACTTGAGCAAGTAACTAAATTAAAATCGAAACCGCACCAAAAATTGTATCAATTAAAACCGCACCAACAGTTCCGGCGTATGTGGCGGTTTTAGGTGAGTTGAATAACCAAAATTACAGTTCCGGTTTGGTTAATAGTTAAAATCGCACGCATAAAACCAAAATCGCACCATGTGTGTCTATGTATGTATTATCTCTAGTAAATTTTAAAGTTACTTTTCACTTGAACACGAGAGAAAATCTCAGTCTTGTATTGTCATTTTTTCACCATGATTAGAGGTTATAGAGTCAAAAATTGACCATTTGGGTTTTTGAATTTCGGATTTGTTTGATGCGTTACTAGAGGGCTTATAGGTGAGGGGCCAAATTCGTTGTTTCGAGCACTTGATGTGTAAGACCCCGAAATTTTTTTTTAAATAAAAAGGAATTTCCTTTATTTATTATTTTGAAATAGTAAGGGTTGATTTGATTAATGTGGATAGTTAAGGGTTAAATATGCAAATATTTCAAAATAAGCAGTGGTTATAAAATATTCATTTTGTGGGGAATATTCGTTTGGTCGTGGAATATTAAATCTTTGTCGGGGAATATTAAATGCGACCGCCTTGACCATGTATGGGCCCATAACCGAAAAAGCGATTGGATGAAGAAAGCGACAAATATAAGTTGGTTAAAAATAATTGGCGTAGTTATTACTGAATTAAGACCATTGGAATACCGGTGGTTAAAATACGATGTCTGGCGTGGTTGCACAAAGAAGCACACGGTATTATTGCGATATTGTTGAATTATTGATCCTTACGTAAGAAGGCACTACTCGATAATTTTCACGGTGAATTCTTATTTGATATTTTATTTTATTGATTTGATAATTGCTGCGTTGATATTTTATATTATTGTTTTCAATAATTGTCATTTTGCATTATCTCCATTATCGGATCAATAATTCATATTATTTGAATAATATTATTAGATAGCATTATTGGCAAATCTAGAAAGTTACGTCGAGGAGAGGTTTGGTCACCTAATCAAGCGCACGAAGAAGGAGAAATCCTTATCGGAAAGCCCCTCTTTCACAGGAGCGGCCTGGTTGTCATAATTGTGATTCTGTAATATTATTTGTGAATAATTAATTATTGATTCATATGATAAAGAAATATTTATTTTATGTGGATATAAATGATGGATTTATTTATGTGGTTATAAATGAAGAAATTATTGTTGAGGTGTTTTATCAATTATTTTACAGATTGGAGGTATTAAAAAATTAAATCGGGGTTTTGAGATATATTGCGCGGGGTTATAATTTTTAATCCGTAGTTGGATTGTGGTAATTTTGGGTATGTTATACATACATAAGTTGAGTATATGTCCACAAATTTTGAACCGATTAAAAATGCACGAATGATTTGTTGTGAATTTTAAGAGGTGTCGGATTCGAAAATTAGGTTTATAATTGATTTTGGTGGAAAATTCTAGAATTGAGTGGGCCCCACTTGTGGTTGGTGAAGAAATGTGCTGAATTTTATTTCAAATGTGGTGGGTGGCAATAGTAAGAGTAAAAGCCAGTGGTGCTTAGTCAAGTCTGCTTGGTACGGGATTAACATTTTCTATAAATAGAGAAATTTAAGTTAGAATTGAAAATCACACAGAAATAAAGTTTTTCTCTCTTTCTCTCTCTATATTATTGAGCGTATTTTGTGAGTATTTAGATACTTTGAGAGTTCTTTGTTTAGTACAAGTTTCATTCAACATCACTTGAGCCTTTCCTTAGAAATCTTGATTCTTTGAGGTAAGGGATGTTATTTTCTTTTAGGATGATATTATTTCTTGATATCATTATCTTTGAAATATTAGTTGGAACTTTTATCAAATTTGGAACTTTTCATGTGGGGTTACTATTCACGAGTTCTTATTCACGAGTTACTATTCATGAGTTACTATTCACGAGTTCTTATTCACGAGTACTATTAAATGTAAGCGTGAAAATGTTTTTTGTGGAATTTCTATCTTTTGGTGTCTGAGATTCTTATTCACGTGATCTGGCCTTTATTCACGTATCTGACACTATTCACGTATCTGGCACTATTCATCGAAAAATAAAATTTCTTCTTTTTCGTCAAAATATCTATTGCGGATACTAGCTTTGATTGTATCCGTGTTTTGATCATTCTTGAATTTTACACCACTATGATTATTTTTGAGGTATTGTTGAACATGGATAAAACAAAGTCACGAATCATTAATCCTTAATCCTTGTCATTTTGTTTCCTTTGGATTCGTTCTTTAAAATATTTTTCATCATCCTCGGTCTTAAATGATGATATTATTGAATATCTTTGGCTGTCAGTGCAAAGATGAATGATTTCTGAAGAATATCTTTGGCTGTAGTGCAAAGATGAGCAGTGTTGAGATGAACATGATCGATTGATGAATATCTTTGGCTGTGTAGTGCAAAGATGAATATTTGATTTGAGATGAATATTGATTGATGTTCTGAGGATAAAATATTGATGATGGATTATTAAATTCATAGATTATAGTAGATTTCATTCTCTACGTAACTCTTCTATGAATTATTATTTCATTGCGAATATTGATCCGAAACTTGTTATACATTGTATTTCATCGATTTTTTCCTGTTGAAGACTAACGATAATTTGTTGTATATTATCTTAGTCATAATATTCTTTCTTGAGCTAGTTGAGCTCACCTTTTCCTTTTGTTCCATTCTTCTCGGAGGCGAGAATATAGCGAGTGCAGTCGGGGGTATGGAATGAAGGTTTTAGAAAAGGATTGTTTAGTAGTCCTCACCATTTTGTAAAATAATGTATCAATAAATGTGATGAGGATTTATTTGAGTATAAATATTATACAGAAGATAATATTTGTATTTAAACTCACAGATTTCTTGTTGTAATAATAAAGTTGTAGTTGTTTACATACCGTGTATTGACAACTCGGAATGGGTGATGTATACCTATTTTGGGGGCGTCACGGTTGGTATCGAGCTTAGGGATATGATCTCTGGCGGAGATCGGGGAATAGAACTAGGAGGGAGGCGAGTAAATCCTTCGCTAGTGTGTCCTACCTAAGCTTATTTGTTAGTTGGTCGGTATATAGGGATATTATGTGATATATTGATTTCTTAATTAACCCTTGTTTTATGGCGGTATTTGAGAATGTCGTGAGAATATTTGATTGGAGTAAATGAGACCGTGGAGATGCTGTCTTTACCAACGAGGAGAAGCGTGCAACAACGGTGACAATGTTCCTCTGTGAAACAACACCATGGAAGCGAGATGATGAGCGAGGGGATGTTTAGAAGCTTTTTTGCGGTTCATGCAAAATCAGACGAGGAGACTCGTGTTCAAAATCTGAGGAGAAATGATAGCAATTCACGGGTTGTCACTGACCAAGCGATTCAAAGAGTTGGGACCACGAATTTAAGGAAAGCGAGATCCGATCATGGCGGAAACATGGGTCAAACAAATTACCAAGATATTCGATGTCTTGGGATGCGGCGGAGGAACAGAAGGTTCCATTCGCCACCTTTATGTTCCGTGGCGAGGCGAAGACTCTTGGTGGAGAGTCTGAAGCGTACCATCCACCGCTTTTCAAAGATGTCTTGGGAGGCGTTTGAGAGACTATTTAATGACAAATACTTTCACGAAAGTGTTAAATCGTATGAAGGAAGTGGAGTTCATCAGATTGGAACAAAACAACATGGCGGTGTCTCGATGCGAGGCAAAGTTTGCAGAGTTATCCAGTTTGCACCTCATTTGGTGGAGGATGAGGAAGCGTATGGCGGATGTTTCTTAGAGGTTTGAAACCCGGCGTACGTCGATATCTCATTTCTCATAAACTTTCTCTTTATTCAGGATGTTAAAATGAGGCTCAATTATTAGGCGAGATAACGAAGTCACGGTCGTTGAGGACCATAACGAGGATCGTACGAGAGATAGCGATCAATGAATAATGATAACTGCGGAGAAAGAAAGCAGAATGAGACGAAATGGTAACCACTCTGGTGGTAATCATGGCCATGAAAAATGAAGAAAAGCGAGTTAGGAGGAGATTTTAAAAGAGGAGATTTAACAACGACTATGTGAAAGGCAGCGGTCTTAGAGGTATGGCCGGTTCTAAGGAGAGATCGACCACCCCGGTCATATGCTACAAATGCGGAAAAGAGGACATATCGGTCAAAGCGCCCACAACAGATTCAAGGTATGCTATAGTTGTGGAAAGGAAGGACATATCATTTCGAGATTATACAGTAGCGAAACCTAGTTCAATGAGGGACGGTGACTCAAAAGATCGTCCCGAAAAGTCAAAGTCAACGATTAAGGGAAGAAGCGTTTGTTGTGGATCGGTCATAATGCGAGAACCCAAACGAGGTTATCACGGGTAAGCTATTTATAAATTCTTGCGAAGTTTATACCTTACTTGATCACCGGTCTTTACCCATTCATTTATCTCTCTGCGTGTGCTCAACGTTTAAACTTGACTCAGAGAAATTAGACTTTGATCTATCTGTGGAAACTCCGTTAGGAGAAACTTTCATCACATCCCTTTGTTTATAAATCTTGTTTGATTCAAGTTGGCACCATCACCTTACCTGTGACCTTATCTCTTTAAAGATACTTGCTTTTGATGTGATTTTAGGGATTGATTGGTTAACTACTCATCATGCCAAAATTGATTGTTTTTCGTAAGGTTGTTAGTTTTCATATTCTAACCAACTTTGTTATGCGAATTCAAGCAACTAAACCATTAAAATCAATCAACATCATATCTAATCATAAAGCTATTCGTTTATTGAAAAGCGGATGTCAAGCTTTCTTAGCCCATGTTATGGATTTGAATAAAGACACGTCAAATTTGAATAATATTCTGTTGTTATTGACTTTCACGGCGTATTTCTGAAGAACTTCGGTGCCTACATCCAGAGCGTGAAGTTGAATTCTTTATTGATCTTGAACTGGTACAAAGCCCATTTCTAAAACCCCATATCGAATGGCTCTATTGAACTTCGAGAGTTAAAGGTCCAACTCTGAGGAATTGTTGGACATCGGTTTCATCGTCCTAAGACGTCTCCTTGGGGTGCTCTGTTTTATTTGTAAAAAAAAAGACGGGAGTATGCGACTTTGTATTGATTATCGGGGAATTGAACCATGTCACCATCAAGAATAGGTATCCTCTACCTCGTATTGATGACTTGTTTGACCGATTGCAAAGGGCACAATTCTTTTCAAAAATCGATCTTCGATTCTGCGGATATCATCATTTGAAAATTAGGCGAGGATATTCAAAGCGCCTTCGAACTCGGTATGGGCATTATGAATTCTTAGTCATGTCTTTCGGACTAACTAATGCTCCTGCGGCTTTCATGGATATGATGAACCGAGTATTCAAGGAATATTTGGATCGGTTTGTTGTTGTCTTTATTGATGACATCCTTATATATTCCAAAAGTCGTGAAGATCATGAGCACCATTTGAAATTTGGTACTCTCAAAGCCCGTGAAAACCAACTATATGCCAAATTGAAGAAATGCGAGTTCGGCTCGAGGAAGTAGCATTTCTTGGGCATGTCAGTGTCAAAACATGGAGTATCTGTTGATCCGGTGAAGATTGAAGCAATACAAAGTTGGGAGCAATAAAGTCGGTGGTGAAGTGCACGTAGCTTTTTGGGCTTAAATTTGGTTATTATCGGAGATTCGTGGAAGGGTTTTCTCGAATCGCTACTCCATTAACTCAACTAACTCGGAAGGATACAAAATTCGTTTGGAGCGAAGAATGCGAGAAAAGTTTCCAAGAGCTTAAGAGGAGACTTATTTCGCAAGACTGTTTCTAACAATACCATCTGGTTCGGATGGATTTGTTATCTGACGATGCTTGAGCAAAGGGTTAGGATGTGTTCTCATGCAACGTGGGAAAGTCATAGCCTATGCCTCGCGACAACTTAAAAGAGTATGAGAGGAATTATCCTACTCATGATCTAGAGTTAGCGTGATCGTTTAGCGCTTAAAGATATGGAGGCACTATCTATATGGGGAGAAAGTGGAGATATATTAGGATCATAAAAGCCTTAAATATTTCTTCACTCAAAAAGAACTCAACATCGCGGCGTGACGTTGGCTCGAGCTATTGAAAGACTACGACCACACTATTCAATACCATCACGGTAAAGCGAACGTGGTGGTGACGCATTGAGTAGAAGATCATATCACGAGGGAACGAGTGCGATGATGTCAAGTATCGCGATAGAGCCAACTTTAATAGAAAAAGTTAAGGTTTCAAGCCACCCCAACCGGAGGGTGATGCGTATGAAGAAGAAAGTACAAGAAGGAGCTATTAGGGCGAGAATTGATGAAGAAGGAATACTTGAGTCCACTCTAGACTTTGTGTTCCTAACGACTCTGATTTGAAGTACAAGATTATGATGGAGGCACACAATACACCATTTGCAATCCATCCTGGAAGTACTAAAATGTATCGTGATCTTCGACATACATTTTGGTGGAATAATATGAAGAGAGATTGCAAAGTTTATCTCGATGTGTTTAACTTGCCAACGTGTAAAAGCGGAGCATCTAGTACCTAAGGGTCCGTTGCAACCACTTGAGATTCCGGAATGGAAGTGGGAACACATTACCATGGATTTCGTTACGGGTCTTCCTACGGTTTCTCAAGGCATCAATGCTATTTGGGTTATTGTTGATAGATTAACCAAGTCTGCTCACTTCTTACCGTCACGGAGACTTATTCCCTGAGCGTCTTGCTTTAGTATATGCGTAAATGAGATCGTGAGGTTGCATGGCATGCCTGTATCCATAGTTTGGATCGTGACCCAAGATTCACTTCAAGATTTTGGGTTAGCTTGCAAAAAGCTATGGGCGCAGATTTGCGATTTAGTTGACATACCATCCCCAAACAGATGGACAATCGAGAGGACTATTCAAACTCTTGAAGATTTATTAAGACTACGTGTCCTAGACTTCAAGGCGGTTGGGATAAGTATTTACCATTGGTGGAATTCTCCTACAACAACAGTTATCGTGCAAGTATAGGTGTGGCTCCATTGAAGCATTATATGGACGAAAATGTCGTTCTCCAATATGTTGGGATGAGGTGGGTGAAGCAACATTGTTGGGACCGAGTTAGTACGTATATTCACCGAAAAGATCCAAATGATTCGACAACGTATACAAGCGGCTCAAGATCGACAAAAGAGTTATGCGGATCTTCATCGAAAGGACGTGGAATTTAATGTGGGGATCATGTATTGTTGCGAGTTGCTCCATGGAAGGAGTTACAAGATTTGGGAAGAGAGAAAGCTCAATCCACGATTTATTGGTCCATTTCAAATTCTTGGCCCGAGTAGGAAATGTAGCCTATAGACTTGCATTACCTCCAAGTATGTCTCGTGTTCATAATGTGTTTCACATATCTCACGTACTTTCGTAAATATGTGAAAGACCCGAACCACGTTATAGAGTTAGAAACAGGACGAGATAATAGAAGACTTAACGTATGAGGAGGTTTTGTCAAGATTTTGGATAGGAAGGAGCATGTCCCACGCCAAGAAAGGTCATACCACAAGTTAAAGTTTTGTGGAGGAATCATGCTTATAGAGGAAATGACACGGGAATTGGAAAGCGGAAATGAAAGCGAGGTATCCTCATCTTTGAAAAACACAGAATCGACGTCGATTTCGAGGACGAAATTTCATAAGAAGGGAGGTTGTAAGACCGAAATTTTTTTTAAATAAAAGGAATTTCCTTTATTTATTATTTTGAAATAGTAAGGGTTGATTTGATTAATGTGGATAGTTAAGGGTTAAATATGCAAATATTTCAAAATAAGCAAGTGGTTATAAAATATTCATTTTATTTGGGAATATTCGTTTGGTCGTGGAATATTAAATCTTGTCTGGGAATATTAAATCTGATATGGCAGTATGACCATGTGTGGGCCCCATAATGTGAAAAGCGATTGGATGAAGAAAGCGACAAATATAAGTTGGTTAAAAATACGGCGTAGTTATTACTGATTAAGACCGTTGGAATACCCGTTGGTTAAAAAATACGATGTCTGGCGTGGTTGCTGAAGCTTATCACGGTATTACGCAGTATTGTTGAATTATTGATCCTTACGTGAAGAAGGCACTACTCAATAATTTTCACGATGAATTCTCGCTTGATATTTTATTTTATTGATTCAATAATTCTTTGCGTTGATATTTTATATTATTGTTGTTCAATAATTGTCAACGCACATTATCTCCATTATCGGATCAATAATTCATATTATTTGAATAATATTATTAGATAGCATTATTGGCAATGTCTAGAAAGTTACATCGAGGAGAGGTTTGGTCACCTAATTGCGGCGCCAAGAAGGAGAAATCCTTATCGGAAAGCCCCTCTCTTTCACAGGAGCGGCTGGTTATATAATTGTGATTACGTAATATTATTTGTGAATAATTAATTATTGATTCATATGATAAAGAAATATTTATTTTATGTGGATATAAATGATGGATTTATTTATGTGGTTATAAATGAAGAAATTATTGTTGAGGTGTTTTATCGGTATTTTACCAGTGATGGAGGTATTAAAAATTAAATCGGGGTTTTGAGATATATTAAGGGGTTATAATTTTTAATCCCAACCAGTTGGATTGTGGTAATTTTGGGTATGTTATACATACATAAGTTGAGTATATGTCCACAAATTTTGAACCGTTAAAAATGCACGAATGATTTGTTGTGAATTTTAAGAGGTGTCGGATTCGAAAATTAGGTTTATAATTGATTTTGGTGGAAAATTCTAGAATTGAGTGGGCCCCACTTGTGGTTGGTGAAGAAATGTGCTGAATTTTATTTCAAATGTGGTGGGTGGCAATAGTAGCGAGTAAAAGCCATCGAAGTAAAGCAGTCAAGTCTGCTTGACGGGCTAACATTTTCTATAAATAGAAATTTAAGTTAGAATTGAAAATCACACCGAAATAAAGTTTTCTCTCTTTCTCTCTATATTATTGAGCGTATTTTGTGAGTATTTAGATACTTTGAGAGTTCTTTGTTTAGTACAAGTTTCATTCAAGCATCACTTCCAGAGCCTTTCCTTCAAAATCTTGATTCTTTGAGGTAAGGGATGTTATTTTCTTTTCGGATGATATTATTTCTTGATATCATTATCTTTGAAATATTGGTTGGAACTTTTTATCAAATTTGGAACTTTTCATGTCGGGGTTACTTATTCACGAGTTCTTATTCACGAGTTACTATTCATGAGTTACTATTCACGAGTTCTTATTCACGAGTACTATTCATGAAGCGTGAAAATGTTTTTTTGTGGAATTTCTATCTTTTGGTGTGAGAGTTACTTATTCACGTATCTGGACTTTATTCACGATATCTGACCACTATTCACGTATACGGCACTATTCATCGAAAAATAAAATTTCTTCTTTTCGTTCAAAATATCTATTACGGATACTAGCTTTGATTGTATCCATGTTTTGATCATTCTTGAATTTTACACCACTATGATTATTTTTGAGGTATTGTTGAACATGGATAAAAACAAAGTACGAATCATTAATCCTTAATCCTTGTCATTTTGTTTCTTTGGATTCGTTCTTTAAAAATATTTTCATCATCCTCGGTCTTAAATGATGATATTATTGAATATCTTTGGCTGTAGTGCAAAGATGAATGATTTCTGAAGAATATCTTTGGCACGATAGTGCAAAGATGAGCAGTGTTGAGATGAACATGACCGATTGATGAATATCTTTGGCACATGTAGTGCAAAGATGAATATTTGATTTGAGATGAATATTGATTGATGTTACGAGGATAAAATATTGATGATGAATCGTTAAATTCATAGATTATAGTAGATTTCATTCTCTACGTAACTCTTCTATGAATTATTATTTCAGCTGCGAATATTGATCCGAAACTTGTTGTCTATCAGATTCTATCAGATTTTTCCTGTTGAAGACTAACGATAATTTGTTGTATATTATCTTAGTCATAATATTCTTTCTTGAGCTAGTTGAGCTCACCCTTTTCCTTTTTGTTCCATTCTTCTCGGGAGGCGAGAATATAGCGAGTGCAGTCTGGGTATGGAATGAAGGTTTTAGAAAGGATTGTTTAGTAGTCCTCACCATTTTGTAAAATAATGTATCAATAAATGTGATGAGGATTTATTTGAGTATAAATATTGTCAGAAGATAATATTTGTATTTAAACTCACAGTTTCTTGTTGTAATAATAAAGTTGTAGTTGTTTCTGTACCATGTATTGACAACTCAGAATGGGTGATGTATACCTATTTTGGGGGCGTCACATGATGCATTGATTAAGGTCTATACTATAATAGTAATAGTCTAATAGAATATTGTTCAAATTAGATATAGTTAGGATTATATTCTATAAGTCCTCCCTGTAATATATAAGATACAATTTCATTCAATCTCCATTATATATTTTTAATTTTTGGGAAATTAAATAAACCTTCTTGTTTGTTATCGAATATATGGTCTCCGTTGTGTTATATAGCATATGCTTTAGTTTTTACAGCATCATTCCTTTATTATAAGCTAAAACTATTTTATGTGTCTCATTATTCTATAATTTGATGATGAATTTGACATGTTTGGCAGAAGGAGCTATGGTTCTATACTTGATATAATTTCCATTGTTGACTCTGTCATTAAGTTAATTGCTCGATGTGAACTATGTGTTAAATTCTATTGAAGGCTTGAATATTTTTGTTGTTTCAATTGGTTTTGAAACCGAAACCGCATCAATTGAAACCGCACCGCACAGTTTAAAACCGCACAACACTAATTACAAGCGATTTCGTGTGCGGTTTTGAATTTGTTAAACCGCACCTAAGCGGTTTTGAATGCGATTTCGACTTCAAACCGCACCAAACCGCACCATTGTCACCCCTAACGCCTACTGGTCTACTACTTAGATTTTATATTTTGTAAATTAATTAATTAATTTTTTAGAAATAAATAAATAAAGAAAGAAAGAAATAGGCATGCAGGGACAGCTAGGTTTAATGTTTAGGGGACAAAGAACATCGAAAGAGAAGACTACAAATGATATGGCCGTATTGGGTGGTGTGTACTCTGTACTTTCCCAACCTCATTTTCCCAACATCACTCCCTCTTCCTTGCTTTTTGCGGGAAGATCTAACAGCAAATCTCCGATCCGATCCGATCCGATCTGATTATTATAAAATTAATTTCATGATAAGTTAGTTAATTGATTAATATAGTGCTGACACGCAAAGAAAAATCACCTCTTGATCTGTATGTCAATACTGTATTAATCAATTGACAAAACTTGACTTTATACTATCCACTCTCGTAAGAATCATAGTTCATGATATTTCTTTATAATGCAAAATGTTTTATTTTATCAAAAAATTGATATATATTGCGACTTCATATCAATTTTTTTTGTTGCGAGTTACATATATAAATTGAATTGGTAATATTTTTATGATGTATTTGATATAGTGTGTCAATTTTATAATCATATCCAATCTCATATATCGATATATTTTATTCAAAATTTTCGTAATATATAAAAAATTATTTTGTCATTTTCTTCTCTCTTTTACTTTTCTTTTTCTTAAATCCACCAAAATATCAACCGAGTATATAGAAATAGTGCAAAAATAATAATTTTTTCACATGAGAAAATAGTCTCTCTTACATTAATAATGACTTAATGAGTGTGTTTCACATTTATGTTAAAAAATTCGATTAAAAATATTATTTTTTAATGTAGAAATATCAATTTTATACAAACATGACCGAAATATATTAAATTTGTAAACTGTTATAAATCATAAAAATATTAACCACCTATGGGATTTAATTTGTAAACTTGGGTTCAGACTCTATTTTATTTATTTTATTTTTGGTAATAGGAATATGATTTTTGAGATTTTAACCACCTAGGATTTAATTGTTGTTAATTGATATTAGGAAACCTATATTTTGTAATTTTGATATTTTTATGAAATAATCTTTCACGTGAAAAGAAGGTGAATCCCACTTTCATATAAAAGTTATAATATAAATATAAAAAATTCATATAAAAATATTACTATTCTCCTGACTCAGCTTTTGCTTTCCGCCACTGACTCAGCTTCCGAGCTCTAAACAAATGCAATTTTGAGGCCTCACTAGTCACTTCTTTTGTCCTCTCCTCGACTAGAGTTGGTCATCAGTACATGAATATAGTACGAGTGGCTATTGTATTTGTTTAAAATTTAAAGGTATTAAAATTACTATAATAATAATATATTATGAATGTTTTACGTTGACTTTTAATTATTAATTACGTAAATAAATATTAGTTATAATAACTGTGACCCTCTTTAAAATATTTACTTATTATATATTAAATGTTGTTTATTTAAGTTATAAATATAATAAATTTAAAGTACTAAGTGTGTGTTGCTTTAGAGTTTTACAGTTTTTTGGAACTTTCTTGGATATAAATATAAATGATTTCAAACGCAATTTATTTAATTCAAAAACAAAGTTTATATGTCCAAATTGCCACACTATTTTTAATACAATAAATTTGAGTTTTATAAGCCGCTCGAAATTACAATTCCAGTGCTCATAAAACGAACTGGTCCTAAAAATAGTGATTCCAGACACTTGGAATGCTTCAAACAAACTAATCCGAATTTACAACAATGATACTTTCAAAGTAAAAGATACCCCTTCAAATATAAAATAGATACTTGCAGCACAACTGTATATCTTTTTTCCCTTATCATTCACATGCATACATGAATTGGAGGTAGCACCGGGAAAGGGTAAATAGATAAAGTAATTTCTGCTTAAAGATGAAAAATATACATTACAATAATTGAAAATAGTTGGAAAATTATTGTAAACCTTAAAGTATGTAGAAATTGCCACAAAATTGTTACTAAACACAAACATGAAATACTATTTCAACAGCTTTTCAGAGGCTATATAGTTGCATACTAGGGTAATACCTGGCATGTTTGTGCATCCGAAAGGCCAATTTGGCTCTTTGAGAGGCATGTGAAGCAGTCTCCAAGAGAGAGATAATGGAAGTTTTGTACCATCTTGCCTCCATATTTTCTTCTGGCTTTTCAGATGGGCCTACCCTTTGGAACAATCTGATCCTTGAGCCACATGTAAATTGGAACCAGCACATAGTAAGTTCCTGCCATTGCACCAAGAACGAAACGCAAGAGAAAGACAATTGGATTCACTGGCTTCTCCACGTCCTCTGCTTTCGGACCAAGCTGCGCCAAGACACAGATTTAAGAATTGTAATAAAACAACAGAAACTATTGAAAGAAAGCTTCAAAAGAAAGATTTGACAATTTCATGCTTAATTTTAATTTTGAAAGTAGTTGTGAACAATTTATACAATACTTCATTCAACAGTCATCCATACCTGATGCAAGACAAGCAGACTATCCACTAAGCTTTAGAAAGTGAAAGCCATGGGTATCATAAAATAGTTAGAAGGTTAGACACCAGTCTTATGCTTCTCTATTGTATTTATAATTTTTTTGGGTGAGCAAATCCTTCTTCATGGGTAGTTCGCAGTTTTTTTCATTTTAGATATCCTGTATTCAGATTTGTTTATAATAGGGAGCCAAATTAAGGTTTCTTTCGAAGAGACAAATATTAAGAAGAAAGGGTAAATTTTGATAGTTTAAGACTTCGCACTCATCCTATAATCTTGTTCAT
Organism: Panax quinquefolius; assembly: GCA_020205615.1. Classification (NCBI taxonomy): domain Eukaryota; kingdom Viridiplantae; phylum Streptophyta; class Magnoliopsida; order Apiales; family Araliaceae; genus Panax; species Panax quinquefolius. The sequence goes on from CM035173.1 coordinate 26,691,185, forward strand.
CCCAATTGTGATTTTTTTTCCCGTCTTTGCCATTGCCGATTTACTTTAGAATTGTGTATGGTTAGGTACTTGTGTTTTGCTTCTTCTCATTTGATATGTCTTTGCCGTCAAAATCCCATACTATGTATTTCAGTGCGACAGTCTCAAATTCTGTAAACCAACTATTCGGGCTCATTTATTAATCTTGGCATTCAAGAAGAAGATGGCTTTCAATTGTCAGCAAAATGAACAAGTGCAAGTTATTTCTAAATTTGTAATATCTCAACTCCTTATTTTAACCAGGTAACCAACATAGAAATTTACACATTGTGGAAGTTAATTAATTGAGGAGATAGTGGGCTGAGGCCTGAGGGTTGGTTGGCAACAAATCTAAACCCCATAGTTGAACATCCTTATCACATTTGTTAACTTGCTTATAAAGATGAATACTTTACATTCCCAATCCAAAATATAATTATGCTACAAAAACTATTGTAGTACAAAACTTTATCCAAACAAAAAATGAAAAAAATTTATGCAAGACCCCTAACAGATTAGGAAGAACTATCACTATGCATTAGCCTTTGTTCTAAAAAGGATAATTGATCAGAGTCCCAAAATGACATTTCTTACATAAAATGAGCAGGTTCAAACAAGGTTTACCATATGACCACCTTGTAGAAACTTTAAATGAATTGCAATAAATGAAGATTGTGTCATGTTTACCAAAAATCTCAAAGAAAAAAGAGAGCAACTCACGAAAAGAAGCAACAAAGCAAAAAAGATATCTAAAATAAAATTTTCATACAGCATTTCCTATGTACAAGAATAGATATAAAATCAATGTAATTAGGTACCTGTAGGGGAGAGTCCCCTGACATATGCTTCACCCCTGTGACAGAGCAACCCATGATCAATCCATGACGGCGAACACCACGGTACCACTTTGGACCTATTCTCTTGAGTTGGACATTTTTAAAACCAGCCTTTTGAAACCACTCAATGTACTCTTCTTCTGTAGGGAAAAGCATCCACACATCCGCAAAAAAACGAGACAGCCAAAAGGTAGGGTAGACAGGGCCAATTAAGCAGGCTTTTCCTCCAATTTTTAGTACCCTATATGCTTCCTTTATACCACGCTGTGGATCTGGCCAGTACTCAATACTGAAGAAGACACTCATACAAAATTACACTTGAGACGAGCAATTGTGAGTTAAAAAAAGAAGAAGAATTCTTTCATATTTGATATACTGCTCATTAACATTCACCATCAACCATAAATATTTTTCTATCAAAATCATGCTTTAATTAAAATATGAGAAAAATAAAACTAATGTAAATTCAAATTAATTGTAATATAACTGATGTTAATTCAAATTAATTGTAATATAACACAACATCAGTAATTTTTCTTTACTCTGAACTGAACATTCCTTGTGAAAGCTCTTATAAATAGATTATGAGAAACCTAGACATGTCAGTTACATATTAGATTTGATAATTATATATTATAATTTCCCAATATAATCTGTTGTGAAACACCTTTAGGCTGAATACAATTCATGGATTTAAAATGAAAGAGTAGCATTTGAATAAAGCGTTTAAGCTAGATTAAAGGCTATATGATTTTTAAGAAGACGAATGACTGAATTTGAGAGCCCATGGCAAATGGATTGTAATACAATGTCTAGAGGAACTCTTTAAAAGCCATATCTATAAGGATTCTACTTTGTATGTTCCTAGCAAAAAATATATCACCTCTTTCCTCTTGGTAACGCATTAAATGAATTCTATTTGTTGAATCCCTTCATTTCAAATCCATGTTCAACCAAATTGAACCTCAAAATATATTATAATACAAATAACAAGACTATGGAAATGAACCAAGGAAATACCTTCCAGCAGAAATATATCTATCAGCATAATCAGTTGGGAAAGGAAGATCCTCAGCATCTCCTTCAATTATCTTACATTCTTTCAACGGCTCCTTCTGCTTCGCCCTAGCAAGCTGGTGAGGTGACTGGTCCAAGATTGTCACATTTTTGGCATCAACATGCTTCACTATACCAAGAGTGGTAAACCCAGTTCCACCACCCACATCAACCACCCTCATCTTTCGATCAAAAAGATCAGCAGGCTCAAGCTCATCGTCTCGCATATCCTCAGTCCAATGCCCAGGATTAATTACATGATCATACACAATTGATAAAAACCTATAGAACCAAAATGCTTCTTTCTTATGCTGTATGAATCTGGGTTGAGAAACAGGTCTAGAGGAGGAAAAACTGCATTTGGGTACTAGGGTTTTGGAGTAACAGTTCCTACAAACAGTCACTAAACCCTTATTGGTAAGCCCTCTCCCTTGAAAATGTAACCCATTAAAAGCCAACCCAGTTGGAGATAACCCACTAACAAGCTTGATATTTTCAGCTCCATTGAGTAATGAAGAAGCCATGAACTGATAAAAATGAAGCAAACCCACAATAATGATAAAGATTTATGCTTTTTGTTATCAGTTTGATATAATTACAAAGATTCAGAATAATAAATTTGTTTTACAGATAAATTAGAAAAGTAACTAGGGAAAATGGCTTACCGATTTGACTGAAACTGGTCTAGGGCTGACCTGAAGAGGAATCAGTCTTCAGAAGTGCTAATAATCAAGAAGATGAGAGGGTGAGAAACGAGAAAGTTTAGATGGTGAAGTGTTTTAACTCTGCCACATGTTGGGGTTAGCAAAAGAGATCGAATCAAAACCCAGATATGTCAAGTTATTTAATACATAGAAAACGGCGTCGTTTGAGCTTGCCTCCCAAGTATGTCAAAAGGACTACAGTCCAAATCTCAACAAGGTTGCGGTGTATTTTGTGGTTCCAGTGCAATTATAGGAGTATTATATAAAGTCAGTACTATATTTATGTGAGTTTTTGATATTTTTAGGTGATTTTTTAATTTTGATTTAAAATCGCATTGAAACCGATCAAATTTTATCTTCGAATAATTGAATCGACTTAGGCAGTACATTTAATTGTTGAACTAGCTCTTATATTAATTACTTGGTTATCCAATGGTTGGAACTGGAACTGAATAATTTTAATTTTATTGGGTTGATAGAATATATAGAAGCATCAAACTCAAAGTCACATGCAGGATATGATCTTATTCTCAAACCAAAGGGAAGGAAGGTACGTACTGCATGCAGTAGTGCAACAAGAAGAAGGGAAAAGACAAGACAGACAGACATTAACATATATAATATCACTAGGACTAGGCATAAGCATCCGGATTCTGAATAAGGTAAGCTTCCACAGCCTTGTACATCCCCGAGGCCTTCTCTTTTCCGGCCTTAACATCCTCTTCCTTGACCACGAAATCTCCCACCGTATAATATTTGCTACTCATCTTGGAGATGGTACCACCACTAGGTGTGCCCTCGAACTTAATCTCATAACTTATCTTCTCAAGCCCATCTGTCAATGCTTCGCCTTCAATCAATGTGTAATTGTATGTGTACGTCTCTTCGTTCAGCTCATCGATCTTGTATTTTAAATAGCTGAAAGTGCTAACTGCATTACAAATTAATATGAAAATTTAAGGGCTCTAGATAACTAATTAAAAACCCAAGCTAGAATTACTCAAACCTCCTGCGAGATTTATCTGCTTGATGCTTCCAGTCCCTCCATTGCCTTGTATAGTTTCAATGCTCTTAATGGCATGTGGCATGAGTTTTGGGATCAAGTTGTGCGAGTCGAGGATTGATCCCTTGAATAGCCTTGCCGGAGTGATTGAGTAAGTGTACTCATCAGTGAAAGTTGTTACACCCATGATTTATTTATGCTATATTATTGAGGAAGTTGCTTGATTGTGTGGGTTGGCAGTTCATAGAGGATGGTATTTATACTAAGAAAAATTCCTAGGATTATCTTGTAGTTTTTGGATTTTAACAATGACTAGGACATGATAGACATAAAGATTCACTTCCTTGTCTAGTTTGCACAATGACCAAAAACTGGATTATTTGCGGGAGTCTTGTGCACTTGATTGATATTGTTCCATATATAATTGCATTAGACAAAACCAAGGATCTTAGTAGTCTAATTAATTATCCTTGTACAACATTAATTTGGATTTTATCGATCATTAAGACTTTTTCAATTAAAAACTAGTAGTATATCATAATTAATCAACAAGAATTTGTCAGCTAGGGGACTGTGTTACTGTTACATCTCTCATTTTTTGCTAAGAACTTCTTGTATTGGAAGTAGTCAGTTTTTGGGAAATTGATGCCCTTATACAACTAAATGTGCATGTTTTCCCATCACTTAAGACATGCAAACTCGACAAGAAACCGAATGTTCTTGACTGCTTGCCTTGGTATTAGAAGAGGAATGATCTGATCACAAGGAATAAACAAAAAAAACAAGAAGAAAGTTACAACTTTCTTCTTATATATATATATATATATATATATATATATATATATATATATATATATATATCCAAAGAAGCTCAGCACAAAACCAAGCTTTCTATTTTCTTCCTAATCCTCTTTAGACCTCAACATTCTACAGTCTACACAATTATCATGGGTATCATCAGTTTTAGCGATGAGTATACTTCTCCAATTCCTCCATCAAGAATATTTAAGGCTTCAATCCTCGACTCTCACAACTTGATTCCTAAACTCCTACCACAGGCTATTAAGAGCATCGAGCTCATCCAAGGCGACGGAGGTGCTGGAAGTATTAAACGGATCAACTTTGTTGAAGGTCTAATTTTTACACAACAATTATTTTTATTTTTTTTGCGTGTGTTTGATTTGTAGCATCATAAAACATAGACATTCATATGAGATGTTATCTTTTTTTCTTTTCGTCTTTTGATGCAGGTGGGAATTTTGGTTATCTGAAGCACCGGATTGATGAGCTAAACGAGAAGACATATACATACAATTATAGCTTAATCGAAGGTGAGGGATTAATGGAAAAGATTGAAAAAATATCGTATGAAGTTAAGTTTGAGGCATCACCAAATGGTGGGACTATTTCGAAAATGACAACCAAGTGTTACACAAAGGGAGATTTTGAGCTAATGGAAGAGGAAATTAAGGCAGGCAAAGAAAAGGTGTTGGGAATGTACAAGGTTGTGGAAGCCTACCTCCTTCAAAACCCGGATGCCTATGTTTAGTGTTCTTTTTGTGCTCTTTAATCTTTCAAATATTGTTGTTTTCATGAGTGTGATGGTTTGGCCTTACTGTAATAAATATTACTTGCTTCATGGCAGTAGTAACTGATGTATTACTTCATAATGTTCAATTTGTATGTCCAATGCAATTACAATTGTTATGTCCATTGCTATTGCTAGTCAGACGGAAGATGCATGCCTGTTATGTGAGTACTTGTACTTTTTTTGTTCTTCAATTTCGTCCCTAGCCGAGTGTGAGAGGTTCAATCCCTGTCAGATTATAGTTTGTTCCACAATAATGAAATTGGAAACTAATGAAATCACCTTACGAAACCTCAAAAGCCTGATTCAAACTATTATCATTGCACTCAAAAATAAATACTTAGTCTGCTGAAAGCTACATCAAACGGAGTCCCAGTCCACATAATTTTGGATCTACATATACTGTAAATTATATTTCTGTCTTTCATGAGATCCTGCTGCATAAAATTAATGGTATCTTCAGAGTAGCTTTTTTAGAGGGGAAATCAAGAATCCAAAGCTCATTATCTTTCAAGAAGCAAGAGGAAAGCATCCATATTTGGATGTAACAATTGGTGTAAGATTGTCACTTAGAAACATATATTTTTTTTTAATATAAAAAATGCTTTCACTTGTCTGAATTTCAAGTCCCCCCATCCCCCTGCCAACCCCTATCCCTACACAACACGCGTTGTGAGTGCAATTAATTACAAATTGTGTGTTTTGTTTAACTTGATCACAGAAATTACTTCCATTGCACAAAATTAAGTAATTGCAAAGAAATAGGCAACCACAAAAATGAATGGAAACAAACTGGATTGACCATTTTTATTAAGAAGACGAATTACAACATTTCCACCGTGTGGTGCTTTTATTCTTATACAACAGAAAATAGGCAGCCTCAATTCTTACACAACTAAATGGGAATGGCTTGTTATGACTTGGGAAATGAAAATTCGACAAAGAACGGAATATGTTTGTTTATTTGTTTTGGTATCTGCAGAAGGAATGATCCAATCAGAAGAAATTTAACAGTTTAAAAAACAAGAACTTCTAACCTTCTTCCTATATATATGTCATCCTTTCAAAAAACTACAATATCCAAACAAACTCTACATATAATCAAGCCTTTTACTTTCTTCCTAATCACCTTTTAGACTTGGACACAATAATCATGGGTGTCATCACTTTCACCGATGAGTATGTTTCTTCAATTACCCCATCAAGAATATTTAAGGCTTCAATCCTCGACTCTCACAACTTGATTCCGAAACTCCTACCACAGGCTATTAAGAGTATCGAGATCATCCAAGGCGATGGAGGTGCTGGAAGTATTAAACAGATCAACCTTGTTGAAGGTCTAATTTTTACTGATTTTTTTTTGCTTGTGTTTGACTTGTTACATCATAAAAAACAGATAAATATGACATGTTATGTTTTTCTTTTTCTGCAGGTGGAACTTTTGGTTATTTGAAGCACCGGATTGATGAGCTAAATGAGAAGACATATACGTACAACTATAGCTTGATCGAAGGGGAGGGATTAATGGACAAGATTGAAAAAATATCGTACCAAGTTAAGTTTGAGGCATCATCAAATGGTGGTACTATTTCTAAGATGACAACCAAGTGTTACACCAAGGGAGATTTTGAGCTCAAAGAAGAGGACATTAAGGCAGGCAAAGAAAAGGTGTTGGGAATGTACAAGGTTGTGGAAGCCTACCTCCTTCAAATTCCAGATGCCTATGTTTAATGTCCTTTTATGTTCTTTGATCTTTTAACTGTTGTTGTTTTCATGAGTCTGAGCTTACTCTTTGGTTTGGCCTTACTATAATAAAGATTACCTGCTTATTCGCAGTGTTAATAGGTGTTTTACTTCATAATGTGGCTGCTATTTTACAATAATGAGAAGTATAATTAAGTGTTAAATGAGATGAGAATCATTACAATTATTATGTTATGCCAAACTATATGCCAACAGCTACAACAGTGGCACAATAATACATGAAATACTCTAGCTCTGGTGAAAGCTACATCTAACAGAATCCCAGTCCACTTATTTTTGGATCTACACTTATAGTTAATTATATTTCTGTCTTTCATGAGAAACTCCTGCTGCATCAAATTAATTGCATGTTAAAAAAAATGAGTAGCCAGAGGAAGGCAGGGGAAGTATTTGGATGTATCAACTAGTGCAAGATCATCATCACTTTGAAAAATTCTTTCAAAATTTTAAACATAACTTGTCTCCTTAAAATTTTCATTGGTATTGCACCAAAATGGATATATTACTTCAACCAAATGAATGTCATCTTCATCTACTTTTACATGTAGGCGCTCTGTAGACGGCTTAAACTTTGAATGCAAGTTCTTGCATCAAGTCTTTCTGTTAGCAAATGGTTCCCCACACATGTTGCCGGTAAAATTAATTACAAATTGTTTGGTTTGTGCAATATGATGCACCTTGGTTTTCAAACTTCACTTGATCACTGAAATTACTTTCATTAACCAAAATTTAGTAACTGCACAAAAATAGGCCACAACCAAAATGAAAGGAAAAACTGGATCGAGCATTTTTATTAAGAAGACAGAATTACAACACCCCCAACGCGTGGTTTAGGCTTTTATTGTTAGAACAGCAGGAAATAGGCAGCCTCAATGTTACTCCTTTCGGGTAGCAAGCACACTAAGCATAGGCATCAGGGTTTTGGAGGAGGTAGGCTTCTACAGCTTTGTACATCCCTGCGGCCTTTTCTTTGCCAGCCTTGACATCTTCTTCCTGGACTACGAAATCTCCCATGGTATAATATTTACTTGTCATCTTGGAGATGGTACCACCATTAGGTGTGCCCTCAAATTTAATCTCATAAGTTATCTTCTCAAGCCCCTTTGTCAAGGCATCTCCTTCAACCAAAGTGTAATTATAGGTGTAAGTCTCTTCGTTCAGCTCATCGATGTAGTACTTCATATAACTAAAGGTGCTACCTGCAATAAAGTAATGAAACATGTGTCAAATTCATGTTTTTTAAAGTGTGATCGGATAATGAAAAAGTTTTAGGGACTACTATAGAATTTTTAGTTTTTGATCAAGAAAGTTAGAAATCTAACCTCCGGCAAGGTTGATTTGTTTGATGCTGCCGGTCCCTCCATTTCCTTGTATAGTTTCAATGCTCTTAATGGCCTGTGGCATGAGCTTTGGGATCAAGTTGTGAGAGTCAAGGATCGAACCCTTGAATAGTCTTGCTGGAGAGATCGAGTAATTGTACTCATCAGTGAAAGTGGTGATTCCCATCTTCTAGTTTTTATGATGAATTAGCTCTGGGAAAGTAATAAAGGATTGTTAGAATGTGTTTTCAGAATATGAGAAGATGGTATGCATTTATAACTTGAAGTAATGGAGTTTTACTTTTCTGAAATAATTGGCTCCCATTGTGCAATATGCTTAGGACAAAATTAAGGATCTCAATTGCCTTAAACATATGTGAGTTAGAATTCCATAAATTATCAAATTATTGTAGTTTATCAATCACCACTTGTTTAATGATAAATAATAGTAGTACATCTTAATTAACAAGGATTTATCAGACAGAGGACTGTGTAACTTTTTTGTCCCTTCTAAGCACCAAAATAATATCTTATCTGCTTATTCTCCCATCTGTCATTTTTTACTAAGAACTTGTAGTATTGGAAGTGTTCAAAATTTTTGGGTAATTGATGCACAACTAAATGGGAATGGCTTGTTATGACTTGGGACATGCAAATTCGACAAAGAATCGAATATAGTTGTCTATATGCTTTGGTAGCTGCAGAAGGAATGATCCAACTAGAAGGAATTTATCAGTTTAAAAAACTAGAAAATCTAACTTTCTTCCTATATATACCATCCTCTCATAAATCTAAAATATCCAAACAAGCTCTGCACATAGCCCAAGTTTTCTATTTTCTCCCTAATCATCTTTAGACATCTACAAAATAGTCATGGGTGGTATCACTTTTACCGATGAGTATGCTTCTCCAATTTCTCCATCAAGAATATTTAAGGCTTCAATCCTTGACTCCCACAACTTGATTCCAAAACTCCTACCACAGGCTATCAAGAGCATCGAGCTCATCCAAGGCGATGGAGGTGCTGGAAGCATTAAACAGATCAACTTTGTTCAAGGTATTTTTAATTTTTTGCATGTGTTTGATTTGTTACATCATTAAACAAAGATATATATGAAAGATATCATTTTCTTTTTGCTGCAGGTGACAATTTTGGCTATCTGAAGCACCGGATTGATGAGCTAAATGAGAAGACATATACGTACAACTATAGCTTGATTGAAGGGGAGGGACTAATGGAAAAGATTGAAAAAATATCATACGAAGTTAAGTTTGAGGCATCAGCAAATGGTGGGACTATTTCTAAGATGACAACCAAGTGTTACACCAAGGGAGATTTTGAGCTCATGGAAGAGGACATTAAGGCAGGGAAAGAAAAAGTGTGGGGAATGTACAAGGTTGTTGAAACCTATCTCCTTCAAAACCCGGATGCTTATGTTTAATGTCCTTCTATGTTCTAACATCTTTAATTTCAACTGTTGCTGTTTTTATGAGTGTGAGTTTTTCTCTTTGGTTAGGCCATGGCCCAACTGTAATAAAGATTACCTGCTTAATTGCAGTGCTAATCGATGTTTTACTTTATAATGTAAGTGCTATTTTACAATAATGAAAAGTATAATTTAGTGTTGGATGAGATAAGAATCATTTCAGTTAATTGTTATGTTATGTTAGTCCAGTAGTACAGCAGCAATACATGAAAGGTGTGTGGCTGTTCTGTAATGTAATGGAAGTATCAGTTTGTTGCACATGATGAGATTCACACTACAACAATATACTCTTGTAATTTCTATTGAAGCAATTTTTTGGTTTCGATGAAATTCTGAGTCTCAACTAGTCAAAATGAACACCAAGTTCATCTCTTATATTATTCGACTTACCCCTGATATTCAAAATGACCTCATGACACTGTGACCAACCATATTACTGCAATTCTGAATATCTGATGCAATAGAATCATAGAGGAAGATTACAGATAATATCTGTTTCCGTGCTTCGATGAGCTGTTGCAATGGATGAGAAGAGACATTTATAATTATTAGAGCTTTTGAGTAATTTTTTGATTTGAGGACAGAAAGTAGTGTAGATTTCTTTCTAAAAAATTAAAGTTGTTAAGATACTAAACCTGTTAAAAGTAAAATTCAGTGTCGTATGATTCCAAACTTCTTGGTGTGGATTGTTCAAGCATGATAGACATTTTTGGGCCCTTTCTCCATGCAACATCTTTAAACTTTGAGAACAGTTGATAAATTAATATGATATCAAAGCTCTAGATATGCAAGGTCTTGCATGCAAGTCTTCCAGAAATTGGTATCCCCTACATGCTGCCAGTGCAACCAATACATTTTGTTCAGTTAACTTGATCACTGGAATTACTTCAATTAATTGCACAAAATGAAGTAACTTCACATAAATTTAGCCACAACCAACATGTAAAAAAACAAACTGGACTGGACTGGAGCCTTTTTATTCAGAATTAAGACAAATTACAACATTCCCAACCGCATGGTTTAGGCTTTTATTATTACAACATACTCAACATTCGAGTAGTAACAAGAACTCTAAGCATAGGCATCCGGATTTTGAATGAGGTAAGCCTCCACAGCCTTATACATTCCTGATGCCTTTTATTTTCCGGCCTTAACATTCTCTTCCTTGACCACGAAATCTCCCGCCGTATAATATTTGCTACTCATCTTGGAGATGGTACCACCATTAGGTGTACCCTCAAACTTAATCTCATGAGTTATCTTCTCAAGCCCATCTGTCAATGCATCCCCTTCAACCAATGTATAATTATGTCAATGCATCCCCTTCAACCAATGTATAATTATATGTGTAAGTCTCTTCGTTCAGCTCATCAATGCGATACTTCATACAACTAAAGTTGCTACCTGCAATCAAGTAATGAAAAATTTATGTCACATTCATGTTCCGTAAAGTGTTACAAGATAATGAGAAAGTTCTAGGGACTAATTTATAATTTTTTTAGATATGTATCGAGAAAGTTAGAAATAAACTAGCCTCCGGCAAGGTTGATTTGTTTGATGCTGCCAGTCCCTCCGTTGCCTTGTATAGTTTCGATGCTCCTAATGGCCTGTGGCATGAGCTTTGGGATCAAGTTGTGCGAGTCGAGGATCGAGCCCTTGAATAGCCTTGCTGGGGAAATTGAGTAAGTGTACTCATCAGTGAAAGTAGTGATGCCCATTCTTTCTTGTTCTGGAGTTTTTATGAAGATTACTTGTGGGTTGAAGAATATGAGAAAGATGGTATGTATTTATAAGTTGGAGGGACAAAGTTTTGCTTTCTTGAAATACTTTGATTGCAATTGAATCATATTTTAGTAAATTACATATGATTTGTCATGTATGCATAGGACAATAATAAGGATCGCAATTGCCTTGAACATATGTGATTAGTGATTACCATTCCATAAATTATCAAAATGCTTTAGTTTCCTTACAAATGAGGGAATTAAGCATGTTAATATATAACATTTGGAAGGTTATAATAATGCTGGAAATATATAATTGTTAATTTTGTTGGATGAGGGAATGTGGGTGACCATAGAAACGACAGCCTAGTGGATCTTGATATCTTTTGTTCCAAGATTTTTATTTTATTTTATTACAAAAGCCTATATTTCTATGTGGTTTCAAACAAATTTTAAGTAACAAAATCCCAAACATGGTTTAATTTGGATGGATGTATATTGGGATGGATGTAAATTGTAGTCCACAAACATGGTTAAATTTGGATGGATGTATATTGTAGTCCACAAACATGGTTGGTTAACTGTGTGTTTTGATGGAACTTTTTGGTTGTAACACAATGGTTGTAAAACTTGATTCCCCTTTGTGGATGAATGCTGTTCGTTATTATGTTTTGGTAAATTCACCGACTGGTTGTATTTCAATGTTTGATTGTGATTGTGTTTTGGTTATATGACTTGTTTTAATGAATTCATCGAACTAGTTGTTAGACGCACTTCGATCTGAGTCATTACTCTACGATCTTTAAGTCATTACTTTACGATCGTTCTGTGTGATGATAGAGTGACTTCAGTCTTTAGTGTACGAACTGGTATTTCACTCAATGACCTTAGAGTTCTCTTTGAGCACTTCTTTACTCTACGATAGTAGGGTGACTTCAGCCTTTACTCATCTAATTTTCGAACACGAGCTTTAAACATTCAAGTATTTTTAGTTGGACAAAAAGAATGCAAGCATTCTCTTTATCTCTCTCCATTCGGATAAATCACTATACCTATACATTCAATTTACTCAACGAAATAGATCAACCTAACAAGTTTGGTCTTCTAATCTAAGTCCTTTTACAATAACTTCATTATAAGGAATACACAAAAGTTATTGGTTACAAATATACATTACATCATCATTAAATCAAATATGCATTTGTCCTAACACAATGCCTAACAAAAACATTGATTTTAATTTGCAATTGCGAAGTTTGTAACATTAATTAGTTTTTAGTTTGTTACAATTAATTCATTTGAAATATTTAATTCATTAATATAACAGTTAATATTTTTTCCAAGATTGAAAAAATATCCTATGAAGTTAAGTTTGAGGCATCACCGAATGGTGAGACTATTTTCAAGAGGAAACTGATATTTCCACATGACTTGATATTTTCACATGAAAACCGTGATTATAGATCCTATAGCGAGAGTTTTTACCGTCGCTATACATCTATAACGACACTTTTTATGTGAAAACACTGTGACCAACCTTGTCACTCCAATTCTGATGCAAGATATAATAAAATTTATCAAACATTTAACATTAAAAAACCATACCGCTCTATTAGTAGAAACATTATATAACTCATTCATAGAGCTTTAGAATAATTTTATGGTTTGAGGACCCAAAGTAGTAGATTTCTTTGCAAAAAACAAGTCTCATATATCATTCCAACCTACTTTATTTATTTTTGGTTTGTATTGTTGAAGAATGATATACATTTTTTAACCCTTTCTCTAACATGCTCTAAATATGCAATGTCGTGCGTTCAAGTCTTTTAGATATCGGTTCCCCCAAATGATGCCAGTGCAGTTAATTACAAATTGTTTGCTTTGTGCACTGTGATGCAAAATTAAGTAACTGAACAGAAATAGTAGTAGACCGCATCCAACATGTAAGGTAACGAGCGTTTTTTATTGAGAAAATAAGAAAGGTTACAACATTCCCAACCGCATGGTTTACAGGCAGGCCTCAATTTTACTCGCCCACCATTCGGGTAGTAACAAGAACTCTAAGCATAGGCATCCGGATTTTGAATGAGGTAAGCCTCCACAGCCTTGTACATTCCTGATGCCTTTTCTTTTCCGGCCTTAACATCCTCTTCCTTGACCACGAAATCTCCAGCCGTATAATATTTGCTTGTCATCTTGGAGATGGTACCACCATTAGGTGTACCCTCAAACTTAATCTCATAAGTTATCTTCTCAAGCCCATCTGTCAATGCATCCCCTTCAACCAATGTATAATTATATGTGTAAGTCTCTTCGTTCAGCTCATCAATGCGATACTTCATATAACTAAAGTTGCTACCTGCAATCAAGTAATGAAACATCTGTTAATGAGAAAGTTCTAGGACTAGGGACTAATTTATAATTTTGGTAGAGATAAACTAGCCTCCGGCAAGGTTGATTTGTTTGATGCTGCCAGTCCCTCCGTTGCCTTGTATAGTTTCGATGCTCCTAATGGCCTGTGGCATGAGCTTTGGGATCAAGTTGTGCGAGTTGAGGATCGAGCCCTTGAATAGCCTTGCTGGGGAAATTGAGTAAGTGTACTCATCAGTGAAAGTGGTTATGCCCATTCTTTCTTGTTCTGGAGTTGTTATGAAGATTACTTGTGGGTTGAAGATTATGAGAAAGATGATATGTATTTATAAGTTGGAGGGTCGGTCAGGGACAGAGTTTTGGTTTGTAATTGAAGCAGAGGACAATATTTAGGATCTCAATTGCCTTAAACGTATGTGATTACAATTCCATAAATTATCAAACTGCTTCGGGAGGGAATTAAGCGTATAACATTTGGAGGGATAACATAATGCTTGTTAATTTGTTGGATGAGGGAATGTGACATTGAAAGAATCCCAAAATACAGAGTGGCCATAGCAACCACAACCTAGTGGATCTTGATATATTTTGTTCCAAGGTTAAGTCTTTACCACAAAAACCTATATTTCTCTTTGGTTTCAAACAAATTTTAAGAACAAAATCTTGATATAAATAATGTAGATTTCATTTAGTATTCTTATGAGAGGAGTATTGTGAAATTATCCTAGTATTCTTTTAACATATTACTCCCTCTTTTCTTTTCCATGATACAAGTCGTTTTAAAAGAATTTTTTGTCCTCATAATATAATATAAGACGTTTTATATATATCTAGCAAAAAAAACTAACTATTTCCTATTTTGCCCTAAAAAAATAGAGTACTTGACAGATAGGAGAAAAAGTAATTAATTATTGAATCAGACTAACATTAATTATTTAACATTAAAATTAATGAAATTTTTTAATATGTGTGATTATGTCTTAAACGTCATATATAATGGAAAGAATGGAATTTAATATAATTATATATTTCACAATTTTATATATAAATTTTTTAATTATGAGATACGTGAATAATTATAATTAATAATATTTTAATATTATATTTAATATAACCTATCAATTTTATAATCTTATTCAATCTTGTATTTTAATATAGGTCACAATCCTAAATCGTTAAAACATACCCCAATAATATATATGTCATAATCCTAAATCAATAAAAACTCTCATAAAACATACTCCGTCGTGATGTTAAGCTTATCCTTTATCTAATATACTCAGACACTCTTTTTTGGTATTGAATGATGAGGCGGCGACTCGATTAAAATATCGCTATAAATTCGATCCGTCGTTATATATGTTGTTGATAATCTCGTCATTTATATGTTATCGATCATTAAAAATTAAGACGACAATTTTATATATAGCGACGGATCGATGATTTAGTCGGTCTATCGGTAAAAAAAGATATACAAAATAAGTTAGATAAAAAATAAACTTAAAATCCGAACATACCCCAATAATACATAACTGGAGTTGGGAGTCTTAAAACACTTGTTTTAGGCTTGGGTAGGGACAACCATATACAGCGAAGCCCACACTCACTTTACCAACAACGTGAACGTGTGTATAACGCGACAAGGCTAGACAGCCACCTGTTTCAACAACTAAACTCCATTACCCTTGGCCATTCACTCAGTGCGGCGGTACCATATCCCATATACTGACGCGCCCAGTTTAACTGCTATTCACGCTCTACAAGATAAATCTGTGTTATTCAGGCTCTATAAATACAATAGTGCAGTAAAAAAATTCAAGTATAGTAGTTATTTGTTTTTAAAAATAAATTTAAAATTATTAGTCTCGGGACTCGGAATAATAAAATAATTTGAAATAGAGACTATTTAATATCATGTCTAATTATGTATTATAATCTTTATCATTTAGAACACGATAAAATTAACTTTTAATTTTATTTAAAAATATTAATGTATCTTATCATACCTATTTATACTTAAATAATGAGAATATTATATATTTATTTTTAATAGTAGTAAGGGTATAATAGTTCAAAGCGGTAAGTTTTTATCTAATTTTTTAAATAATCATGCACAAAACAAACATAACATGGAACTATTTTAAGTTATCCCATGAATAATTTTATAAAAAATAAATATGTGATTAGAACTATTTAATCCTAAAATTAATAGTCTTAAAATTATAATTCATAAAATTATAATTTCAAGATTATAATCATTACAAACAAATCCTAATCTTTTAATGTTATATAGGTTATTATTATTATATATATATAGAGAGAGAGAGAGAGTCCGGTTCTTATTCGGACTCCCGCATTTTCTTAAAATGTGGATTTTTTTTTTTTGCTTTTTTTTTTAAACAACTAAAAAATAAAAATTATGGGCTGAAATTTTTACATGTCTGATGTTTTTGGGTGTGATTTAAATACATATATAACAAATATATGTCTGCATAATCTGGACGAAAAAAATTTGATACGTATTTTATTCCAGTCAGGACTCTCGGGATTTGAATCCGCTATATATATATATATATATATATATATATATATATATATATATATATGTGTGTGTGTGTGTGTGTGTGTGTGTGTGTGTGTAAAATCTTTTAGTCTGGCTATAATAAGTGGAATATATGGCTCCTAAGCTTTAATGAAATACCAAAACACATTCATATTTTGGAAAGGAATTCCAAGTCTATTTAGCTCAACCAATAAAAAGTTTTTCCGTATCAAAATAAACGTTTTAATTAGTTTTTACACACTGATTAATAATATATATATTTAACTAATTTGTCACTTTAAATTACTTATTAATTGAAATATTTCTCTATTTTTCTAATTATTATGAAGTATTACTTTTTCTCATATAAATTGTAAGACACCAATTTTTATGAATAAAGATGAATTTTCTATAATTATCATTTTTGAATATTATGAAATGAATTTGATATTATATTATAGTTGTGGGTAATATTTATAAATTTTACAAAGTACGTAAGTTATTATATAATATTCGATTGGTAGGGGAATATTAAATGCGATGGCCATAATCATTGTTGGACCCCACAACGAAATTATTGTCGGATTGAGAAAATGACAAAATATTTTATGAAAATAACGGCAAAAGTTTTATCGTTATTTGTTGAAACACACGGTGTTAAAAGTGCAATCTGCGCGTGATTGCATAGTAGCACACGGTATTGATTATTGATGCTTACGTGAGAAGTCACTCGGTTTTGTTCAATTATTGCTTGATGAATTGTTACATAGTATCTCACGTTATTTGATTCAATTATTATCGATATTTTTATATTATTAAATCAATAATTGAGATGAGCGAAATTATTAATATTATTATTTGCAATATTAACGATGCCAGAAGTTACATCGAGGAGAGGTTTGGTCACCGATTGCATGCTAATAAGAGAAATCCTTTTGGAAAGCCCTCTCTTCGCAGGAGCGATGGTCGATTAATATTGTGAACTATAATAATGTTGATAAATGTTGTTAAAAATATTGAGAGAATTTTTATGAAGTATTTGATGTAAATTTTACTTATTTTATGGACCCCCCATTTATCTATTTTCAAATAATCGATAGAAAATTATTTAATATAATAAAGGTGGGGCCACATGTGGAGCCCACGTATGTTGAAAAAAAAGTGAGAGGAGAAGTTTCAATTAAGGTCACGGGGGGATTATATCATTATTATTATATATATAAAGGTGCTGGAGTTTTATATATATATATGATTAGATTGAAGGTGAAGAGTTAGGAAGAAGTCACGGGAGTATATCCCGTGAGTGATTTCAGACATATGTTATATATATATAATATATAATATAATATATTTTATTTAAAAGATTTTGTTTTTTATTAAATCAATACAGATAAAAATCGTTTAAAAGTAAATCAATCTGGACAGATAGTTCAGAATTAGTTACTTATTAGGTCCATTCTTACATAAATAGAAGGTCATTCTTTCATTATTTCTTACTGAATTCTTTGAAACTCAGAGAGAGAAACTATAGAGAGAAAGAAGAAAAGTGTTCTGCTACTTCACCACTTCTATATTAGGTTTCTTCTACAGGTAAGGGTATTATTTCTTTTGTATTTATGAAGAGAACTTACATTATTCCATTCTTTATTATTTCGATTGAAATAACTTGTATCATGCAGCTACCCTATACTTGGTGAAATTCTTACGTTATTCCATTCTTTATTATTACGTGTGGAATAACTTCAGATATCATGAGTTACCCTATACTTGGTAAAATTCTTACATTATTCCATTCATTATTATTGTTGGAATATCACAGTACATGTATTTTCTGTGGGACACGGTTAAAGTCTTTATTATTCTGTTGGAATATATCGTATGCATGCTTTTTCTGTAGGGGACGATTCCGTCTTTATTATTACATTGGAATATCACATGCATGCGTTTCTGTGGGACTGATTCCGATTATTTATTATTACATTGGAATAACTGCGTATGCTGTATGCTATCATCGAGTCCGGTGATTTCTTTTGTTATTCCATTATTTATTATATTCAGTTGATTAAAGTTTTAACTTCTATACTCAATGAAATTAGTGGAATATCCTTGATATTTGCGCTTCATCCAGTATCTTTTCATGAAAATATTCTTCTGAGCATTCTTGAATTTTTCTCTACAAAGAAGTATCATGTTGACAATTTGGACGTTATTAGTTCCTGAATAAATTAATTCTTGAACTTGTTTTATTGAATTCTTATATCATTGTCATCATCCACATGTTTATATATATATTTTTAAAGTAAATACGTGGCACTGTGAAAGCGCATAGATGGACTTGGTATAATTATGACTGAGGATTATTGATGTAATCATGGTAGTAATGTTACAAATGATGTGGTAAAAGTCCTCATTGACGTAGTGCATTGATGGACAGTTGTTGGCATGATCATGATCATTGATGAATACACGAATATCTTTGGCCCGTAGTGCATGGATAATTTGTGGTTGTGATACTAATGAATATCCTTGGCATGATGTGGACTATTTATTAAGCTGAGTCCCAGCGATAAAAGTGATGAAAAACCTTTTAAATCATAAAAGATAGTAGATTTTATTCTCTACTTGACTCTTTTAATGGATTGCTTGTTTTTATTATGATTAAACTTGATGTTTGTTATATTGTATCAGTTTAACATTGTTGAAGACTAATGATAATTTATTCTGCATTATCTTAGTCATAATATTTCTTACTGGGCTAGTTAAGCTCACCCTTTCTTTCACTGTTCTCTTCGAGAAATGAGAACGTAGCCTGGACTAGTCAGGGAACGGAGTGACGTTCGATATGGTGTCTTAGTAGTCCTCACTATTCAATAAAATAGTGTAATAATAAATGTAATGAGGACTTATTCTGAGAGTGGATATTGTCTAGAAGACAATATTTGTATTAAAACTCACAACTCTTGTTGTATATTTAAGATTGTATTTGTATTTTGTACCATGTATTTGGCGACTCAGAATAGGTAATGTATACCTATTTTGGGGGCGTCACAGTTGGTATCAAAGCTTAGGGATATGATCTCTGGCTTAGATGTGAGATAAGAACTAGGAGGGGAGAGACGGGAAATTCCTTCGCTAGTATGACCTATCTAAGTCTATTTGGCATTTAATTGGTCGGTCAGAGTATAGGGATAATATATTACATGTCAATTAACCTTTGTTTTATGGCAGTAGCTGAAAATGGCATCCGAGAATGTTGAGATTAGCAATGGAGCACAGGAGACCGTTGAGTCTCCACAGATCAATAATCAAGATAATGTGCATCAGGAAGGCTACAATCCTCAGGCAAACAACAACACTAACCAGATGATGAACGATGGAATGTTCAGAGGCTTTATGCAATTTATGCAACATCAGGCAAGAACGGCTCCTGTCCAAAATGCGGTGGAAACACTATGACTCTCGGACGGTCATCGCATTAGCGATTCGAAGCTGGGACCACCGGAGTTTTTGGAGAGCCAAAACCACTTAAAGCGGAGAGCGTGGATAAAGCAAAGCTGTAAGATATTTGATGTCTTGGGATGCTTCGAGGAGCAAAAGGTTCCCTTTGCCACCTTCATGTTGTTTGCAGAGGCAGATTACTGGTGGGAATCTATAAAACAAACTCAACCTGCCGCACTGAAGATGACTTGGGAGAAGTTCCAAGAATTGTTCAACGACAAGTACTTTCCCAAAAGTATTCGTCACATGAAAGAGGTAGAGTTCATCAAGCTGGAGCAAAACAACATGACCGTGTCGCAGTACGAAGCCAAGTTCGCTGAGTTGTCCAGGTTTGCGTCCCATTTGGTTGATAATGAGGAGAGAATAACATGAATATTTTTAAGAGGTTTAAAACCAGAGATACGTCAATATCTTATCTCTTATAAACTATGTTTGTATTCAGATGTTGTTAATAGGGCTCAGTTATTGGAGCGCGATAATGAGTCAACCCAACCAAAAGAGAGCAGCCCGACAAAATGATAATACTAGTGATAGAAGTCATCGAAGTAGTGATAATAAGCGTAGAGGGAATCAACATGCCAGAAATGGTAACCACTTCGGTGGTAATCATGGCCAAAATAATAAGAATGGACATTTCAAGAAGAGGAGATTCAACAATGATGGAAAGACATCGGCACCAAAGACCCGTTGTTAAGGAAGGAGAAGCGACCACCTATCATATGCTTCAAATACGGAGGGGAGGGACACATCAGTCCAAACTGCGCGATGCCATCCAAAGTATGTTATAATTGTGGAAGAGAAGGTCACCTAGCCCGATTTTATCGTTCACCGAAGGCAAGTTCTGTAAGACCCCGAATTTTTTTATGAATAAAATTAAATTTTCTCTATTTATTATCTTGAAATAATAAGGAGTTAATGTGAGACCCCAGATTTTATCGATAAAGATTTAAATTTTGTGAAATAAATTTTTAATATTATGGTGTGAATTTAAGATAATATTATAGTTGTGGGTAGTATTTATAAATTTTGCAAAGTATGCAGTGGTTATATTATATTCGATTGGTGGGGAATATTCGGTTTAGCGAGGAATATTAAATCTAACGGCTCAATCATTGGTGGACCCCCAATGAGAATTATTATCGGATTGAGAAAGCGACAAAAATATTTTATTGAAATAACGGCGAAAGTTTTCAAGTAGTTCTTGTTGAACTACTCGGTAGTAAAAAAATGCGATGTCGTGTGGTTGCATAGTAGCACGGTATTGATTATTGATGCTTATGTGAGAAGTCACCGGTTTGATTCCATTATTGTCGATTAATATTATGAATTATTATAGCGATAATGGCGTTTTGTTTTATTCAGTATTATTAACGTAATAAAAGCGAAACATCTTTTATATAAAATAGAATACTTTATTAAAGTTATTACATAAATAGAATATATTATATTTTATTATGCATAGTGTTGCATAGTGTTTTGCGTAGTATTGCATAGTGTTTTGCGTAGTAAAATGTTTTTATATAAATAGAATATATTATATTTTATTTAAAAGATTTTTCTTTAAATATGGACCGTCAGATTAAAGTAAATCAATCGGACCGTTCATGGATTAATTCTTATGCATTCCATTTTCCTATAAATAGAAGCTCATTCCTTCATTATTTTCTTACGAATTCATTGAAAACTACAGAGAGAAATTATAGAGAGAAGCTATAGAGAGAAAATTATAGAAAGAAGAAAGAGTATACGCTACTTCACTACTTATATTAGGTTCTTTTACACGGTAAAGGGGTGTTATTCTTTCTTCTTGAAGAGAACACATTATTCCATTCATTTATTATTACATTGGAATAACTTTTGTAAAAGTGGCATACCCTATACATAACTTTTGTATCGCTGGCATACCTATACTTGGTGAAATCCTTATGTTATTCCATTGCTTATTATTACATTGGAATAACTTTTGTATAATGGTTTACCCTATACTTGGTGACATTCTTCTATTATTACATTTGGAACATCACATGCATGTGTTTTACACGGACTGGTTAAAATCTTTATTATTACATTGGAACATCACATGCATGTGTTTTACAGGACTGGTTAAAATCTTTATCATTCTGTTGGAATATCCTATCATGTGTTTTACAGGATGCGGTTCCATCTTTATTATTACATTGGAACATCATCTGTCGGTGTGAATTTCACGACACTGGTTCCGTTATTATTATTATTACATTGGAATAACACATCATATCAATCAATACCGCATGCGTGGTGATTTCTTTTGTTATTCCATTCTTTATTATACCCGGTTGGTTAAAACTTTGACTTTATACTCCATGAAATTAGTAGAATATCCTTGATATTTGCGTTTCATCCGATATCTTTTCATGAAAATATTCTTACGATCATTCTTGAATTTTACTCTCTGAAAGCGATATCATGTTGACAATTTGGGCGTTAATAATTCATGGATTAAATAATTCTTGAACTTGTTTTATTGAATTATTATGTCATTGTCATCATCCTCATGTTATATTATGTTATCTTTGGCTTACGTGCATAGATGAACTTAGTATGATTATGACTAGGGATCATTCGGTATAATCATGACTTAATATAAATGATGTGACAAAAGTCCTCGATTGGTTTGTAATGCGATGATGGATAGTTTTTGGTATGATTATGACCGGGGTGATTCGGTATAGTCATGACCATTGATAATTTGATGAAAATCCTTGGCCAGTAGTGCGGGGATGATTAGATGTGGTGGTTTATTTATTGTTGAGTCTCGGTGATAAAATTGATGAAAACCTTTTAAAACCTAAAAGATAGTAGACTTTATTCTCTACTTGACTCTTTTAATGGATTGCATATTCGGCTGCAGTTAAAGCGGTTGTCTATTGTATTTTATCGGTTTAACATTGTTGAAGGCTAATGATAATTTATTACGCATTATCTTAGTCATAATATTTCTTCTTTGGGCTAGTTGAGCTCACCCTTTCTTTCACCGTTCTCTGAGGAAATGAGAACATAGCCGGAGACAGTCGGGGAACAAAGTAATGGTCGAGGAGGATAGCATTAGTAGTCCTCACTATTACGTGAAATAGTGTGATAATAGTTGTAATGAGGACTCCTTTTGAGTTTGTATAATATCTAGTAGACAATATTTGTATTCAAACTCACGATTTTTATGTAAGTATTGTACACACAGTTAGGTTAAGTAAGTTGTATTTGAATTTATGTACCATGTAAGTGGCGACCCAAGATGGGTGGCGTATACCTAATTTTGGGGGGCGTCGCGGTTGGTATCGAGCTTAGGATATGATCCTGGCTAAGATGTGAGATAAGAACTAGGGGGAGAGGCGGGGAAATTCCTTTCGCTTAGTATGACCTACCTAAGTTTATTTGGTATTTAATTGGTCGATTAGGAGTATAGGGATAATATTTGATATATTAATTAACCCCTTGTGTTGTGGCGGTGTTTGGAAATGGCGGTGAAAATATTCCTGATGGAGTGAATGTGACCGTTGTGACACCTTTAATCACTAATCGAGTTAATGCGATTAATCGGACGAGGAACAAATTAGAGATATCCACGTAGTGAATGAAGAACTAATTATTGCACCCGAGCTAGTTTGCGAGGTGGCAGCGGTGAAAGTGAGGAAGAAGAGGAAGAAGAGGAACACGAGGAGAATTGGTTAGAAGAAATTTATGATCAAAACTTAGAATTACAAAATCGTGTTCGTGAGCTAGAAGAACGAGGTTGAGAAGCGACAAGCGATGTCGTGGAACAAAGGGATACAACAATTCAAAATTGGGTTACCCGATATGTGATGCTCGAACAAAATCACGCTTTGGCGGTGTAAGATATTAAAGTTGGAATCGAGAATTTAAAATCAAAGATAAATTTAAAAAAAAAAACAAATTGAGCGAAGGAGAATAGGCGATGCATGGGTAAAAAGTCGCACATAACGCGTTGATAGTGTGAAAAAAACGTCCAGATCAATAAAGCCAAAATAGATGAAATGGACTTTGCTTTTTGAATGACAATTGGGAGAACCAACATCGAATTGAATTACCACTGTGCATAGCGGTCAACCCGAATTCGATATGGAAGGAGAGAATAATGATTCAAATAATGGATCGAGAATGTGAAGAAACACTTTAAGGGTGGAATGTACCCTATAGTAAAGTCGAACTTCGGTAATTTAAGCGAGGCGTTTAACCGAGAAACCGAAGCGAAGTTATTACGGGTAAGTTAATTATAAATTAATCTGAAGTCTATACTTTATTCAATACAAGTTCTACCCACTCTTTTATTTCACCTAGTTGTGTTCAGCGTTTAAATTTGACTCAGAAGAAGTTAAACTTTGACTTATTGGTTGAAACTTCGTTAGTAGGAGACGCCGTTACCGCTCTATTTTTAAATCTTGTTTGAATCAAATAAACACTTTCACGTTACCTGTCGATCTTATCTTTTTGAAAATACTTGCCTTTGATGTGATTTTTAGGAATCAATTGGTTAGCTAATCATCATGCTTTTCGTAAGGTTGTTAGCTTTTATATTCATAACCAACCTGTTATACGAATTCAAAGTAACCAAACCCTAAAGTTAATCACTGTTATATCAAGCCATAAGAAAAGAGCTCGAACCTTTCTTTGTTGACTTCCTTGTGTGGAATGCTGCAAGCCGGACTTTACGTAGGCGACATCGTGAATGAAGATGGCAAGTTTATAGGTATCATTGTGAGGTCTTTATCTAGGTTAAGGGATAGAAGTCACAGTTGGTATCAATGTGACGTCTTATCCAAGTCTTGGATAAAATGTGATTTTGAATGATATTTCTATCATTAATAAATTTCTTGGCGTATTCTTGAAGATTTCCTAGCCTACCCTAGGCGTGAAATCGAATTTTGTATTGACCCCGATCTGAAAACCCATTTCTTAAACCCTCAAATATTTCTTCAACTAAATAAGCAGTTTACGTGGTTTATGATGAAAGTCATAATAAAAGCATTGGAATAATGAAAATCATGGGTATATGAAGTATTAGTAAGTTTTATGATGAGTTATGTTGGTTAGTACGTAAAAACATGAAAGTTTCTTAGAAATCACAAAGAGTTGAAAATCGATTTTAGTGAAAAGCGTAACATGAAATTAAATTGACCATATCTCCTATTATATTTTGAATTTTTGAATGTGGTCAAGTCCTAGAGTTAGATCTATGAGTTACCTAACTAATCCAAGTGGAATTACTGGAAAAGGTGTTGTAGATTTTGTGTGGACTGATTTTAGCAAAGGGTGCAAAGCTGCAAAAAACCGAAAAAGCTTCTGCCATGATTTTAGAGAGGCTGTTTCGGCCACTTAAATTATGAGAAAAATTCTGGCCTTTTGGGACATGAAAATATATGGTATAAAGTACCTCCTGTCCAAAAATGAGCTCATTCTGACTTAAAATGAGCAAGTTATGACTATTTCAATATTTAGGTTTTTAGGCGAAAAACTCTATAACCGGAGTTCTATAACTCCGATGACCATGAAATTTAAACTGGAAGCTCACGTTAACATGTGTAAGGTCCTGCCAAGACTTGGGAATTTTTGGAGTTAAACTTGAGGTAGCTAATTTCTTAAAGAATTAATGGAAATTGATTTTTAAAAAATAGTAAATGAATTTTAAAATTCCGAGAAAATATATTTTCATTATGGGACTATATTATGCTAAATCCCAGAAAATAAATATTTTTGGGGCTGATTTGGTATTTTCATGAAAATAGTTTAATTCTGAACATATGAGTTAAATATGTTATGTGAAATAACAAAGTTGAAAATAGGATTTTATGGCTAGAGAATCCTATATAGAGTATATGCATATTTTTTTGATGAGGATTTGATAATTGGTGATGATATCTTATGAGTATGGCATTTTTGAATGATTAAATGCATTATATGGTAAAAGTGTAAACAATTAAGATAAATTGTTTATAAATTTAAGAAGTGATTAAAATATTATTATAATATTAATGTTATTAGATTATGAGATTATTAAGTGATTGATAACATGGGGATATTGTAAGACAAGAAATTTTTTAAATAAAAAGGAATTTCCTTTATTTATTATTTTGAAATAGTAAGGGTTGATTTGATTAATGTGGATAGTTAAGGGTTAAATACATAAATATTTCAAAATAAGCAAGTGGTTATAAAATATTCATTTTTGTCGGGGAATATTAAATTAACAATAATAAATACCATGTGTGGAGCCCCATAACTGTGAAAGCGATTGGATGAAAAAAACGAAGAAAATATAAGTTGGTTAAAAATAATAGCGTAGTTATTCTGAATTAAGATTTATTGGAATACCCGGTGGTTAAAATACGATGTCTGGCGTGGTTGCCGCGATAGCACACGGTATTGCAGTATTGTTGAATTATTGATCCTTACGTGAAGGCCTTTACTCGATAATTTTCACGGTAATTCTTATTCGATATTTTATTTTATTGATTGATAATTCTTTGCGTTGATATTTTATATTATTGTTGTTGATAATTGTCCTTGCACATTATCTCCATTATCGGATCAATAATTCATATTATTTGAATAATATTATTAGATAGCATTATTGGCAATGTCTAGAAAGTTACATCGAGGAGAGGTTTGGTCACCTAATTGCTTGCCGAAGAAGGAGAAATCCTTATCGGAAAGCCCTCTTTCTGAGGAGCGGCTGGTTGTCATAATTGTGATTACGTAATATTATTTGTGAATAATTAATTATTGATTCATATGATAAAGAAATATTTATTTTATGTGGATATAAATGATGGATTTATTTTATGTGGTTATAAATGAAGAAATTATTGTTGAGGTGTTTTATCAAGTATTTTACCAGTTGGAGGTATTAAAAAAAATTAAATCGGGGGTTTTGAGATATATTGAGGGGGTTATAATTTTTTAATCAATGTTTTAAATAGTTGGATTGTGGTAATTTTTGGGTATGTTATACATACATAAGTTGAGTATATGTCCACAAATTTTGAGCCGTTAAAAATGCACGAATGATTTGTTGTGAATTTTAAGAGGTGTCGGATTCGAAAATTAGGTTTATAATTGATTTTGGTGGAAAATTCTAGAATTGAGTGGGCCCCACTTGTGGTTGGTGAAGAAATGTGCTGAATTTTATTTCAAATGTGGTGGGTGGCAATAGTAGCGAGGTAAAGCCATCGGGTAGCGAGTCGAAAGTCTGCTTGGTAGGGCTAACATTTTCTATAAATAGAGGCTAAGTTAGAATTGAAAATCACACGAAATAAAGTTTTCTCTCTTTTCTCTCTATATTATTGGCGTATTTTGTGAGTATTTAGATACTTTGAGAGTTCTTTGTTTAGTACAAGTTTCATTCAAACATCACTTCAGGCCTTTCCTTAGAAATCTTGATTCTTTGAGGTAAGGGATGTTATTTTCTTTTCGGATGATATTATTTCTTGATATCATTATCTTTGAAATATTGGTTGGAACTTTTTATCAAATTTGGAACTTTTTCATGTATGGGGTTACTATTCACGAGTTCTTATTCACGAGTTCTATTATTCATGAGTTCTTATTCACGAGTTCTTATTCACGAGTACTTATTAAATGAAGCGTGAAAATGTTTTTTGTGGAATTTCTATCTTTTGGTGTTGAGATTCTTATTCACGTATCGGCCTTTATTCACGATATCTGACCTTATTCACGATATACGGCTTTATTCATCGAAAAATAAAATTTCTTCTTTCGTCCAAAATATCTAATACGGATACTAGCTTTGATTGTATCCATGTTTTGATCATTCTTGAATTTTACACCACTATGATTATTTTTGAGGTATTGTTGAACATGGATAAAAAAAAGTACGAATCATTAATCCTTAATCCTTGTCATTTTGTTTCTTTGGATTAGTTCTTTTTAAAAATATTTTTCATCATCCTCGGTCTTAAATGATGATATTATTGAATATCTTTGGCTGTAGTGCAAAGATGAATGATTCTGAAGAATATCTTTGGCTTTGTGTAGTGCAAAGATGAGCAGTGTTTAAATGAACATGACTAGGGTGATGAATATCTTTGGCTGTGTAGTGCAAAGATGAGCAGTGTTGAGATGAACATGATGAGTGATGAATATCTTTGGCTGTAGTGCAAAGATGAATGTTTGATTTGAGATGAATATTGATTGATGTTACTGAGGATAAAATTTTGATGATGGTACATTAAATTCATAGATTATAGTAGATTTCATTCTCTACGTAACTCTTCTATGAATTATTATTTCATTTGCGAATATTGATGCGAAACTTGTTGTCATTGTATTATCGATTTTTTCCTGTTGAAGACTAACGATAATTTGTTGTATATTATCTTAGTCATAATATTCTTTTCTTGAGCTAGTTGAGCTCACCCTTTTCCTTTTGTTCCATTCTTCTCGGGAGGCGAGAATATAGCGAGTGCGAGTCGGGGTATGGAATGAAGGTTTTAGAAAGGATTGTTTAGTAGTCCTCACCATTTTGTAAAATAATGTATCGATAAATGTGATGAGGATTTATTTGAGTATAAATATTATCAGAAGATAATATTTGTATTTAAACTCACAGATTTCTTGTTGTAATAATAAAGTTGTAGTTGTTTACATACCATGTATTGACAACTCGGAATGGGTGATGTATACTATTTTGGGGGCGTCGCGGTTGGTATCGAGCTTAGGGATATGATCTCTGGCGGAGATCGGGGAATAGAAACTAGGAGGGGAGGCGAGTAAATCCTTATTTAGTGTGTCCTACTAAGCTTATTTGTTAGTTAGTCGGTATATAGGGATATTATGTGATATATTGATTTCCTTAATTAACCCTTGTTTTATGGCGGTATTTGAGAATGTCGTGAGAATATTATGATGGAGTAAATGAGGCCGAGTGGAGATGCTGTCTTTACCAACGCGAGGAGAGCGTCTGACAACAGTGGCAATGTTCCTCGTGAACAACACCATGGGCGAGATGATGAGCGAGGGGATGTTTAGAAGTTTTTTGCAGTTCATGCAAAATCGAGACGAGGAGACTTCGTGTTCAAAATCTGAGGAGGAAATGATAGCAATTCACGGGTTGTCACGACCAAGCGATTCAAAAGTTGGGACCACGAATTTAAAGGAAAGCGGATCCGATCATGGCGGAAACATGGGTCAAACAAATTACCAAGATATTCGATGTCTTGGGATGCGGAGAACGAAGGTTCCATTCGCCACCTTTATGTTAAAGTGGCGGAGCTGACTCTTGGTGGGAATCATGAAGCGTACCCATCCAGTACTTTTCGGCATGTCTTGGGAAGCGTTTGAGAGACTATTTAATGACAAATACTTTCACGAAAGTGTTCGTCGTATGAAGGAAGTGGAGTTCATCGATTGGAACAAAACAACATGGCGGTGTCTCGATGCGAGGCAAAGTTTGCGAGTTATCGGTTTGCACCTCATTTGGTGGAGGATGAGGAGCGTATGGCGCGAATGTTTCTTAGAGGTTTGAACCCGGCGTCGTCGGTATCTCATTTCTCATAAACTTTCTCTTTATTCAGGATGTTGTAAGCAGGGCTCAATTATTAGAAGCGAGATAACGAGTATGGTCGGTTGAGGACCATAACCGAGGATCGTGCGGAGATAGCGATCAGCGAATAATGATAACCTGCGGGAAAAAAGCAAAATGAACGAAATGGTAACCACTCTGGTGGTAATCATAGCCGTGAAAAGCAGAAGAAGCGAGTTAGGAGGAGATTTTAAAAAGGAGATTTAACAACGACCGTGTGTGAAGGCGGCGGTCTTGGTGTAAACTGGTTCTAAGGAGGAGATCGACCCACCGGTCGTATCTTCTAAAAATGCGGAAAAGAGGGACATATCGATCCAAAGCGCCACAGCAGTTCAAGGTATGCTATAGTTGTGGAAAGGAAGGACATATCGCTTTCGAGATTATGCGATAAGCGAAACCTAGTTCGGTGAGGGACGGTGACTCAAAAAACATCCCGGAAAAGTCGAAAGTCAGCGATTCGGGAAGAAGCGTTTGTTGTTTGGTCATAATCGAAGAACCAAGCGAGGTTATCACGGGTAAGCTATTTATAAATTCTTGCGAAGTTTATACCTTACTTGATCTGGTCTTTACCCATTCATTTATCTCTCTGCGTGTCTCAGCGTTTAAACTTGACTCGGAGAAATTAGACTTTGATCTATCTGTGGAAACTCCGTTAGGAGAAACTTTCATCACATCCTTTGTTTATAAATCTTGTTTGATTCAAGTTGGCACCATCACCTTACACACATTGACCTTATCTCTTTAAAGATACTTGCTTTTGATGTGATTTTAGGGATTGATTGGTTAACTACTCATCATGCCAAAATTGATTGTTTTTCGTAAGGTTGTTAGTTTTCATATTCTAACTTGACTTTGTTATGCAATTCAAGCAACTAAACCATTAAAATCAATCCTTTGTCATATCTAATCATAAAGCTATTCGTTTATTGAAAAGCGGATGTCAAGCTTTCTTAGCCCATGTTATGGATTTGAATAAAGACACGTCAAATTTGAATAATATTCTGTTGTTATTGACTTTCACGGCGTATTTCTGAAGAACTTCCGGTCTACCCCGAGCGTGAAGTTGAATTCTTTATTGATCTTGAACTTTGTACAAAGCCCATTTCTAAAACCCCATATCGAATGGCTCTATTGAACTTGAGGAGTTAAAGGTCCAACTACGAGGAATTGTTGGACATCGGTTTCATTAAATCTGTACGTCTCCTTGAGGGTGCTCTGTTTTTTATTTGTAAAAAAAAAAAGCGGGAGTATCGACTTTGTATTGACTATCGGGAATTGAACCATGTCACCATCAAGAATAGGTATCCTCTACCTCGTATTGATGACTTGTTTGACCGATTCTGAGGGCGCAATTCTTTTCAAAAATCGATCTTAGATTACGGATATCATCGGTGAAAATTAGAGGCGAGGATATTCCAAAGGCGCCTTGAGAACTTCGGTATGGGCATTATGAATTCTTAGTCGTGTCTTTCGGACTAACTAATGCTCTCTGCGGCTTTCATGGATATGATGAGCCAAAGTATTCAAGGAATATTTGGATCGGTTTGTTGTTGTCTTTATTGATGACATCCTTATATATTTCAAAAGTCGTGAAGATCATGAGCACCATTTGAAATTTGGTACTCAAAACCCGTGAAAACCAACTATATGCCAAATTGAAGAAATGCGAGTTACGGCGAGGAAGTAGCATTTCTTGGGGCATCAGTGTCAAAACATGGAGTATCTGTTGATCCGTGAAGATTGAAGCAATACAAAGTTGGGAAGCAACCGAAGTCGGTGTTGAAGTGCACGTAGCTTTTTGGGCTTAAATTTGGTTATTATCGGAGATTCGTGGAAGGGTTTTCTCGAATCGCTACTCCATTAACTTCGACTAACTCGGAAGGATACAAAATTCGTTTGGAAGCGAAGAATGCGAGAAAAGTTTCCAAGAGCTTAAGAGGAGACTTATTTTAGACTGTTCTAACAATACCATCTGGTTCGGATGGATTTGTTATCTCTGACGATGCTTGAGGCAAAGGGTTAGGATGTGTTCTCATGCAGCGTGGGAAAGTCATAGCCTATGCCTCGCGACAACTTAAAGAGTATGAGAGGAATTATCCTACTCATGATCTAGAGTTAGCGGCGATCGTTCATGTTAAAGATATGGAGGCACTATCTATATGGGGAGAAAGTGGAGATATATTCGGATCATAAAAGCCTTAAATATTTCTTCACTCAAAAAGAACTCAACATCACTTGGCGTGACGTTGGCTCGAGCTATTGAAAGACTACGACCACACTATTGATACCATCACTGGTAAAAGCGAGCGTGGTGGTGGCGCATTGAGTAGAAGATCATGCGCGAGGGAGCAGTGCGATGATGTCAAGTATACGCATAGAGCCGACTTTAATAGAAAAAGTTAAGGTTGCTCGAAGCCAGGCAGGCCGGAGCGTGATGCGTATGAAGAAGAAAGTACAAGAAGGAGCTATTAGGAAGCGAAATGATGAAGAAGGAATACTTGAGTCCACTCTAGACTTTGTGTTCTAACGACTCGATTTGAAGTACAAGATTATGATGGAGGCACACAATACACCATTTGCAATCCATCTGGAAGTACTAAAATGTATCGTGATCTTGACATACATTTTGGTGGAATAATATGAAGAGAGAGATTGCAAAGTTTATCTCGATGTGTTTAACTTGCCAGCGTGTAAAGGCGGAGCATCTAGTACCTAAGGGTCCGTTGCAACCACTTGAGATTAGGAATGGAAGTGGGAACACATTACCATGGATTTAGATTCACGGGTCTTCCCTACGGTTTCTCAAGGCATCAATGCTATTTGGGTTATTGTTGATAGATTAACCAAGTCTGCTCACTTTTCTTACCGTCACTGGGAGACTTATTCCTTGAGCGTCTTGCTAGTATATACGTAAATGAGATTGTGAGGTTGCATGGCATGTACTGTATCCATAGTTTTGGATCGTGACCCAAGATTCACTTCAAGATTTTGGGTTAGCTTGCAAAAAAGCTATGAGCGCAGTTTGCGATTTAGTTTGACATACCATCCCCAAACGGACGGACAATGAGAGAGGACTATTCAAACTCTTGAAGATTTATTAAGACTACGTGTCCTAGACTTTAAGGCGGTTAGGATAAGTATTTACCATTGGTGGAATTCTCCTACAACAACGATTATCGAGCAAGTATAGGTGTGGCTCCATTGAAGCATTATATGGACGAAAATGTCGTTTCTCAATATGTTGGGATGAGGTGGGTGAAGCAACATTGTTGGGACCGAGTTAATACGTATGACTACCAAGAAAAGATCAAATGATTGACAGCGTATACAAAGCGGCTCAAGATCGACAAAAGAGTTATGCGGATCTTCATCGAAAGGGCGTGGAATTTAATGTAGGGGATCATGTATTGTTGCGAGTTGCTCCATGGAAGGAGTTACAAGATTTGGGAAGAGAGGAAAGCTCGATCCACGATTTATTGGTCCATTTCAAATTCTTGTAGGAGTAGGAAATGTAGCCTATAGACTTGCATTACCTCCAAGTATGTCTCGTGTTCATAATGTGTTTCACATATCGTACTTCGTAAATATGTGAAAGACCCGAACCACGTTATAGAGTTAGAAGCCAGGACGAGATAGTAGAAGACTTAGCGTATGAGGAGGTACTGTCAAGATTTTGGATAGGAAGGAGCATGTCCCTACTGCCATGAAAGGTCATACCACAAGTTAAAGTTTTGTGGAGGAATCATCTTTATAGAGGAAATGACATTTGGGAATTGGAAGCGGAAATGAAAGCGAGGTATCCTCATCTTTTGAAACACACAGAGTACGTCACGTCGATTTCGAGGACGAAATTTCATAAGAAGGGAGGTTGTAAGACCGAAATTTTTTAAATAAAAGAATTTCCTTTATTTATTATTTTGAAATAGTAAGGGTTGATTTGATTAATGTGGATAGTTAAGGGTTAAATCATAAATATTTCAAAATAAAGAAGTGGTTATAAAATATTCATTTTTGTCGGGGAATATTTGTTTGGTCGTGGAATATTAAATGCTTGTCGGGGAATATTAAATGCTGCCAGCCTTGACCATAATATTGGAGCCCCATAACGGAAGCGATTGGATGAAAGAAAACGACAAATATAAGTTGGTTAAAAATAGCGGCGTAGTTATTACAGTTTAAATTTGTTGGAATACCGGTGGTTAAAAAATACGATGTCTGGCGTGGTTTGCGAGAAGCTTTGCGGTATTACGGTATTGCAGTATTGTTGTCAATTATTGATCCTTACGTGAAGGCACTACTCAATAATTTTCCACGTGAATTCTTTATTCGATATTTTATTTTATTGATTGATAATTCTTTGCGTTGATATTTTATATTATTGTTGTTCGATAATTGTCTTTTGCACATTATCTCCATTATCGGATCAATAATTCATATTATTTGAATAATATTATTAGATAGCATTATTGGCGATGTCTAGAAAGTTACATCGAGGAGAGGTTTGGTCACCTAATTGCTTGGCGCCCGAGAAGGAGAAATCCTTATCGGAAAGCCCCTCTTTCTGGGAGCGGCTTTGGTTGTCATAATTGTGATTACGTAATATTATTTGTGAATAATTAATTATTGATTCATATGATAAAGAAATATTTATTTTATGTGGATATAAATGATGGATTTATTTATGTGGTTATAAATGAAGAAATTATTGTTGAGGTGTTTTATCGGTATTTTTACCAGTTGGAGGTATTAAAAATTAAATCGGGGTTTTTGAGATATATTGCGGGGTTATAATTTTTAATCAAATAGTTGGATTGTGGTAATTTTTGGGTATGTTATACATACATAAGTTGAGTATATGTCCACAAATTTTGAAGCGATTAAAAATGCACGAATGATTTGTTGTGAATTTTAAGAGGTGTCGGATTCGAAAATTAGGTTTATAATTGATTTTGGTGGAAAATTCTAGAATTGAGTGGGCCCCACTTGTGGTTGGTGAAGAAATGTGCTGAATTTTATTTCAAATGTGGTGGGTGGCAATAGTAGCGAGGGTAAAGCCATCGGTGCTTGAAGTCAAGTGCTGCTTGGTGGGGCTAACATTTTCTATAAATAGAGGGCTAAGTTAGAATTGAAAATCACACCAGAAATAAAGTTTTCTCTCTTTCTCTCTCTATATTATTGAGCGTATTTTGTGAGTATTTAGATACTTTGAGAGTTCTTTGTTTAGTACAAGTTTCATTCAAACATCACTTGAGCCTTTCCTTAGAAATCTTGATTCTTTGAGGTAAGGGATGTTATTTTCTTTTCGGATGATATTATTTCTTCAATATCATTATCTTTGAAATATTGGTTGGAACTTTTTATCAAATTTGGAACTTTTTCATGTCGGGGTTCTTATTCACGAGTTCTTATTCACGAGTTCTATTCATGAGTTCTTATTCACGATTCTTATTCACGAGTACTATTAAGTAAGCGTGAAAATGTTTTTTGTGGAATTTCTATCTTTTGGTGTGAGATTCTTATTCACGTATACGGCCTTTATTCACATTATCTGACACTATTCACGATATCTGGCACTATTCATCGAAAAATAAAATTTCTTCTTTTTCGTCAAAATATCTATTACGGATACTAGCTTTGATTGTATCCATGTTTTGATCATTCTTGAATTTTACACCACTATGATTATTTTTTGAGGTATTGTTGAACATGGATAAAACAAAGTACGAATCATTAATCCTTAATCCTTGTCATTTTGTTTCTTTGGATTCGTTTCTTTAAAAATATTTTTCATCATCCTCGGTCTTAAATGATGATATTATTGAATATCTTGGGCTGTAGTGCAAAGATGAATGATTTCTGAAGAATATCTTTGGCTGTAGTGCAAAGATGAGCAGTGTTTAAATGAACATGACCCGGTGATGAATATCTTTGGCTGTAGTGCAAAGATGAGCAGTGTTGAGATGAACACGATGGATTGATGAATATCTTTGGCTTTGTAGTGCAAAGATGAATGTTTGATTTGAGATGAATATTGATTGATGTTACTGAGGATAAAATTTTGATGATGGATTATTAAATTCATAGATTATAGTAGATTTCATTCTCTACGTAACTCTTACATGAATTATTATTTCATTGCGAATATTGATCTGAAACTTGTTGTCTATTGTATTCTATCGATTTTTTCCTGTTGAAGACTAACGATAATTTGTTGTATATTATCTTAGTCATAATATTCTCTTCTTGAGCTAGTTGAGCTCACCCTTTTCCTTTTGTTCCATTCTTCTCGGGGGCGAGAATATAAGCGAGATGCAGTGGGGGTATGGAATGAAGGTTTTAGAAAGGATTGTTTAGTAGTCCTCACCATTTTTGTAAAATAATGTATCGATAAATGTGATGAGGATTTATTTGAGTATAAATATTATACAGAAGATAATATTTGTATTTAAACTCACGATTTCTTGTTGTAATAATAAAGTTGTAGTTGTTTACGTACCATGTATTGACAACTCGAGAATGGGTGATGTATACCTATTTTGGGGGCGTCGCGGATATTCTTGAATCTGGATAAATTATATTATAAATGTTTAATATTTATCCTTTATCTCATTTGATTGATTCTTTATATCATTATCCTCATGTTTATATTATGTTGAAAGTCATACGTGGCTTACGCGCATAGATGGACTTGGTATGATTATGACCGAGGATTGTTAGGTATAATCATAATAGTAATTGAAAACACAATTATCTTTGGTAGTAGTGCATGGATAATTTGTGGTCGTGATCTTGATGAATATCCTCAGCTTTGTAGTGCGCGGGGATGATTCGATGATGTGGATTAATTATTGGTGAGTCTCGTAATGAAATATTAATTCATGGATGTGTTCAAAGTCATCATGGTTTACGTGCATAGATGGACTTGGTATGATTATGACCGAGGATTGTTCGGGTATAATCATAACTCAGTAATTGAAAACACAATTATCTTTGGTAGTAGTGCATGGATAATTTGTGGTCGCGATAATCTTGATGAATATCCTTGCTTTTGTAGTGCGGGGATGATTCGGACGATGTGGATTAATTATT
This sequence comes from Panax quinquefolius, assembly GCA_020205615.1. Classification (NCBI taxonomy): domain Eukaryota; kingdom Viridiplantae; phylum Streptophyta; class Magnoliopsida; order Apiales; family Araliaceae; genus Panax; species Panax quinquefolius. The sequence goes on from CM035173.1 coordinate 26,727,778, forward strand.
GGTGAGTCTTAGCAATGAAATATTAATTCATGGATGTGTTCAAAGTCATACGTGGCTTATATATATGCATAGATGGACTTGGTATGATTATGACCGAGGATCATTTAAGTATAATCATAATCAGTAATTGAAAACACAATTATCGTTGGTAGTAGTGGCATGGATAATTTGTGGTCGTGATACTAATGAATATCCTTGGCACGTAGTGCGAGGGGATGATTCGATGATGTGGATTAATTATTGAAATTGAGTCTCAAAGAATGAAATATTAATTCATGGATGTGTTCAAAGTCATCGTGGCTTACGTGCATAGATGGACTTGGTATGATTATGACCGAGGATCATTTGGTATAATCATAATCAGTAATTGAAAAACACAATTATCTTTAGCCAGTAGTGCATGGATAATTTGTGATCGTGATACTAATGAATACACGATTATCTTTGCCGTAGTAGTCATGGATAATTTGTGGTCGTGATACTAATGAATATCCTTGGCACGTAGTGCGGGGATGATTCGATGATATGGATTAATTATTGAGTGAGTCTCAAAGAATGAAATATTAATTCATTGATGTGGTAAAAGTCATCTTTGGTAGTAGTGCATTGATAGACTTGGTATGATTATGACCACGGATTATTCGGTATAATCATGATAGTAATTGAAAACACGAATATCCTTAGCCGAAAGTGCATGGATAATTCATGGTTGTGATACTATTAAGTTGAGTCTCAAAGATTAGTGGTTTTACTGATTGTATATCTTTGGCACAGTAGTGCAAAGATGAATTGTTAATGAATATCTTTGGCGGATTGCGAAGATGAATTTAATATTTTAACGATAAAGGTATTCAAGGTACCTCACCTCTTTATCATATCAGTATCGCATTACCCTAATTTGAGGCGAAATTCCATAAGGAGGGAGATTGTGAGACCCAGATTTTATCAATAAAGATTTAAATTTTGTTGAAATAAATTTTTAATATTATGGTGTGAATTTAAGATAATATTATAGTTGTGGGTAGTATTTATAAATTTTGCAAAAGTATGCAAGTGATTATATTATATTCGATTGGTGTGGGGAATATTCGGTTTAGCGAGGGAATATTCGTACAACTACTCAATCATTGGTGGACCCCACAATGTAATTATTGTCGGATTGAGAAAAACGACAAAAATATTTTATTGAAATAACGGCGAAAGTTTTCTGGTAGTTCTTGTTGAACTACTTTCGGTAGTAAAAGTACGAATACGTGTGGTTGCATAAAAGCACACGGTATTGATTATTGATGCTTATGTGAGAAGTCACTCGGTTTGATTCCATTATTGTCGATTAATAATATGAATTATTATAGCGATAATGACGTTTTGTTTTATTCAGTATTATTAACGTAATAAAAGCGAAACATCTTTTATATAAAATAGAATACTTTATTAAAGTTATTACATAAATAGAATATATTATATTTTATTATGCATAGTGTTGCATAGTGTTTTTGCATAGTATTGCATAGTGTTTGCATAGTAAAATGTTTTTATATAAATAGAATATATTATATTTTATTTAAAAGATTTTTCTTTAAATATGGACCGTCGATTAAAGTAAATCAATACGGATAGTTCATGGATTAATTCTTATGCATTCCATTTTCCTATAAATGAAGCTCATTCCTTCATTATTTTCTTACGAATTCATTGAAACTCTGAGAGAGAAATTATAGAGAAGTTTATATAGAGAAAATTATAGAAAGAAGAAGAGTATTCTCGCTACTTCACTACTTCTATATTAGGTTCTTTTTTACGGTAAGGGTGTTATTCTTTTCTTCTTGAAGAGAACACATTATTCCATTCACTATTATTACATTGGAATAACTTTGTAAAAGTGGCATACCCTATACATAACTTGATATCTGCCAGGCATACCCTATACTTGGTGAAATCCTTATGTTATTCCATTGCTTATTATTACATTGGAATAACTCAGATATATCTGATTTACCCTATACTTGGTGACATTCTTATTTATTATTACATTTGGAACATCACATGCATGTGTGTTTTACACAGGACTGGTTTAAAATCTTTATTATTATTCATTGGAACATCCTGCGTGTGTTTTACACCGGACTGGTTAAAATCTTTATCATTCTGTTGGAATATCCTATTTGTGTGTTTTACACCGGATCCGGTTCCATCTTTATTATTACATTGGAACATCCCGTCGGTGTGAATTTCACTGACACCGTTCCGTTATTATTATACATTGGAATAACTTCGTACATGCAAGAAATCGCATGCATGGTGATTTCTTTTGTTATTCCATTCTTTATTATACCCGGTTGGTTAAAACTTTGACTTTATACTCCATGAAATTAGTAGAATATCCTTGATATTTGCGTTTCATCCAAAGATCTCTTTCATGAAAATATTCTTCTTCGATCATTCTTGAATTTTACTCTCTAAAAGCGATTATCGTGTTGACAATTTGGACGTTAATAATTCATGGATTAAATAATTCTTGAACTTGTTTTATTGAATTACTATGTCATTGTCATCATCCTCATGTTATATTATGTTATCTTTGGCTTACGTGCATAGATGAACTTAGTATGATTATGACTAGGGATCATTCGGTATAATCATGACTTAATATAAATGATGTGACAAAAGTCCTCAGTGGCCTGTAATGCAGTGATGGATAGTTTTTGGTATGATTATGACCAAGGGTGATTCGGTATAGTCATGACCATTGATAATTTGATGAAAATCCTTGACCGTAGTGTAATACGAGGATGATTAGATGTGGTGGTTTATTTATTGTTTGAGTCTCAATGATAAAAATTGATGAAAACCTTTTAAAACCTAAAAGATAGTAGACTTTATTCTCTCTTGACTCTTTTAATGGATTGCATATTCCATTGCAGATTAAAGCTGGTTGTCTATTGTATTTTATCGGTTTAACAATTGTTGAAGGCTAATGATAATTTATTCGCATTATCTTAGTCATAATATTTCTTCTTGGGCTAGTTGAGCTCACCTTTCTTTCTTTCATTCTTTTGAGGAAATGAGAACATAGCATTTGGACGCAGTCGGGGAACAAAGTAATGGTCCGAGAGGATAGCATTAGTAGTCCTCACTATTCGCGAAATAGTGTGATAATAGTTGTAATGAGGACTCCTTTTGAGTTTGTATAATATCTAGTAGACAATATTTGTATTCAAACTCACAGTTTATGTCGTATTGTACACGACAGTTAGGTTAGTAAGTTGTATTTGAATTTATGTACCATGTAAGTGGCGACCCAAGATGGGTGACGTATACCTAATTTTGGGGGCGTCACAGTTAATTTGATATAATACTTTGGTTATGGGTGAAATGTGCAAATTTTACAAAATACGCAAGTGGTTATAAAATATTCATTTGTTGTCGGGGAATATTCGTTTGGTCGTGGAATATTCTTTTTGTCGAGAATATCCGTACGACGACACAGTCATTTATGGGCCCCATAACAGAATAACTGTCGGATGAAGAAAATGACAAAGTATAAGTTTTTATAAATAACGACGTAGTTGTTACCGTTAATACTGTTAGAATACCTGGTGGTTAAAATACAAGATACGCTGGCGTGGTTAAAGAAGATAGCTTTGCGGTATTGCGGTATTTTTGAATGATTGATTCTTACGTAAGAAGACACTACTCAATAATTGTTACAGTAATTACTTTTCAATATTCTATTTTATTGATTCAATAATTGTTGCGTTGATATTTTATATTATTATTGTTTTAATAATTGTCACTGCACAGTATTTCCCATTATTAAGTCAATAATTCATATTATTTGAATAATATTATTAGATAGCATTATTGGCAATGTCTAGAAATTTCTGTCTAAGGAGAGGTTTGGTCACCTAATTGCGCGCCAGTAAAGAAAAATCCTTATCGGAAAGCCCTCTCTTTCCTGGGAACGGCTTGGTTGTCATAATTATGATTCTGTAATATTATTTGTGAATAATTAATTATTGATTTATATGATAAGGAAATATTTATTTTATAATTGATGGTTATATTTATTTTATGTGGATATAATTGAATGAATTAATGTTGAGGTATTTTATCGGTATTTTGTCGGATTGGAGGATCAAACCAGTGTTCTTGAGATATATTGCGTGAGTTATAATTTTTAATCCGACCGTTGGATCGTTGTGATTTTTGGATATGTTATACATATATAAGTTGAGTATATATCCATAAATTTTGAACCGTTAAAAATGAACGAATGATTTGTTATGAATTTTAAGAGGTGACTGATTCGAAAATTAGGGTTATAATTAATTTTGGTGGAAAATTCTAGAATTAAGTGGGCCCCACTTGTGGTTGGTGAAGAAATGTGCTGAATTTTATTTCAAATGTGGTGAGTGGCAATAGTAGCAGGTAAAACCATCGGTGTAAAGAAAGTCAAGTCGCCTTGGCGATGCTAACATTTTTCTATAAATAGAGGGCTAAGTTAGAATTGAAAATCACACCAGAAACATAAGCTTTCTCTCTTTCTCTCTCTATATTATCGAGCATATTTTGTGAGTATTTAAATACTTTGAGAGTTGTTGTTCAATACAAGTTTCATTCAGCATCACTTCCGACCTTTCATTCCGAAGTACTGTTTCTTTGAGGTAAGGGATGTTATTTTCTTCTTAAATGATATTATTTTCTTCAATATCATTATGCCAAAATGTTGGTTTGAACTTTTTAATCAAATTTGGAACTTTTGTGTCTAGGTTACTATTCACATATACGGCACTATTCACGTATACAGCACTATTCACAAATACGGCACTATTCATCGAAAAATGAAATTTTCTCTTTTTCGTCCCAAATGTCTTTTATGGTTACTATCCTTGATTGTATCCATGTTTTGATCTTTATTCTACTTCACACTTGGTTATTATGGAGATTTATTGAATTTGGATAAACCGAAATCTGAATCCCTAATATTTGTCCTTACTGTCTCAATTTGGATTCGTTTTCTTAAATGTTTTCATCATCCTCGGTCCTTAATGGTGATACTTGATGAATATCTTTGGCTGTAGTGCAAAGATGAATGATTACTCGATGAATATCTTTGGCCCGTAGTGCAAAGATGAGCAAGTGGTGAGATGAATAATGACTAATTGGTGATCTATAAATGAATATCTTTGGCCCATAAGTGCAAAGATGAATATTTGATGCAAGATGTATATTGATTGATGTTCTGAGGATAAAATATTGATGATAGACTTTTAAATTCATAGATGATAGTAGATTGCATTCTCTACTTAACTCTTCTAATGATTGTTGTTTACCGCTGCAGCTTGTTGATCTAAAACTTGTTGCCTATTGTATTCATCGATTTTTCCTGTTGAAGACTAATGATAATTTGTTGTATATTATCTTAGTCATAATATTTTTCTTGGGCTAGTTGAGCTCACCCTTTTCCTTTTGTTCCATTTTTCTTCTCAGGAGGTGAGAACATAGCAGGATCTAGTCGGGGTATGGAGTGATGATTCTAGAAAGATGTTTTAGCAGTCCTCACTATTTCTGTTAAATAGTGTATGAATAATTATAATGAGGACTTTATCTGGGTGTGGATATTATCTAGAAGACAATATTTGTATTTAAACTCACAATATGTGTTGTCGTATTTTGCACGACAATTGTAATAATAAAGTTGTAGTTATTTACTGTACCATGTTTTTGGCGACTCAGAATGGGTGATGTATACCTATTTTGGGGGCGTCACAAGTTCAGCTAGGATAGAGGCACCAAAAGACGTCCCAGAAAAGTCAAAGCCAGTAGTGCAAGGGAGAGCGTTTGTCGTGACCTCCCAGAAAACAAGGAACCCGAACGAGGTCATCACGAGTAAGCTTATCATAAACTCTAGCGAAGTATATACCTTATTTGATACCGGTTCTACCCATTCTTTTATTTTTCCTACTTATACCAACGTTTAAATTTGACTCGGAGAAATTGGACTTTGACTTTCTCATTGAAAATCCGTTGGGAGAAACCTTCATTATATCCACTGTTTATAAGTCTTGTTTGGTTCAAATCGGTACCCTCAAATTACCTGTCGATCTTATTTCATTGAAAATACTTGCATTTGACATAATTCTAGGGATTGATTGGTTAACTACTCATCATGCAAAAATTGATTGTTTTCGTAAGGTTGTTAGCTTTCATATTCCTAACCAACCTATTATGTGAATTCAAGCAACCAAACCATTAAAATCAATCACTGTCATCTCAAGTCATAAAGCTATTCGTTTATTGAAAAACGGATGTCAAGCTTTCTTAGCTCATGTCACAGATCTAAACAAAAATACGTTAGTTTTGAATGATATTTCTATTGTTAATGAATTTCCTGACGTATTCCCTGAAGAACTTCCTGACCTACACCCAGAGCGTGAAATTGAATTTTGTATCGACCTTGAACCCGGTACAAAACCTATTTCTAAATCCCCATATCGAATGGCTCCTATTGAACTTCAGGAGTTAAAGACTCAACTGCAGGAATTGTTAGACATCGATTTCATTCGTCCTAGTACGTCTCCTTGGGGTGCTCCTGTTCTATTTATGAAAAAGAAAAACGGGAATATGCGACTTTGTATTGATTATCGGGAGTTGAATTATGTCATCATCAAAAAATAGGTACCCATTGCCATGTATTGATGACCTGTTTGACCAGTTGCAAGGCGCCAAATTCTTTTCAAAGATTGATCTTCGTTCCGGATATCACCAATTGAAGATTAGAACCGATGACATTCCAAAGCGGTTTTAGAACTCAGATGAAATGTCTTTTGGATCGACTAATGCTCCGCCGCCTTCATGGATATGATGAACCGAGTATTCAAGGAATATTTGGATCACTTTGTGGTCGTCTTTATTGATGACATCCTTATTTATTCCAAAAGTCGTGAAGATCATGAAGCAACACTTGAGGTCGATACTTCAAAAGCTTCGTGAATATAAGCTTTATGCCAAGTTGAAGAAATGCGAAGTTCTAGCTTGAGGAAGTAGCATTCCTTGGGCACGTGGTATCAAGTCATGAAATATCATTGACCCAAAGAAAGATTAAAGCTATTCAAAGTGGGAGCAACCTAAATCGATGATCGAAGCACGTAGCTTTCTCGGTTTAAATTGGTTATTATCGGAGATTCGTAGAAGGTTTTCTCGAATCGCTACTCCCTTAACTTTCGGTGACTTCGAAAGATACAAATTTCGATTGGAACAAGGAATGTGAGAAAAGTTTTCAAGAACTCAAGAGGAGACTCATTTCAGCACCTGTTCTGACAATACCATCTGGCTCGGAGGGAGTTGTCATCTACAGTGATGCTTCAGGCAAAGGGTTAAGATGTGTTCTCATGCAACATGGGAAAGTCATAGCCTATGTCTCTCGACAACTCAAAGAATATGAGAGGAGTTATCCTACTCATGATCTAGAGTTGGCAATAGTTGTCTTCGCACTTAAGATTTGGAGGCATTACTTGTATGGGGAGAAAATGGAGATCTTTACGGATCATAAAAGCCTCAAATATTTTTTCACTCAAAAGGAACTCAACATGCGACAACGACGTTAGCTTGAACTGTTGAAAGATTATGATCATACCATCCAATACCATCATGGAAAAGCAAACGTGGTAGCTAACGCATTGAGTAGTAAGATCATATCGTGCACGAAAAGCGATATTGTCAACGCAAAGGCCCATTTTGTATGACTTGCAAAGGATGGAGATAGAGATAAAGACTCCATGGACCGACGTGATGATGGCGAATATACGAGTAGAACCGACTTTAATCAATAAAGTTAGAGTTGCTCAAGCTACAGACATGGAGCTGATGCGTATGAGGAAGAAAGTACAAGAAGGTGCTATGCCGGAAGCAAGAATCGATGAAGAAGGAATACTTCGAGTCAACTCCAGACTTTGTGTTCCTAACGACCCTGATTTAAAGTATAAAATCATGATGGAGGCACACAACACACCGTTTGCAATCCATCCTGGGAGTACCAAAATGTATCGTGATCTTCGACATACATTTTGGTGGAACAATATGAAGAGAGAGATAGCGTTGTTTATCTCAAGGTGTTTAACTTGTCAACGAGTCAAAGTGGAACATCAAGTACCAAAAGGTCCATTGCAACCACTTGAAATTCCAGAATGGAAGTGGGAGCATATTACCATGGATTTCGTTACGAGTCTTCCCGAGGTTTCTCAAGACATGGATGCAATTTGGGTCATTGTTGATAGATTGACCAAGTCTGCTCATTTCTTACCAATACGAGAAACTTATACACTTGAACATCTTGTTCGTATGTACATAAACGAGATTGTAAGACTGCATGGTATGCCAGTATCCATAGTTTCTGATCGAGACCCAAGATTCACTTCACAATTTTGGGTTAGTTTACAAAAAGCTATGGGCGCGGTTTACGATTTAGTTGAAGCATATCATCCTCGCATCGGACGGACAATCGAGAGGACTATTCAAACTCTTGAAGATTTATTAAGACTCTGTGCCCTCGACTTGAGGAAGTTGGGACGAAGTTCTTACCATTGGTGGAGTTTTTTTACAACAACAGCTTATCAAACCGAAGATTGGCATGGCTCCATTCGAGGCGCCAGTATAGAAGAAAGTGTCGCTTTTCAAAGATCTTTGGGATAAAGCAACAAATGACTACTTTAAAAGATACAAATGATCCAGAACGATATAAAAATCTCACAAGACCAAGATAAAAGAGTTATGTTGATCTTCATCGAAAGGACGTGGAATTCGATATTGGAGATCATGTGTTGTTACGTGTTGCTCCATGGAAAGGAGTTACGAGATTTGGAAAGAGAGAAAGCTCAATTCTCGATTCATTGGCCCATTTTAATCCTCGATCGAGTAGGGATCGTAGCCTTTATAGACTCGCTTTTCTGCCAAGTATGCCTCGTGTTCATAATTTTTTCACGTATCCATGTTACGTAAATATTTGAAAGACCCGAACCACATTATTGAGTTAGAACCGGACGAAATAGCAGAAGATTTAACGTATGAAGAGGTTCCTGTTCAAATCTTGGATAAGAAGGAACATATTCTACGCTTCCAAGGTTATACCTCAAGTCGAAATTTTATGGAGGAACCAACGATGTTGAGGAAATGACACGGGAGTTAGAATCTGAAATAAAATCAAGGTATCCTTACCTCTTCGACATACCAGTGCACGCATTTACAATTTCGAGGGCAAAATTTCATAAGAAGGGGAGATTGTAAGACCCCAACTTTTATAAATAAAGATGAATTTTCTATAATTATCATTTTTGAATATTATGAAATGAATTTGATATTATGGTATAGTTGTGGGTAATATTTATAAATTTTGCAAAGTACGCAAGTTGTTATATAATATTCGATTGGTCGGGGAATATTCATACGACAACGCAATCATTGGTGGACCCCATAACGGAATTATTGTCGGATTGAGAAAATGACAAAAATATTTTATGAAAATAACAGTGGAAGTTTTATCGTTAACTGTTGAAACACCCGGTGTTAAAAGTATAGGAATACACGTGGTTGCATAGTAGCACACGGTATTGATTATTGATGCTTACGTGAGAAGTCACTCAGTTTTGTTCAATTATTGCTTGATAATTATTGCATACAAGATCTCACGTTATTTGATTCAATTATTGTCGATATTTTTTATATTATTAAATCAATAATTGAGACGACGAAGTTATTAATATTATTATTTGCAATATTAACGATGTCTAGAAGTTCTGCCAAAGAGAGGTTTGGTCACCTAATTGCGCACCAATAGGGAGAAATCCTTATTGAAAAGCCCCCTCTTTCCTAGGAACGATCTGGTCGATTAATATTGTGAATTATAATAATGATGATAAATATTGTTAAAAATATTGAGAGAATTTTTATGAAGTATTTGATGTAAATTTTACTTATTTTATGGACCCCCCATTTATCCATTTTCAAATAATCGGTAGAAAATTATTTAATATAATAAAGGTGGGGCCACATGTGGAACCCACGTATGTTGAAAAAAAAGTGGGAGGAGAAGTTTCAATTAAGGTCACGGGGATTATATCATTATATATATATATATATATATATATATATATATATATATATATATATATATATATATATATATATATAAAGGTTTGGGTTTTATATATATATATATATATATATTATATGAATGATAATATATATATATATATATATATATATATATATATATATATATATATATATATATATATGATGAAGATTCAAGGTGAGGAGTCGGGAAGAAGTCACGGGAGTATAAATTTCATGAGTGATTTAGGACATATGTTATATATATAATATATAATATAATATATTTTATTTAAAAGATTTTATTTTTATTAAATCAATATGGACATTCATTTAAAAGTAAATCAATCGGACTAGCTCAGAATTAGTTCTTATTCATCCATTCTTCTATAAATAGAAGCTCATTCTTTCATTATTTCTTACTTAATTCACTAAAACTCTACAGAGAGAAACTATAGAGAGAAAGAAGAAAAGTGTTCTCGCTACTTCACCACTTCTATATCCGGTTTCTTCTAAGGTAAGGGTATTATTTCTTTTGTATTCATGAAGGAACTTCGTTATTCCATTCTTTATTATTCGATTGGAATAACTTTTGTATCATGCTGCTACCTTATACTTGGTGAAATTCTTTCATTATTCCATTCTTTATTATTCGTGTGGAATAACTTTGTATCATGCAAGCTACCCTATACTTGGTAAAATTCTTTTGTTATTCCATTCATTATTATCTGTGTTTGAATATCCCGTCACATGCTTTTCTGTGGGACCTAATTAAAATCTTTATTATTATATCGTTGGAATATATCATGTATACATGCGTTTTACGTACTGGACTCGGTTAAAATCTTTATTATTCTCATTGGAATATCCATCTCATGCATTTTACCGGACTGGTTCCTTTATTTATTATTCGTTAGAATAACCTGCCTGTGCGATCTATCGCAGGCCTGGTGATTTCTTTTGTTATTCCATTCTTTATTATATTCAGTTGATTAAAATTTTGACTTTATACTCCATGAAATTAGTGGAATATCCTTGATATTTCAAGGCTTCATCCAAGATATCTTTTCATGAAAATATTCTTCCGAGCATTCTTGAATTTTTCTCTACAAAGAAGTATCATGTTAACAATTTGGACATTATTAATTCTTAAATAAATTAATTCTTGAACTTGTTTTATTGAATTCTTATATCATTGTCATCATCCTCATGTTTATATTTTTTTTAAAGTCATCTGTATTCAGAAAAGCGATAGATGGACTTGGTATGATTATGACACTGGATTATTCTTGTAATCATGGATAGTAATGTTACAAATGATGTGGTAAAAGTCCTCATTGGCGTAGTAGTGCATTGATGGACGATTGTTCGCATAATCATGACCATCGATGAATACACGAATATCCTTGGCCCGTAGTGCATGGATAATTTGTGGTTGTGATACTAATGAATATCCTTGGTAGTAGTCTTGGGGATGATGTGGATTATTTATTGTTTGAGTCCCAACGATAAAAGTGATGAAAAACCTTTTAAATCATAAAAGATAGTAGATTTTATTCTCTACTTGACTCTTTTAATGGATTGCTTGTTCATTGCAGTTAAACTTGATGTTTGTTATATTATATCGTTTAACATTGTTGAAGACTAATGATAATTTATTCGCATTATCTTAGTCATAATATTTCTTCTTAAATGCTAGTTGAAATTTCACCTTTTTTTTTCACGTTCTCTTGTGAAATGAGAGCGAATAGGGACTAGTCGAGGAAGCGAGTGACGATTCGATATAGTGTCTTAGTAATCCTCACTATTATATAAAATAGTGTAATAATAAATATAATGTGACTTATTACGAAAGTGGATATTATGCAGAGAACACAATATTTATATTAAAACTCACAAAGACTTTGTTGTATATTTAAGATTGTATTTCAGATTTCATCTTATATATTTTGACGCACTCAAAATAGGTGATGTATACCTATTTTAGGGGCGTCACATAAATAAATCTCTATATCATTCTTTTTATATTCACATATTTTCAATAAATACTAAAACTTAAGATAAATAGAGAAATAGAGTCCGGATAGCACAATTCCCTAAATAATAATGCGACAAAGAAAGAAAAGAGTGAGAAACACGCTCCGAAGGGGAAAGGTGTTGTTTGGGAGGGAAACAAGGCGTGGGAAGAAAAGTAAATACTAAAACAGAAAGGTGGAGAAAGAGGGAGACAAAAGAATAAGGCAATAAGCAACTAACTTTTCACCCATCTTTATACTCGAACCAAACAAAAACAAAATTAAATACTCCCTTATCATACTCCAAATTCCAAATTAAAAAAGCTGTCTTCTTTTCTGCTCCCAAATTCCTCGCAAATATATATATATATACATATATATATATATATGCATAATAATTCATTATCTCCTAATGATGCGTGTTATTCTTTAGGGTTTTTATTAAGTGGGATTTTAGTTTGTATGCTTGTGTGTGAGAAATGGAATCCGCGGAATCGGAGCAGACGCGATCCTTGGTGGTAGCCGCTGATACGAGGGGGAAGCATCGGATTACGGCTGAAGTAAAGCGGCTTGAGCAGGAAACTCGGTTCCTTGAGGTCAGGAAAGGCTTTTTCTTTTTTTTTTTTCCTTCCTGTTTGACCTTGATTTTGCTACTGTTTTACTGCTTATTTTTGGTAAGTTGACTGTTAATTGAGCTTTGATTGGATAAAGTTGTAGTCTTGATTTTGATTAAGTGTGTCTGTTGCATTGATTAATGTAGAATCAGTAATGATGTTGAAATGGATTTTTTTTTTATCATTCTGTAAGTTAATGTGATTGGGTTTAAGGAAAGTGAAAGGTAAATTGGATAATTTAGATATTTACAGAGAATTAATATAGAATTTAATCTATTATGCCCTTAGACTGGCTTGTTAAATTGGGTATGTTTTTGGACTGGGTATCTGAGACGGAGTTTGTAGCTCTGAGGATAATATAATGAACTATTGGGGAGTTTTGACTTGTGAATTGGCTTCGTAATAGTTTGGATCAGAGTGGGCTCCACTGGTATTGCAGGCTCATACGAGAGTTGCAGATTGTTGATAGAGAGGGACGAGGATAGGGAGAGATGGAGAAAGAGAGAGTAGGGTTGGGGCGAAACTCTATGAAATTGCTAAGGAGATGTCTGTTCAAGCCTCAAGGGCTCTAGTTTTCTAGGGTTTCCATGCAATTTAGTTATCAATGCAATATGTTGCTTATAATAGTGTGAAGCATCAGCAGAAGGAGCTTTCCTTGCGGGTGAGGGTGATTTACTGGAAAGTGGAAACCAGTAAATCCAAAGTCAAAGCACATCAAGCGCATCACATGATGATCCTTAGAAATCAGAAATTTGTGAAAAAAGTGAGTTAATGACTAAATGTAGAAAAGGTAAAAGAGTTTAAAATATGTTAATGTCATAATACTTGGATTAGCTGTTTTGGAATTATTATTTTTTGCCACTAGCTTCTTCCCGTCTATAAATAATATGTATTCCCTTAGGTATAAAAATACAAGTACAAATCTATTTTAGTTAACAAAATTTCTAGAGAAAAAAGTAGAGAAGGAAATAAAACGTATTCATCTTACAATTAATAAATCAGTAAATGGCCTATTGAGCATGGAGTTCCTAGGTTGGGTTGTCAGTTTTTCTTTTCTTTTCTGGCCAAGTGTTTAATCTGTTATTGTTTTGATAGATCTTATTTTTCCGTCTCCATACCTTCCGATAATGTTTCTGCAGTTCTAATATTGGATTATCGTGCTTCGTTTTTCGTTCAAATTGGGTGTTATTTTATTCTGATAAATCCTGTACTCAGGAAGAGCTGGATCAGCTTGAAAAAATGGAAAAGGCCTCAGCTGCGTGCAAGGAGTAAGTATGAGAAAATAATTACACTGCAATTTCTTTACTGTATATTATGATTATGACTGCCATTGATATTCTGATTTCTCTTTTGTTTTGTGTCACTAGACTGCTGAATAATGTGGAAACAAAACCGGATCCTCTGCTCCCAATGTAATATCATACCTTGCTTATTATCTTCTAGGATGCTATGCTTCTCAAAATATGCCTGCTCATCCTTGTTTTAACTTTTCATTATTTTGCAGAACAAATGGCCCCACAAATCCGACCTGGGATAGATGGTTTGAAGGGCCACAAGACCCATCTGGTTGCAGATGCTGGATATTGTGACAAGTCTTTTAATTTCAAGTATCTCATCATTGCCCAAGAGGTTTTGAGAATTGGTACCATACAGCATGCTACCGACATAGAGCAACATCACGTTCTTGCCAATTGTCAGATGAGATGGTACATTGTGCAGAAATGACAACTTTTATTTTCTTATTAGCAAGATCAGAATTTGGTTTAATTTTGTCATCATCAGATATTGATTGAAATGCTAAGTTGTGCAGAAGATACAATTTATTTCAATACAAATGGCATCAGATTGATTAATGTCTAAATCTTGTTGACTTTGTTTACAACTCCCCAGGCCCCATTGAAATATAAGTTGGGTTACTTTTTTGTTCTTTGTTTAGCCTTCTTTTCTGCATATTCCCCTTGAAAGTGCATAAATCACTATCAAGTTGGTAGAAGGAGCTGTTTCTTAACCATGAACACCCTTCTTCCCAACCCTTGAATTTATATATAGAGAGAGAACAAGTTATCTCGCTGTTCTATCTTTTGGGGTGTGGCAAATAAGAAGTGGGGGAGGGGCCTGAGTAAAAGACTAAAGATCCTCGCCCTTTTTATAAAAAAATTAAAATAAAAAAAACTGTATTTCCAGGGACCGGATATACCTTATCTACAGTATATCATTCTTGATAATTTGTACAATTTTCCTTCCAACAAAAAGAATATACTGTCATAGGAAAAATGATAGTCAACTTTAGAATAAATTTTTGGCAAACTGAAACCAAACAATGGATCATGGCAAATCTGTTTTCAGCACCTTGTAAAACGCTACAAATGAGTATGAAAATTCAGTATGTTCAACAATAACATTAAAAAGAGAATAACATGAGTCTTCCCTTTTTACTATTTTCAGTTTTAGCTAGTTGCTTTTCCACTAACTCGCTGTGCGATCCACCCTAGGCCATCATAGAGCCCGTCTCCAGTGAGGGCAGAACAGGCTTGAATGTGCCAGTCATGGTTCTTGATACTGTGAAGGGAAAGAGCATCGGTTATTTCTGCAGGGGTCATGGCATCCTTCAGATCCTGTTTGTTTGCATAGACGAGTATAACTGAACTTTGAAGATCCTCATGTGGTAGTAGCCTGAATAGTTCGTCCTTCATAACAGAAATCCTGGCTCTATCAGTGCTGTCTATGACAGCAATAACAGCATGAGTCCCGCGATAATATGTTGCCCATGATGTCCTTAGTCTATCTTGCCCACCAAGATCCCAGACCTGATATCAACCAAAACAAACTACTTAAATCAGTTACCATAAGAATCCTCCTTCACACAAGACCAGTGCATTACAGATAAGGAGCCCATAGATCTTAACAAGTCAATTGAAATGACAAAAGTGTTAGGGGTAAGTGAATTAGAAAGCCACTAGGTGGTGAGACCAATAATAGTAAACGAAGTAACTGTAAGCTGTCACAGACAATCTCATGAATTAATTCAATGGGTGAGAATGGAGGAAGGTTGGATAAAGTAAGTTTGAAATATAAAATGTAACAACTCCAAGGATAAATCCCTGTACAATCAATCACACGTTAAACCATTACAAGACTAGAGACACACAGCTAGATGAAAAAATGTAGGAAAATCACACTAGAGAGGAAAGAAATGCAAGTTGAATCATACTTTCAGTTCTTTATAAACACCATGTTATCTCCACTAATAGATATATGATCAGTATGCAGAGATAAAAGTTAATAAGGACATATTTTATGTGGCAGATTTTTTGAAAATTCCGACTCCCAAAAACCACTTGATTTTTAGATAACCGCCCTTCGTTCCTCATGACCATAGCTTCACTAATAGAACTTATCTGATAGATGCAAGATTATATGTACTACCCAAGCACTCCACTGTAAGAAGAAAATATCCATACATACAAGCAAATCAGACCATTGAACGCCAATAACTCCCAGAAAATCAGATCTCACCGTGACAATATTGCCATGTGATCAACTATCACCGTGTAAAACTGAATTTCCTCTCTATTTCTGTTACCCAGAGAACCGAAAGTTCCTTCAAGAGAATTCTCCTCATATATGCATTCAATATTTTGCGCTACTGCAAAAATTGACAACAGATCACCAGAACAGTTTCTTTTTATGCTGCACAACATCTCCTCAAAATACCAGCTACATTCAGTAAATTTATTGGATTATGACCTCGAATAATAAAGGTTTACCATCTATGATCTATATATTATTCACCCACCAAAAACACCAAACTTGCTCAGCAGCTTCCTACAACAGTTATCTTTTAGTTCCATGACCACAAGTGAATTACAGGAATCCAAGTTCTAGTACACAATTTTTATCACTTGCATACTGTCAGATATGAGACTCAACTAATTTGGCACAATAATCACAATATTGGAATTATCCAAGACAAATTAATTTCTGGAACGTTTCTCATATTCCACATCCAATGTTGATTTTCTCAGTGAAGGTAGATGATATGCCAAAATAAAGGACTGACCTCCAATTCCTAGGAAAATTAGAAATAGTCACCTCTAGGAAAGCACTAAAAGCAGCAGTAAAAATGAAGTAAATAATTGATGAGTGGGTTTCATACCTACGAATCGGATGCCTTTTCGAACTTAAATGGTTGCTAATCCATTTATTTTAGTATCGCTTTATGTGTTTGTGTGCAGGTTCTATCTGTGTTGGCTAAAAGCATGTTGGTGGCAAGGCAGCAGGAAAGAGCAGCAAAAATCAATATATTGCAAAGCCTTACCCCGCCGGGGTGGGGGTATACATCTCCAGAAATTTTGATAGCCTGCCGGGGTGGAGATAAACATGAAGGAATAGCCCATCGGGGCGGGGGTGCGTGGCAGAGAGGAAAGAGTTCTGATGCAATTTCAATTCTGCTGTAGCGTGACTTTGTGGACTTTGAACGCGATTGGAACTTGGAAGCAACGTATTAAGTTACAAAAACAGAGACTTCATCAACTCTAATCATTCATGCAACAATCAATCAATCATCAACAACTTTCAAGCCCTAGATTTAGAGATTTTGGAGGATTTTGGAGGAACGGAGGCAAGGAGCGAAGAACACGAAGATTGCAAATTGTATTGAAGAAAAGGGTGGTTTTATTTACTATTTTTCATTCTTCAATTTCAGTTCTGTAATTGGGATGTTTAATTCTTTGTTTTTGTTTCATTAGTCATGAACTAAATTATCTTATTAAGCCTATGATGAATCTTTATATGTAATGAGGATTATAATGCTTTAAAATTTAATTCAATGATGCTATTTTTCAGTTCATCTATTATGATTTGTACGTAATCTATGAGTTGCTTGATCACCAATTCTTTGTGAACTTGTATGAATTCGAGAGATGAAATATGAGTTTAGACTTGGTCATAATAGCACGTGTTTGTGATTTCTGCGTTTTGATGGAATTCATAATTTATGTTTAGGATAGAGATATACCTATGCATCGCATGTAATCTTATGAGGACTTGGGATTAAACCTTCTTTAATTGTAATTCACGTAGAGATATAGTGAATTAGTTAACTAGGGTGCTTTGCTTAATTCTATCATCTTTGGATTTAAGTGGATATGGGTATAGTGCATCGAGAGGTAGTTATATCTACTTTCGTGTTCTTGATTAATGAACTGGAATAATTAATTTGAATTAAAAAGAAGTATGGTAATCTAAGTGAAGCATAAAGTGAAGTTGTAGGCTTAATTCTCCATTATCTGATTAAAATTTACGATAGTTAGTTGATTTTATTTTATTTAGTAGTTTTTCATTAATTTCATTATCCAATCATTTAGTTTAATAAAATTGAGATAATACAAAGTTGGTAATTGTTAGGATAAAATTAATATTTGTCTCTGTGAGAACGATACTTTACTTATCATTATATTACTTGTTGATCATGTATACTTGCGTGTCATGCTTAATTAGATTACACCCAACAGTAATGACACTCTATCTACAACAAACAAAAGAAAATAACAATATAATAAGAGATAAGAGCATTCTCTTGTCCATAAAGACCAGAACAGCAACACCCACAGCGCCAAAAGATCTTTTTATTTCATTTTATTTAATTTAATTGAGTAGGTTAGCTTTGCCCCAAGTATGACAACCGGAACTAGAGACCTTGAAGAGATTATCCTTGTCCAGTCCAAAACCCAACAAAAATAATGAGAACCAAGCTTTCCACATATACCAGGCAAATCCAAGCTTCTTATATTGTTCCAACTTCCAAAGAATAATCTTCTCTCCAGGGACGGAGCCAGGATTCGATATTGGGGGGGGGGGGCAAAAAATTTTTTTAACAACATAATATATATTCATCACTAAAAAGTAAAGTTCCACAATTACAAAACATATTTTTACTAAAACAAATATAATGTATTAATATAATTTTCTTTGACAAAGACAACAAAACATAGCAAAAAAAAGTCTTTTAGAACATATCAAAGTTTTGTCAGAATTGCAGCCGACGTTCTTTCAAATCACAAAATTCATCTATTATACTAAATGGAAAAATGAGAAAATATCTACTCCTGGAATTATCTTCATAATAGTCATTAGTCAATACTATTATACTAAGCAACAACCAATCTGATTTGAACATTAAAATTTTAGACTATTCTATTTTTTGTAAGGTCCACTTGATATTCTAATAAATTTAGCCTAATAGTCATTAGCTAATGTTTATCTTCACAATAGTCATTAACCCACTTGATATTCTAGTGTCTGGCCCAAAAAATCAGCCCACTTGATATTCTAGTGCCTGGCCCAAAAAATCTTTTTTTTTTTTTTTTTTTTTTTGGGGGGGCACTCCAACCCCAAGGTAGCTCCGTCCCTGCTTCTCTCTATCCTTTGCTTAAGAGTTAAGACTATACACCTTGAGTCATCTATACAAAAGACATTCAACTCATTTGTAGCCCTATTTGGTGCTTTGGCCCAATCATAACTTGAAGCCACTATAAATTGGATGTCCCAACATCCAAAGTTTGTTTCTCACATTTATGAATACTCGAGAAGTATTGAACACGCCGAAAATAGCACATCGACACATATCTAAAACCGCCTGTGAAATATCGGTGTCCTATACATGTCCAATATGAACATGGCACCTTTTTGACTGTTTCTGGACTCTGTATTTTACCTAAGATCGCTATAATAGAAGGGAATAGTATTCCATTTCTATTTGACATAATCTACGGTGATAACTAAGCATGTGTATTTTTTCTGTTGGATCTTTCGATATAACCAGAACTAGTATGTCTGTAAAATAAAAGATTTCAATCTAATAGGTGGTAATTTTTTTTAAAGAAACTATCAATGCTAAAAAGAGAAAAGTTATAGCTTGTAACAACTTCCTAGTAGAGTAGAAATTAATTGATTATCCATAAAAAGTCAATAGTGCAGATTTTCTTCTACATTTACTCTGATGTACGACCACAACTTCTATCTAAAATAAATAAATTCCATAAAAAAAAGAAGAAGAGAAACTAGGTGGTATTCGGAAATTCAAAATCAGACTGCAATACAACAACCGAGCTTCAACTTTGATCCTTTGAATACACCAAGTGTAAACAAAACCTAATAATATTGACACCGCGGAGCTTATCATCCTAATCATCCACAGGGATAACATATTAGTAGTAGAATATTGGAATGCATCTTTCTTTCTTGCCACGGATATAATGTTATTAATCATCTTACCTACAGGCTCTGCAGGTGTCCAAGATTTTATGTTGGAATTTGTGTTTGATACAACTTAATAGCTAATACAACTCTATATGCCACCTAAATCAGGCACAAGGTACGTAGATAGAAGAGTATTTTCTTCTTTAGAAAGACATTTTCTTAGCCTTATCTACCACTGAAGTAAACTAAACAACAAACCATGAACACCCATCCAATCCAAACCTCAACAAGATTCCTAGTATTACCCTCACAGCATCTAAATTTAAGTAGAAAACCCACAGAGATGAGTATAACCTTCAATAAGTATATGTTTAACAGTTCATAACCAAGTTCATAGGACACATTTTTAGTTCTACAGAAGTACACATTTTAGAAGGCAAAAAAAAAACAACTACAAATCAGAGGAATAACAGAAATTCAAATTCCCTGCTTTTTTTACTCAATATTTTCCCAAAGGGTATGCACTACTGTAAACCAAAATAAATTTTGCAACACCAACTAATCTAAACAAACCAAAACCGTAAACTAAAATCCAATATCATTTATTGTTAGCAACATAATTAAGAAGCATAATCACCCAAAAATGTTAATCAAGTGGAATTCAAGGTTCTATTCAGTCTCACCTCAAACCGAATATTCTTGTAAACAAGCTCCTCAACATTGCTGCCAACAGTAGGATGAGTAGTAACGACTTCTCCCAAATGCAATTTGTAAAGCGTGGTGGTCTTACCAGCATTATCCAGACCAACCACAACAATCTTATACTCCTTCGCCGGGAACATCATGAACCAAAATCGTGACATGAATGCCCCCATCTTCTACCTAAATTCACCAAAAAAAAATACATCAACATCTCCAATCAACAAATTTAAAACGGAAATGATACAGACATAAATATAAACAACATATGATGCAAGATCTACGAGAAATTACTTTAAATTGAATCGACAACAAGGATTATCAATTCACAAGAGAAAATTCCAATCGCGTTGCTTTTGATGGGGAATTAATTCTGGTGTTTGGGATGGTGATTTCCGAAACCCTAATAATTTTTGACAGAAATCTTTGTGAATGAAATGAACAAGAGAGGAGGGTATTTTTAGTTTTTCAAGGAGAAAGATATTCGGAAGAAGGAAGGAAAGACGGTGAAGAAAAGATTTCTGCTGTCTGCGCCACGATGGAACGTGACGTGGAATGCATTGACCAGTCACGGCTAACGCAAAAAGTAACTGGGTCTAGTAATAAATATTTACCCTTTCCAAAATTAGACATACCATTAGACTTTTTTGATCAAATCATAATATATTAAAATTTAAAATTAATATAATTTATAAAAAATTAAAATAAAATAATTTTTATAATAAATAATTTTTGTTATATATCTTATATCTCTGTTCAGGATCAAGAAGATCTTTTTTTATTCATTTCATTTCCAAACTCACTTTCGCTTTAGAGATTAGATTTTGGTGACGGTTTGGTCATACAACCGTCGTTTCTATTTTTAACGATGTTATATGTTGTCCGTTGCTAAAAATATTGACGACGGTTGTATGACCGAACCGTCGCCAGATCAGTCATTAAAGGGGGGTGAGTTCGGTTAAGTTAGATAAGGGGTATGCTCTTGATACTTGTTATACTATATAATTATAATAATTGTATAAACTAAAATTAAATGCATTCACAGTTTGAAATTTAATATATTGTTGTTTAATCTTAAAATTCAAATTATATCTCTAATTTTAGAATCATAAAGTATCATTTATCTATATAAATATTTAAAGATAATAATTAATATTTTTTAAGGCGATTGATATTGTGAGACTCCATATTTTATCAATAAAGATTTAAATTTTGTTTAAATAATTTTTAATATTATGGTGTGAATTTGAGATAATATTATAGTTGTGGGTAGTATTTATAAATTTTGCAAAAGTATGCGAGTTGTTATAAAATATTCGTTTGGTGGGGAGAATATTCTTTTTAGGAATATTCGCATAACGGCTCAATCATTGGTGGACCCCTATAATGTAAATTATTGTCGGATTGAAAACGACAAAAATATTTTATAAAAATAACGGCGGAGGTGTTACTGTTAAAAGCGCTGAACTACCCAGGTGGTAAAGAAAAGCGATGTCTGGCGTGGTTGCATAGAAAATACTCAGTATTGATTATTGATGCTTCACGTGAGAAGTCACTCATTTATGCTCAATTATTGCTCTGAGAATTGATGCATCATATCTCTTATATTATTGATTCAATTATTGTCACACAAGATCATCTCAGTATAATATGTTATATTATTAATTGAGGCGACAAGTTATAAATGATTAATAATTGTTGAAAGATTAAAAATGTGTTGATTAAAAATAAAATAATTTGTGGTAATATTTATTCAATCCTTAATGTATATAAAAAATTGCATTATGAGACGTTTGTGGTAAGTTTGATTATTTTATGGGGGCCCATATGTCATTATCTAAGAGTCTCTTCACAATAGTAATTACCTTTGTGAATAGTAATTACCTTCGTCAATAGTATTTACCTTTCAATAATAGTATTTACCTTTCGTCGATAAGTAATTACCTTCGTCGATAGTAATTACCCTTGTGAATAGTAATTACCTTCAATAGTAATTACCTTTACCGACGTCAAACCACTAGTTTCACATTCAAAGCGTCGAACTACTATTTTGTTTCACATTACACATGTGTCGAACCACTTGTCGTTTCACATTACAAAGCGTCGAACCACTTGTCGTTTTACATTCTGAGGCAAAAACCACTTTTCTTTTCACATCACCGGTCGATCGAAAGCCACTTGCTTTTTTTCACATGGCGGTCTTAAGCTATAAATCTTCTATAAATAGAGGCCTAGTGCTTCATTATTTTCACTTAATTCAATCGAAACTCTGAGAGAGAAACTATAGAGAGAAAGAAGAAAAGTATTCTCGCTACTTCACCTCGCCAATATTGATTCTTCTAAGGTAGGAATATTATTTGTTGTATTCGTAAGGGGTGTTATTCTTTCTTATTCATGAAGAGAGGCATTGTTATTCCATTGCTTATTATTATTGCTGAATAACTTTTGTAAAAGTGGTATACCCTATACATAACTCGTGATGTGGCGATACCCTATACTTGGTGAAATCCTTATATTATTTCATTCTTATTTATTCATTGGAATAACTCGTATATCTGTGTAATCCCTATACTTGGTGATCTCCTTCATTATTCCATTCTTTATTATTCTGTTGGAATATCCCATGCATGCGGACTGGTTCCATTGTTTATTATTCGCATTTATTATTACATTTGAATATCACATGCTCGTGTGTTTTACACCGGACTGGTTCCATTGTTTATTATTCAAGCATTTATTATTACATTGGATCATCCGCTTGTGAATTTCACCGACTTTGGTTCCGTTATTATTATTCATTTGAATAACTTTTGTCATCAAGTACCGCATGCATGGTGATTTCTTTTGTTATTTCATTCTTTATTATACCCGGTTGGTTAAATCTTTGACTTCTATACTCCATGAAATTAGTGGAATATCCTTGATATTTCAAGGCTTCATCCAAAGATATCTTTTCATGGAAATATTCTTCCGATCATTCTTGAATTTTACTCTACAAAACAAGATCATTTTGACAATTTGGACGTTAATAATTCTTGGATAAAATAATTCTTGAACTTGTTTTATTGAATTATTATGTCATTGTCATCATCCTCACGTGTTATATTATGTTATCTTGGCTTACGTGTATAGATGAAGTTAGTATGATTATGACTGAGGATCATTCTAAGATAATCATGGCTTATTATAAATGATGTGATAAAAGTCCTCGATTGGCACGTAATGCGTTGATGAATAGTTTTTGGTATGATTATGACTGGGGTGATTCGGTATAGTCATGACCATTGATAATTTGATGAATATCCTGGTCAGTAAAGCGGGGTGATTCGATGATGTGGATTATTTATTAAAGTTGAGTCTCAAATTTATAATGATGATGAAAAACCTTTTAAAACCTAAAAGATAGTAGACTTTATTCTCTACTTGACTCTTTTAATGGATTGCTTATTAAATTGCAGATAAACTTGTTGTCTATTGTATTTTATCGGTTTAACAACATTTGAAGGCTAATGATAAATTATTACGCATTATCTTAGTCATAATATTTCTTATTGGGCTAGTTGAGCTCACCCTTCTTTCACTTGTTCTCTTGTGAAATGAGAACATATTTGGGACGAGTCGGGAGCGGAGTAATGGTCCAGATGATAGCATTAGTAGTCCTCACTATTACGTGAAATAGTGTGATAATAGTTGTAATGAGGACTCCTTTTGAGTTTGTATAATATCTAGTAGAAAATATTTGTATTCAAACTCACAGCTTTATTTCAGATTATTATACACATGCTTATATTAGTAAGTCAGTATTTGAAATTACGTACCATGTATCGACTACCCAAGATGGGTGATGTATACCTAATTTTGGGGGCGTTACGGTTGGTACAGAGCTTAGGATATGATCCTGGCTAAGATGTGAGAATAGTACTAGGAGAGGAGAGACGGGAATTACTTTCGCTAGTATGACCTACCTAAATTTATTTGGTATTTAATTGGTCGGTGAGTATATAGGATAATATTTGATATATTAATTAACCCTTTTGCTTCACAATTCCTTTCGTGTAATAAGAGTGTAGCTAGGCTAGGTTGAAATGGGGGTAACAAATGGAATAGAGCGGTGGTCATCATTTAGTAGTTATATTTGGTGAATCAACTAGGGTGAGGCAAACCCAACGTTGGAAGAGTGTTTTGCCACTATCATACAAGATGTCTCAATGACATACAACCTCGTATCATCATAAGATGTGGTTGTGCTCATCCACTTGTTGAGTATATTTACTGAGCACTACCTATATGATCTTGGTGTTTGTTTGAAGTATAATTCTCAATTTGAGACAGTGGAGATAATGATAAATCAAGAGAAGACTCACCATTGGGAAGAATATGATAGTAATCTTCTCATTTTTCTTTGGGGTCTATTGGGTAAACCAAGGATAATTACGTGGCCATATGATATCTATCATAACCTAGAAGCATGGCCTCCCATGTATACGAAGGTTTCTTGAGCACTTCCCAAAGATTCTAATTTCTAAAGCAGTTTTTGACTATACATTTTTATGTAAGGTGTCATTGTGACGTCTTATCCAAAGTTGGGATGAAAGTCACAGTTGGTATCAATGTAACGATTATCCAAGTCTTGGATAAGAGTAGTAGTTTTGAATGATATTTCTATCATTAATAAATTTCTTGACGTATTCTTGAAAATTTCCTAGCCTACCCTAGAGCGTGAAATCGAATTTTGTATTGACCCCAGTACAAAACCCATTTCTTAAACCCTCAAATATTTCTTCAACTAAAATTAACAGTTTACGTGGTTTATGATGAAAGTCATAATAAAAGCATAGAACTAATGAAAATCATGGGTATATGAAGTATTAGTAAGTTTTAAGATGAGTTATGTTGGTTAGTATGTGAAAACATGAAAGTTTCTTAGAAATCACAAAGAGTTGAAAATCAGATTTTGGTGAAAAACGTAACATGAAATTCAATTGACCATATCTCCTATTATATTTTGAATTTTTGAGTGTGGTCAAGTCCTAGAGTTAGATCTATGAGTTACCTAACTAATCCAAGTGGAATTACTGGAAAAGGTGTTGTAGATTTTTGTGTGGACTGATTTTAGCAAAAGAGTGCAAAGTTGCAAAAATCGAAAAAGCTGCTGCCATGATTTTAGACGGGCTATTTCGGCCACTTAAATTATGAAAAAAAATTCTGGCCTTTTGGGACATGAAGGTATATGGTATAAAGTACCTCCTGTCCAAAAATGAGCTCATTCTGACTTAAAATGAGCAAGTTATGACTATTTCAATATTTAGGTTTTTCCAAGCGAAAATGCTATAACCAGGAGTTCTATAACTCAGATGACCATGAAATTTAAACTGGAAGCTCACGTTAACATGTGTAAGGTCCTGCCAAGATTTGGGAATTTTGGAGTTAAACTTGAGGTAGCTAATTTCTTAAGGAATTAATTAGAAATTGATTTTTGAAAAATAGTAAATGAATTTTAAAAATTGAGAAAAATATATTTTCATTATGGGACTATATTATGCTAAAACCCAGAAAAGAAATATTTTTGGGACTGATTTGGTATTTTTTTTGAAAATAGTTTAGTTACGAACATATGAGTTAAATATGTTATGTGAAGTAACAAAGTTGAAAATAAGATTTTATGGCTGTAGAATCCTATATAGAATATATGCATATTTTTTTTGATGAGGAATTTGATAATTGATGATGATATCTTATGAGTATGGTATTTTGGATGATTAAATGCATTATATGGTAAAGCGTAAACAATTGAGATAAATTGTTTATAAATTTAAGAAGTGATTAAAATATTGTTATAATATTAATGATATTAGATTATGAGATTATTAAGTGATTGATAACATGGGGATATTCTTGAATCTCTGGATAAATTTTATTATAAATGTTTAATATTTATCCTTTATCTCATTTGATTGATTCTTTATATCGTTATCCTCATGTTTATATTATGTTGAAAGTCATCGTGGCTCTGTAGTGCATAGATGGACTTGGTATGATTATGACTGTGGATTGTTCGGTATAATCATAACCGTAATTGAAAACACGATTATCTTTGGTAGTAGTGCATGGATAATTTTGTGGTTGTGATACTTAATGAATACACGGTTATCTTTGGTAGTAGTGCATGGATAATTTGTGGTCGTGATACTAATGAATACACGATTATCTTTCGTAGTAGTGCATGTATAATTTGTGGTCGTGATACTAATGAATACACGATTATCTTTGGTAGTAGTGCATGGATAATTTGTGGTCGTGATATTAATGAATACACGATTATCTTTGGTAGTAGCAATGGATAATTCGTGGTCGTGATCTTAATGAATATCATTGGCTCGTAGTGCGGGGATGATTCGATGATATGGATTAATTATTGAAATGAGTCTCAAAGAATGAAATATTAATTCATGGATGTGGTAAAAGTCATCTTTGGCCGTAGTGCATTGATAGACTTGGTATGATTATGACCAAGGATTATTCGGTATAATCATGACCATAAATGAAAACACGAATATCCTTGGCCAGTGGTGCATGGATAATTCGTGGTCGTGATACTATTAAGCTGCGTCTCAGCATTATTGGTTTTACAGTTGTATATCTTTGGCCTGTAGTGCAAAGATGAATTGTGAATAAATATCTTTGGCAGGATTGCAAAGATGAATTTAATGTTTTCAACGATAAAGGTATTCAAGGTATCCTCACCTCTTTATCATACCAGGTACGTACCCTAATTTCGAGGGCGAAATTCCATAAGGAGGGGAGATTGTGAGACCCTATATTTTATCAATAAAGATTTAAATTTTGTCGAAATAATTTTTAATATTATGGTGTGAATTTGAGATAATATTATAGTTGTGGGTAGTATTTATAAATTTTGCAAAGTATGCAAGTTGTTATAAAATATTCGTTTGGTCGGGGAATATTCTTTTTAGGGAATATTCGTACAACGGCTCAATCATTGGTGGACCCCACAACAGAATTATTGTCGGATTGAAAAAACGACAAAAATATTTTATAAAAATAACTAGCAGATGTGTTACCGTTAAAAGCTGTTGAACTACCCGTTAGTAAAAGTACGAAGAATCTGGCGTGGTTGCATAGTAGACACGGTATTGATTATTGATGCTTACGTGAGAAGTCACTCATTTATGCTCAATTATTGCTACTGAAGAATTCTTTGCATCATATCTCTTATATTATTGATTCAATTATCATTATAATATCATACATATAATATGTTATATTATTAATTGAGACGACAAGTTATAAATGATTAATAATTGTTGAAAGATTAAAAATGTGTTGATTTTAAAAATAAAATAATTTGTGGTAATATTTATTCAATCCTTAATGTATATAAAGAGTCGCATTATGAGGCGTTTGTGGTAAGTTTGATTATTTTATGGGGCCCATATGTCATTATCTAAGAGTCTCTTCACAATAGTAATTACCTTTGTGAATAGTAATTACCTTCGTCAATAGTATTTACCTTCGTCAATAGTATTTATTTACCTTCGATAAGTAATTACCCTTGTGAATAGTAATTACCTTCATCAATAGTAATTACCTTTACCAGACGTCAAACCACTTGCCGTTTCACATTACAAAAGCGTCGAACCACTTTCATTGCTTTTCACATTACAAAGGCCGAACCACTTGTCGTTTCACATTTAAAAGGCCGAACCACTTGTCGTTTTCACATTATTAAAGGTCAAAACCACTTTTCTTTTCACATCACGGTCGTCAAGCCACTTGCCTTTTCACATGGCGGTGCTAAGCTATAAATCTTCTATAAATAGAGGCCTAGTGCTTCATTATTTTTCATGAATTCAATCAAACTCTCAGAGAGAGAAACTATAGAGAGAAGAAGAAAAGTATTCTCGCTACTTCACCTCGCCAATATTCGGTTCTTCTAAGGTAGGGAATATTATTTGTTGTTGTACCGTAAGGGTGTTATTCTTTCTTATTCATGAAGAGAACTGTTGTTATTCCATCGCTTATTATTCGTTAGAATAACTTTCGTAAAAAGTGGTATACCCTATACATAACTCGTATACGCTGTGGCGTACCTATACTTGGTGAAATCTTATATTATTCCATTCTTATTTATTCATTGGAATAACTCAGATATCTGTGGAATCCCTATACTTGGTGATCTCCTTCGTTATTCCATTCTTTATTATTCATTGGAATATCCTCGTCATCGTGTGTTTACACAGGACCTGGTTCCATTGTTTATTATTCGCATTTATTATTCTCGTTGGAATATCACATGCGTGTGTTTTACAGGACCAGTTCCATTGTTTATTATTCAAAGATTTATTATTACATTGGATCATCCATCGCTTGTGAATTTCACCGACTGACCCGGTTCCGTTATTATTATTTCATTGGAATAACTGCCTATCGCAAGTACGCGCACGTATGGTGATTTCTTTTGTTATTCCATTCTTTATTATACCCAGGTTGGTTAAATCTTTGACTTCTATACTCCATGAAATTAGTGAAATATCCTTGATATTTGCGCTTCATCCAAAGATCTTTCATGGAAATATTCTTACGATCATTCTTGAATTTTACTCTACAAAACAAAGATCATTTTGACAATTTGGACGTTAATAATTCCCGGATAAAATAATTCTTGAACTTGTTTTATTGAATTATTATGTCATTGTCATCATCTTCATGTTATATTATGTTATCTTGAACTTACGTGTATAGATGAAGTTAGTATGATTATGACACGAGGATCATTCGGTATAATCATGGCTTGTTATAAATGATGTGATAAAAGTCCTCAAATTGGCACTGTAATGCGATGATGAATAGTTTTGGTATGATTATGACCGGGGTAATTCGGTATAGTCATGACCATTGATAATTTGATGAATATCCTTGTCAGTAGTGCGGGGGGTGATTCGATGATGTGGATTATTTATTAAAGTCGAGTCTCAATTATAACAAGTGATGAAAATCTTTTAAAACCTAAAAGATAGTAGACTTTATTCTCTACTTGACTCTTTTAATGGATTGCTTATTCCGCTGCAGATAAACTTTTTGTCTATTGTATTTTATCGGTTTAACATCATTGAAGGCTAATGATAAATTATTCGCATTATCTTAGTCATAATATTTTCATTTGGCTAGTTGAGCTCACCCTTCTTTCACCGTTTTTTCTCTTGAAATGAGAAATAGAACAAATTTGAGACGAGTCGGGAGCGGAGTAATGGTCAGAGGATAAGATTAGTAGTTCTCACTATTCGTGAAATAGTGTGATAATAGTTGTAATGAGGACTCTTTTTGAGTTTGTATAATATCTAGTAGAAAATATTTGTATTCAAACTCACGATTTATGTCGTATTATACTGCACGCTTATATTAGTAAGTTGTATTTGAAATTACGTACTATGTATTCGACTACCCAAAGATGGATGATATACCTAATTTTGGGGCGTTATGAGATATCATCAAAGTTATATTGTCGGATCAAATATTTAGCGATATTTTTGTAATATTTTAACAAAAATTATTATTTTAATAATTTTATCAATTTTTTAATACACATTTAGCGATACAAATATTGTATTAAATAATATAATAAAAGTTATCATAAATAATGATGTACATTAAAATAATATTTATATCAATAAATATTATATATATATATATATATATATATATATATATATATATATATATATATATATATATATATATAAACTTCATATCCATATATTCATTTTATTATTTATGTGAAATTTATGAAGATTTCCAAAGAGGTTGTAAAATCTTAACTCTTCATTTTAAAATAACAAAAATTCTTTATATATTTGTAAGAGTTTGATGCCAAAATTAAGTGTTAATGATGCTAAAATTGAGTGTTAATTGATATTATTATATTTAATATTATATAATCATTTTCTTAATTATTATACATAATAATAACTCTAATATTATGGACTGATAGAGTAATTAATAAATAATACCAACTTAATCTCACTGTACTCCGCAACACCTGATCCCTGCTCCATCCGCTCAACACTGTCCCTCTGTTTTTTTGACGACAATTTCAAAGCTCCAACTAACACTCTACTCACTCAGTACTCTCTCTAAGCTTTGCTAACTCCGCCACCATTCTCTCTCTCCTTTCCGTATTTAAACACTCACATTCACAATCTCATCTCATATATTCATATAATTGCCCAATTTTCTGAAATCAGCGAATTGCAACCTCTTTCCCAAAACTATGTCGCAGTCGCTAAATTTATTCATTTCTTCGTCCCCTTCCCAAAATTCCACCATTTCAAACAACCCCACTTCAAAAACCTCCATTTTAACCTTCACTCGCCGGTTTTCGGTTCCAAAAACCTCAATCAGAAGACCCATCAAAGCCCTGTCGTCAGATCTCGACTCTTCGCCGGCGTCCCCGGTAATCCTCTCCGATGATGGCCAGGGCAACGGCCTGATTTCGACTACAGTGGATTCCAGCTCGATTGAGGTGGATGCCGTGACGGAAGCAGAGTTAAAGGAAAATGGGTTCCGGAGCACTCGCCGGACGAAGCTGGTGTGCACGATCGGCCCCGCCACGTGCGGCTTCGAGCAGCTGCAGGCGTTGGCGGTGGGGGGAATGAATGTGGCGAGGATTAATATGTGTCACGACACGCGTGACTGGCATAAGAGGGTGATTGAGAGGGTGAGGAGGTTGAATGAGGAGAAAGGATATGCAGTTGCTATTATGATGGATACTGAAGGGAGTGAAATTCACATGGGAGATCTTGGTGGCGCTCCATCTGCTAAAGCTGAGGTATAATTTACTTAATTCAGCTCATTGATTTAATTATCCGTTAATTAATTTGATTTGAATTGTTGGTTTGTTGTGTTTATTGAATTGTATATGTTTTTTAAGAAATTTAGAATAAGAAAGTTTGGTTTCAAAGGTTTTGTTGTTGGGTTTGGCTACAAAGTTTATTCAACATTTCTGTTACTTGGTAAGGGAAGGGAAGGGTCTCTATTGTGCAAAAAATGTGCCTTTTTTTATTTCCTTTCATATAATGGAGCCAAAGGGACTGCAAATGTCTCTCCATGTGTTTCACATGGTAACATGGTTAATATAGTTATATTTTTTTGTCTGTAAGTTTGGGTATGTTTGTCAACCACTATATCAAGGTCTAGTACTCCCTCTGTTTCAAATTATTTGTGTACTTTCCTTTCCTGTATTTACCAGAAATTGTCACCTTAATAATTAACTTATATTGGTAGTACCATTTTACTTTAATTTTGCAAAAAGATAAAAACTTTGAGTTGCTGTCCAATTGATCTTTGAACTCTATATGCAATATATAGCACCGAACTTGTTAAAATTTACTTTATGATCTGGATAATTGAAGAGAGATAACTACGGACACACACATCTTCTCTCTTATACTAAAAATAACTTTTTACTTTCTTAGTAATTGCTAATCCCAAGGTCATTATTGTCACAACGTCTCATTTGCAAATGTCTTGACCATTAATTATTCTCTTGAAGAGGGAAAGTCCTAACTTCTATCTTGCTCAACTATATTTAAAAAATTCTTAAGAGGTATCTTTATGCCCTGAAGTGAAATTAATATAAATTTCACTAAGAAACTTGTAACTTTCTGATTATTGCAATTCCCAGTTTACAGTCATGAAGCTTCTGATGATCATTTCCTATGCAGGATGGCGAGATATGGACTTTTAGCGTTCGTGCTTTTGATTCCCCTCTCCCAGAGCGCACCATTACTGTAAACTATGAAGGCTTTGCCGAAGGTTTAATTACTCCTTTTTTAAAGTTACCTCTTCTTGTATGTCCTGTAGCATGTTTGTATACATGTATGATGGCACTAAATTTTCAACTAAACTATTATTGATAGATGTGCAAGTTGGGGATGAACTCCTACTCGATGGTGGAATGGTGAGGTTTGAGGTGATTGAGAAGATTGGTCCAGATGTCAAGTGCCGATGTACTGATCCTGGGCTTCTGTTACCTCGGGCTAATCTGACCTTTTGGCGAGATGGAAGCTTGGTACGGGAACGTAATGCCATGCTCCCTACTATTTCCTCAAAGGTTAGTTCTTCTCATTCTTCCTTCGTAATTTCCTTGGTTCAAGTTGCAAACCTTAAAGTGATACTTCAGCACAATGTCCAAGTCTTAAGATATGTATTAAGAAGAAAAATTATGATTTTTTTCTCTAAAATGTTATCTTTTGCGAAGATATAAGATAGTAGTACTGTTGTAACACCCCAGTCTCACATTGAAAGATAGGGGGAAAATTTGTCTGTATATGAGGAATTAAGTAACTACCAATAGTACCTTCAAGTCATGATCTTTTGGGTGAGCCTGTGGCGAGCTAAGATAACTTAAGAAGATACTATTGGGCCAGTGGTTTGAGGCCTTATTTTGATGTATTTGATTCGATTCGATTCGGACTTGGGATTTGACCCAAGATTTGTTTCGGACTCGGGATTTGACCCGGGTTGTTTCAACTATGAAACAAGCGAACTTTTCCCAGTTAACTGACTGCAAATATGATATTGTGCAAGCTTGTGGAACAACGGGATATGATTAGGCTCCAATTAGCCATGCATTGTTAACAGACAAGTATAATTATTTAAATAATTCTACGGAATATTCTCATATTGGAAGGACAAAGTAGGAGCAGGAAAGCAAGTGTATCTGGCCATTCACCCCCCAAGCCTTTCTCTCTGTTTGGACCACCCTAAGATTACTTAAAACTTAAAAGAGAATGACTTGAGCCTTAGATCCTGAAGGTGCATGTTAAAGGCATCGGAGTATCTTGAGTGTGTGGTTCTTTGCTCAGAGTGCTATAGGTAATTCAAAATCGCCATAGTCGAGGGGGTAAATCCAGGACATTTTACCACTCATTGTTGAGAGCAGATCCTTTGTCCCAAAAGGATTCCCCTTTCCTTGTGTCCCCCACTTACGTACAAGGCATTTTGACACATGTCATTTTATTTTATTTTAGAATTAATTAGTGTTAAGTAAGAGACTAGGATTGGTGTCAAAATTTTGGGATTGGAGGGTTGATTTTATTGCAATATCATTTGTGAATTTGAAGTGATTAATCAGAGGATCTATATCTCCTCATGTTTGATTGTATTTCCATGTTCCTTCTTGCCACGTGGAAAAGGATGGCCACAAGGAAGCCACGCAGTAGTTTAGAAGGCATGGTGATTGTAGCTTATTTTTACTTGGTTTAGCATGGAATTAATTAATAAGTTTTTTCTCTTACTCAAGTTATTTTGAACTCTCTTTAGGATTGGTTGGACATTGATTTTGGGATTGCAGAGGGTGTTGATTTTATTGCAATATCATTTGTGAAGTCTGCTGAAGTGATTAATCATCTTAAAAGCTATATCAAAGCACGGGCTCGTGACAGGTTTGATTGTATTTCCGTGTTCATACTCTTTAATTCTTTATTATTATTTTTGAACTCTTCCCTCTCCTATCTTCCATGTTGGTCTTGGATTTTGTTATATATCTCCTTTGTTTTTTAAATATTTTATTCACTTTATCTATTTTTGTTAAGGAGGGGGATGTCAACTATTAATTTTCCAATAAGTTGAACCACGTGATATCTAGCCTTCCTTGCTATGTTCAAACTTATTGCAGTAGAGCTTTTTGTCATAGTTTCTCAAGTGAAGAACAGCTTAAATTTTTCTGATGGTACAGGGTATATTTTGTATACCACCTTCTTGTTTCCTTACTCTAATTTCCTTGAAATCTATAGGTGTCCAAGTCTTATTTACCCCAGTATTTGAGATTTGGATCAAGAGTACATGATTGGAAAATCATGTGGGTGTTTTTACCTGCTGGAGATCTGCCATCTCTATTTTCCTTCAAAATAGAAGCGGTCACAACTAACATATAATCTATGCTGCATCTGTTATATCCTTGTTTTTCTGTGTTACTCTCTACTTCAAATGGTATGAACATTTTTGGGCGTTAGTACAGCTTTGGTTAATAATTGCCGCATTGCATCTAATATATTCTGGCTGTGCTATATTCCACAGTCCCTAACTATCTGTAAGGAAATTCTGTCTTCAACTCCCCCTCCCAAGGTGAAACAATCAACTTAAATGATCTCTTTTAATTAGTTATCATCTTCTAAAAGCTTCTTTGTTGCATATATGTGTGTGTGTATAAAATATGGTTTTGCCAGTTGGTATGAATGAGTCATATCTCAAAACCTCAGTCTAATTTTGCGTAGAAGTTTTGTCAGCTGAAGAGAATTTATAATGGCCAACCACATACCAGTATACCATGTATGTCCAGATTGAACAATTTTAATAGTTTGAAGAGCGTATCTTTCACGCCAAACCTTCAGTCAAGAACCAGTAAACAACTAAATTTACAAATAATGGAAGTTGATTTTCTTTTTGACATCAAATCTGTTCATATGTTGTTTTCCATGATTCTGAAACCATGCAATAGAACAGCGTCTTTAAACTGTTGCCTCTCTTTTTTTTAGAGGTCATAAGTTATATTGGAACAATTATCTACTTTGTTGTATGTATCATGTTGTTATCAGCGCCTTTGTATTTTAAACATCCCCGAGGCTGTTCCCCTTTTCCCCAATGTAATGTACAAATTATAGTTGCAATTCTTTTTAGGAACTGCAACTACCATTTACTTCTATAATTCCAGATAAGTAGTTATTCTTTGGTGGATTGGAATAAATGTGTTTTATTCTGATGATGCAGTGATATTTCCGTAATTGCAAAGATAGAGAGTATTGACTCCTTGAAGAACTTGGAGGAGATCATCCTAGCATCAGATGGAGCTATGGTAGCAAGGGGAGATCTGGGTGCTCAAATCCCATTGGAGCAGGTTCCATCGGCTCAGCAAAAGATTGTTCAAGTGTGCAGGCAGTTAAATAAGCCTGTTATTGTTGCTTCTCAGCTGCTTGAGTCCATGATTGAATACCCTACACCCACAAGAGCTGAAGTGGCTGATGTTTCTGAAGCAGTAAGGCAAAGGGCCGATGCTTTAATGCTCTCTGGTGAGTCAGCCATGGGCCAGTTTCCTGACAAAGCACTGACTGTTTTGAGAAGTGTAAGTCTGAGAATTGAGAGGTGGTGGAGGGAAGAGAAAAGACATGAAGCTATGGAGCTCCCAGATATAGCATCTTCGTACTCTGACAGTATTTCAGAAGAGATCTGCAACTCTGCTGCCAAGATGGGTAAGAAAAACTTCACTATACATTTCTGGTGGGTTTTTTATTTATTTATTCGCTTTTATGTATAGTTAATACAATATGCACCCAGAAGTTATGGTCCTTGCTAACATCAAGTGTGAAGCACATATTCCGTGCTCACCGAGAATGTCTCTGAAAATCATAGCATTAAATGCATCTACGGTTGTTTTTGAACCTCTTGCTTAACAGAAATATCCTATATGCACATATCTTTTTCTTAAACATGAATCCTATGTTTTTGTAGGTCTGGATTGATGAATTTTCATGTTGGCAAAATTGTTTTGTGTAACACGCATTTCCTATAATAAGTTTCAATAAATTTGTGATAAAACACCATTTAGTAATGTTCTTAAAGGACTGAATGCTATATTTTGATTCTTTTGGCAAATTAAGTAAGCTGGTAATCAATCATAATTTGCTGCTTGCATCTCATAGTACATCATTTATTGCAATTGTAATGGTCTGTTAAAAAAAATGTTGCATAAGAGATATATTCTCACATCCTTGTACTACTGTTTAACTGAACTTTTAGGTTGATTCTTAATGGAGATTATTTGTTATTCTTCCCGATGTTGATTAGTTCAATTATATGTCTTGTTACACTTCTTGGATTTCCTTATTCTAAATTTGAGTAATATAGCAGTGTCTCCTAGCCCATGGACAGACTCCTCCTTAGGTACTGCTACTCAAACTATATCCCAGATTTTCACACATTCAGTCCTGTTTTACTTTCCTCATTATGATTTTCTTCTCTCCCATTCCTTTTCCTATTTTTTCCTTTCTTCTGTTGTTGTAATGGGGTGGTGAGTCTTAGGGTATTCTTAAACTGTTAACGTTTTTCACACTGGTGGTGTGTTGGCCTCATACATGTCCTTAATTTTGGTTCTAATTTTGCAGCTAACAACTTAGAGGTGGATGCTCTCTTCGTTTACACAAAAAACGGACATATGGCATCTCTCTTGTCACGTTGCCGCCCGGACTGCCCAATTTTTGCATTTACGACCACAACATCTGTACGCAGACGTCTAAACCTGCAATGGGGTCTAATACCCTTCCGCTTGAGTTTCTCTGATGATATGGAAAGTAACCTCAATAAAACATTTGCCTTGCTCAAGGCCAGGGGAATGATTAAATCAGGTGACTTGGTCATTGCTGTCTCTGATATGTTGCAATCCATTCAAGTTATGAATGTCCCATGAGAATACAGGTCCAAATTCTGGTTATGACTTGAGAACACTACCTACATCCTTATAATCCATGTTATTTGTCAAACTGCTATTACCTTTGCTATTATTGAGTTCCTGTGTGTTAGAGAAAGTAAGGGTGGGTGACTTTTAGGCCAGGCCTGTTCTTCCTTCCCTTACCGAAACGGCGGATTCTCTGCTTCAAAGGATTGCTATTCCACAAAAAGTAGGGTTTAGTATATTTGTATTTTACTTGTGGTGGATAGCACCACCTTGTAGAAATGTACCCTTATAGACTTATAGTTGCTCCTTTTTTTTGGTCCTTTTATTGTTTTTCTTTCCCTTTCCATTTTCCTTTTCCAAACAATGTGGCTTATGTGTTTTGATTATTATCTTATTAAATTAGAAGTTTCGGTTGTGGGGAAAATTAGACTGAGCATCATCAATAATAATTGAAAAGGCTTTCATTGGGCTAATTTTATTGTTACAGGCCATTCTTGTCCATGATAAATGCTCCTCAATTTTTGTTTGTTTCCTTTTGATTACCTCAGCTTGCTATTAGTTTTCATTTGATCCGAGTGTTGTTTCAATAAGAATAAATTACTTGTTGGTTGACAAAATAAGTACACCACCATTTGCTTGAGCTGTTAAGTCATCTGATGAAAGTCCAGCCTAAAGATTATGCCTGCCAGGAGGAAGACTTATTTTGGCTGGTACTGGTAGTCAAGTCTTCCATGAGGAAGTCATAATTGGCTGGTTTTGATTTTACATTTTTCTCTTACCAGTCAAGTAGCAGATTTTGCACATCACTGTTCTTGTCCCAACATTATATTTTTTATCAAAAAAAACTTTACGTAGACATGAAAATTGAATACGGGTGTATATGAATTTTACTTAATTATATTTTGACCCCCAATGATTGGTAAAAATATAAATAAGTGAAGATCAAATACACTCGTGTTCAATTTTCATGTAAGGTTCTATTGGTTTTGAATTATTAACGGTTTTTTTGTTCAATTACAATTTTGACATATATTAGTACATTGGATTATAAAATTGGTTTACTGTATCAAATATATTATAAAAATATTATCAATTAAATTTATTTACGTAACTTACAATAAAAAAAAAATTACATATAAAATCGTAAGATCATTTTCCATTAGTAATAGACCCTTTTCAGCATAATATTATTACTCATGACTTGACCCTAATATCACTCCACTCAACCAAAGACTAGTATTTAACTATAATATCTTAAATAAATTCTCAAGTAAGCACAGCACCCATGATTTGAATTTAAAATAACTTTGAAATAATAATTTAAATTTTTTTCAACGTAAACATTTAACAATCGGGTAAATAAAACCAGGAGTGAGCCTCAGTGGGCTCCTTAATGACTTTTAAGATAACTTGGAAATGATGGATTTGACAGCTTATGATATATCTTTATCTAACATTATCATTGGACCCTGGCCCTAAGAGCCTACAAGTGGCCCACCAACTAATCAATATAGATAAGACTTCATAAACCCAAACCCAAACCCAATTTACAATAAACTATTAAGGTAAATAATCAATCAATCTTTGCATTATTATTATATTAGTGCTAGTGGCACACGCAACGCGTTTATATTATTAATAATAATAATAGTAGGAGTTGTGTAAAATTTTGAAAATAAATAAAAATTAAAAAGGAACGAAATTGAAATTGAAATTGAAATTGAAATCTTTATTCTTAAATCAAAGTGAGTATATATATATATATATATATAGTTCCATGTTATAGTTAATATTATTGGATGAGAATAAATGGTGGAATATTCTGGTAAACCATTAAGAGTTAAAAAGGAAAATTAGAGATTCATGAGGAGTCTTGGGTTTAGCTTATAATTAATGATGTACAAGCTTCTTTTCCCATTTCTATGCAATATATATTTCAGTGTTGGGTGCGGCCACGATATTTCACTCTTTGGAATTAGTAAGTTGGACTCACTGTTTAATTAATCTATTGGCCATCATTATCAACCTCGAAAGTCAATCACCTACCAACCACCATATTACTTTTATTTAACCCTATAAGACCGGATTGGGATTCATCGACTAACCCATTAGATCATTTAATATCTATCTTTGATCAGAATGATAAAAAAACACGACAATGACTAAGACACCGCCACGCATTAACGTGAATGAAATTATAGCCAAATGGTAAGACAAAATAAGTAACCAAAGGTAGTGAGTATAGATCACAGAGAGTCGACACGTGACCCATCGATCAATGGCGTAATAGAATGCCAAGACTTCAGAACCCGCAAAGAGAAAGATAACCTATCAACCAAGTCTTCACAAATGCATGACGTTCTCATTCACGCTCACATTCATATTCACATATACACACCAATCGGCGATTATTATCTCTCTCAAGACACTGACATTACATCCTCCATCATAATATCGTTGTGAACACGATATCGACTCTCACGCCGAGTTCCCATCCCCCACGGTCCGTCAATCGCTTGTGGTGTTTATCGTATTTTCTTGTCTGCGAGGATCGCGTCTTACGAATTGGGGACGTTAGAGAAGATCTTGGCGTTAACACAGAGTAACTAAATAGGGCAGCAGCTCCATCTTAATTAATTAGCTTCAACAAATCTTTGTTTCTCTCTTTTACCACAATTCGATGTTTTCCTCTAATAATTAAAAATTCGCCAGTAATTACGAATATAACTTTATTTTGTCAAAAACTAGTATGTAATTTTAAATTCTCAAATAATTTAATTACCCGTGATTTGATTCGAATATAATTCGAAATAAAAATTTCACCTAGGGTTTTAGGTACTCAAAAAGTCACAATAAAATTAGGAGTGGACCCACTCTCGGTGGGCTCGTCCGTCACTTTAAAGATAATTTGGAAATAGGGTTTTAGAGGACATCTACTACATTGGCATTTGCTTGGACTGGAGAACACCATATACATACATACATCAAGATTGAACTATATATATCACAAGCTGCTTTTGATTAATTGTGAGGAGTGGGTTAAACTTGTGATTTTCAATAAAGATTAAATTGACTTGTGGATAAGGAACACGTGTAATGGGCCTCATTGATTAATTAATGGGTTCTTTATATAAGTATACAACAAATAGAAAGTAATTATAAGAATAGTGCATCAACCAAATAATTATATTAACAGTGAAAAACTATATAATAATATCAACAATAGTGCAATACACGTCATTATATCCAATGCAACAAAAAAAGAAAACCCTTAATTCAAGGAGAAAACTACTCCAATTAGTTTGGTAGTTACCAACTAACCCAAATACTCAAAAATCACGTCGCCAATTTATGAATACAACGAAGAACAAAAAGGAAACTTCATAGATCATTTTCTTCGTCCTCAACCGATTCGCCATTATCATTTTCTCTCTCTTCTTCCTCCTGTTGAAACTTCTCTCTTCAAGCCTCATTTCTCTACTACAACTACGTCCACTTTTTATACCAAGGTAAAAATAAAAAAAATAAGAAATCGCATAAGAAAAAAGAGTGATGCGTAACGTAATATCGATAACTGAAAACCTTCGTATCGCCGAATTCAAACATTTATCTTAACGTAATTCAAACCTTTATACCAAGCGTGAACTCAAATCTACCTCCACACCAAAGGTATGATGAATCATACTTTGTCTACAAGTTTGTAGAACCAATTTCATGAAGGTAAATAAAAAATAGAACACTCCATATGAAAAGAGAGAGAGATAAGAGTGATGTGCAGAATGTAATATTGATAATCAAACCTTCGTATCGTGCAAAGAATTCAAACATTTATATTAAGATAACTAAACCTTTATACCAAGGTAACTAAATCTACCTCAACACCGTAGTATGAATTTGTTACTTTGCCCTAAAAGTCAAGAACCAATTTCGTGAAGGTTTATTACTAATTCAGATCACATTCAAAAAAAATTGGTAACTTAACAAAACCGAATTAGTTACATTTACTACGAATGTTTTTGGCTACCAACCGCATCTACGTTTAAAAAAAAATACACCAAAACACCCCCTTATAATTCCATGTTAAACTCAT
The DNA here is from genome assembly GCA_020205615.1 of Panax quinquefolius. NCBI lineage: Eukaryota > Viridiplantae > Streptophyta > Magnoliopsida > Apiales > Araliaceae > Panax > Panax quinquefolius. The sequence goes on from CM035173.1 coordinate 26,768,974, forward strand.
ATTCTACTTCAAAAAAGAAAAAGAAAAATCCCATTCCGATTTTTTTAATATGCAGGACATAAGGAACAGAGCCATTGATGTTGAAATAGAGCTGATACGAAAACAAAATATGTAACTCCTATTTTAGTAAGCTGTTTGTCAAATAATATCTGACTTGGAGAAAGACGAGATGGGAAAAACCGAAATTAGGTGAAAACTGAAGACAGAGACATTTTAGATTGGTTTGACAATGAAGTCATCTGGAGTTGTATTAATTAGAGTGGGGGGAAGAAACAAAGCAGAGGATTTGAAATTCAAGTGATTGATAATCTAAAGAAACTTCGGAAAAAGGTAGATCCGGTGAGACAAATCTGTCAATCATAAGGCCGACCGAAAAAGAAAAAAAAATAGTTTTAGAAGTAGGTGCTCGCTACAATGGCTGGGGATAGAATGGCGTCGTCGCCGAATACTGTAGAAGGAGGAGCGGCAGAAGGTCAGTACATGGCGAGAGAACAATTAATGGGTTTGTTGGGTTTTATCAACAAGATTGGGGAGAAAACAATTAATGATTTATTTGAAGCTTAGTTGCTCTGTTTTATGGTGATCTCTCTCTCTCTCTCTCTACGTAAATCATGACTCAGAATCCTTGGTTTGGGACAAATGTATTATTTTTGTAAATAAATATAGGAAATGTAATACTTTTATAATTATTTTATGAGTGCACTATTGTTGTAATTATTTTTAAAAATGTAATAGAAAATGTAATTGTTCCTTAATTAATTAAAAGAAAATCTTCAATGGGGTTTCTTTTAATTTAAATAAAATAAAATGATGGATTTGATAGATGATGATGATGATATCTCTTTATCAATCATTATCATTGGGCCACGGCCCTAAGAGCCTACAAGTGGCCAACCAACTATTCAATATAGATACACACTTCTTCAACCCAATTTACAAGAAACTATTAAGGTAGTAAACAATCAAACTTTGCATTATTATTATTATAATAAGTGCCTTATCCATCCTCATCAATCATGGGCCCCCACTCCGGAGCCCATGAATGTCCCACCAATTTACCTATGTAGATTTCTTCAACCCATTCACCCGACTAAATAATAAAATTATTTAAAAGGGCTTCGAGAACTAATAAATAATTTGAATGATAATTTCTGAAAATCACATAATTTTTTATTTATAAAAATATAATAAGTCGTACCTTCACGTGAGAATAGAATGAACATATAAAAATATCAAAAGTACATGTAAAAATAATACTATTTTCCTAACTTTTGTTTTTGGACATTTCATAATATTCAGTAGTAGATTGCTTGGTAATATTATTCTAAGACTGACCTAATCAACAGTTTGATAAATAATAATAATAAAATCAAGTAAAAAAACAGTGTCAGAACAATGGCCTGTTTGGCTCTTTTCAAATAAAAAGAAGGAAACCCAAAACTAATAAGAATCAATGGTTACAATAATTTAGAAAGAGAAGGACAAAGACAAAGCTATCATATATATATATGAGATGATATGATATATCCCACATTAAACAACTTTATGTTCTTATCAGTTCGTAAATTTCCCAAAGGTGGTGACACCAGCTTTGTTGTAATAATCAATAAAAACATACACTCCTCTATTTCTTAATTGAGACCATCTACCATAGACCGGCAATTTATCACCAAAGATGCAGTTTCACCTGCTTAGAATTTCACCTGCCTAATAAGTAAGAGTGTAAATAAATTGAGTCGAGTCAGAGTATTGAGCTGTTTAAATTTGATTTATAAAATTTATTAAGTATAAAATAAGATTTGATTGAGGCTCATTTAACTACCGCCTACTCAAATCGAGCCCGAGCAGTTTGAACTTTTTAAACGAATATGATCTGAGTATTAATAGAAAATTGTAATTGGAGGAGGTTCGAGTAATTTATCGAACTTTAAAAATATGTTCATATTTGACTCATTTATATTATTTGACTCATTTATATTTTGAGTCAAACTCCAATCAAACTTTTAATCGATCGAGTACAAATCGAACGCGAACTGTTTGTTCATTTTATAGCCTTACTAGTAACCTAGTAATTATGGTTCCATTTAAATTGCCACCCTTAGAGTAAAATTTATATGAAACTGAAGGGATGCCTCATTATTTTTCATTTGATATTTATCCCAAAAATCATGTTTTTTTTGGCCAAATTGAAAATTTGGATGGACATGCCCAGAGATCTATTTCTTTATGAATCTACGTAAGTGAGAATCGAACTTAATACCTACAAGTCACAGTATTTTAATTTTAACCACTAGACTACGATCTCATCAACATTTGAACATAACATAACGACAAACCACCCAATCTTAATCCAACCCAAATTATAATTTAATTAATTTCTTAGTTTTAAATGAAAATGGATTTTAATTGGAGGTCAATACTCCCATCCTCTTTAAATATTCCTACCAAAGTCCTTCTGTTTTTGAAATGTTCCTGATCAAATATGACTGCTTGAGAGAATATTTTACCATAATATATAATAATTATATATTGCATGTACCATAATTTATATTAAAAAAAATACTTGTTAAAAAAATGATTGAATAGATTATCCTTGAGCACTTGTCAATGTGCCCAAAATAGCAGGGACAATAACAAGGCAAACAAAGCATAGGTAGGCACGTAATTTGTATGGATATGCTTAATATTTATAGAATAATGCTATAGAATAATACTAGAGACACAAACTATTCTATAAATATTTTATAAATTGACTGATGTGGCATACTCCATCTAAGCTTTTATGTGAAGCCGAAGACTACATTAAATCAATTTGTTGATCAATATACTGAGTTGTAGTATGCCACATCAGTAATTTGTAAAATAATTTGTGTCCGTAGCATTACTCATATTTATATGAAAAATGATTGAAAAATGATATATGTTACCAATATTTTATATTTATTTTTTAATTATTATTTACGTAAATAAATATTAAAAGTAATTTTTTTAAAAAGATGTGTAGTAATTAAGGATTTAGCTCTCCTCCAACCTGCATTACACATTATACACCATATATTTATAATTTTAGATGGTATAATTGAAATTAACACCGATCAATTGACTTATAATATTGAGTAGTAGTATAGTTTTTCAAAAATGAAATGAATTCGACACTTTTTCATTATTTGATAAACATGTGGATATTTTATCAAAATTTATAATAGAGATTTTATCAATAAAGATTTAAATTTTGTTTAAATAATTTTTTAATATTATTGTTAATTTAAGATAATATTATAATTGTGGTAGATTTATAAATTTTTCAGAAAGATGCAGTTTGGTTATATTATATTCGATTGGCATTTTAATATTCTTGTTTAGTTATGAATATTCGTCATAACTACCAATCATTGCATGACCTCCATAATGTAATTATCATTTGATCGAGAAAAACGACAAAAAATATTTTATCAAATAACTACGGAAGTTTTACCGCCATATCATTGAACTACTTAAGAAGAAAAGACAAAGAATACGCCATACAGACAAGAAGACACCAGATCGATTATCGACTTTATATGGTAAGTTTCACCATTGATTCCATTATCACGATTAATAATACGAATTATTATAGCGATAATGACGTTTTATTTTATTCGTATTATTAACGTAATAAAATGTAAACATCTTTTTATATAAAATGTAATACTTTATTAAAGTTTATTCTATAAATGTAATATATTATATTTTATTACGATAATACACAGATAAATAGCCAGATAAATGTTTCAGATAAAGATTGCATAAATGTTCAGATAAGAAACGCTTTTTATATAAATGTAATATATTATATTTTATTTAAAGATTTTTCTTTAAATATTTAATCACGATTAAAAGAAATCAATCCTTTGATTTTCATTGATTAGCTTACTACGCATTCCATTTTCCTATAAATGTGTTCTCATTCCTTCATTATTTTCTTATTTAATTCATCAAACTCTGTATATAGTAAATTATGTATAGTGTTTATGTAGTAGTAAAATTATGAAAGCAAGAAGACAGATTCGCTACTTCACTACTTCTATATTCAGCTTCTTTTTTACTAAGAAGTGTGTTATTCTTTCTTCTTCGTTATAACTTCGTTATTCCATTCATTATTATTCATTGGAATAACTCGTAAAAGTAAGCAGATACCCTATACATAACCTCAGATACGCCGACATACCCTATACTTGGTAAATCCTTACGTTATTCCATCGCTTATTATTCTCATTTTAATAACTCAGATAATGCATTAATTCTATACTTGGTATGACATTCTTCTATTATTCTCGCTTAACATCCCATTCATGTTTTTTACACCTAATCGGACCCTGCCCGCTTTTTTTATTATTCATTGGAACATCCCGCTCAAGGCTGTTTTTACACCGATTCCTGCCCGCCTTTTTTTTTATCATTCTCGCTTAATATCCTATCTCGCGCTTTTTACACCCGGATCCTGATTCCATCTTTATTATTCTCATTTAACATCCCGCGCGCTAATTTCACCCCGACCTTGCCCGCTTATTATTATTATTCGCTTAATAACCTCGTCTATGCCAATCTGATCGCACGCATTACGATTTTTTGTTATTCCATTCTTTATTATACTGGGTTGGTTAAAACTTTGACTTCTATACTCCGCTTAAATTAGTAGAATATCCTCGATATTTGCGTTTCATCCAAAGATCTTTCATGGAAATATTCTTCCGATCATTCTCGAATTTTACTCTTAAACAAAGATCACGCCGATAATTTGGACGTTAATAATTCGCTGATTAAATAATTTTCGAACTTGTTTTATCGAATTATTACGTCATCACATCATCCTCACGTTATATTACGTTATATTTATTACGCAAGATAGATGAAACTTAAGATGATTATGACTGCGATCATTCTAAGATAATCACGACTGACGATATAAACGACGCGACAAAAGTTCCTCAGCCATCAGAATGCAAATGATTGATAGCTTTTAGATGATTATGACTAAAAGCGATTCTAAGATAAACGACCATCGATAATTTAATGAAAATCCTCGACCGCCAGACAAGATGACGATTAGATGTGGTATTATTTATTGTTCTAGCCTCGCGATAAAATTGATTAAAACCTTTTAAAACCCAAAAGAGAGTAGAGATTTTATTCTCTACTCGACTTTTTAATTGGATCGCTAATTCTACCGCAGCTTAAACCCATTGCCTATCAGATTTTATCGGTTTAACTGTTTGTTGCCGCTTAACGATAATTTATTCGCATTATCTTACCATAATATTTCATCGGCTATGAATTTTTCACCCTTTCTTTCTTTCACCGTTCTTTCGCGAAACGCGAACATAAATTTGGATTTTAATTGAACGAAAGAATGGTCCGTAGGATAAGATTAGTAATTCCTCACTATTCCTAAATAATGTGATAATAACAGAATGGCGACTCCTTTCGAAATAGATAATATCTAAGTAGACAATATTCAGATTCAAACTCACGATTTACGTCAGATTGCATACCTACGCTTAGGTTAGTAAGAAACAGATTTGAATTTACGTACTACGAAGTTGGCGACCCAAGATGGGTGACGATACCTAATTTTGAGGCGTCACAAAAATTTTAATGGTTAAAATTATTTTAAACTTTTAACGATAAAATTATATTTAATGATTCTATTTTTTTATAGGAATGATCTTAATAGCATCAACTATTTATTAATATATTTTGATTATTACTTACAACGTTACTGAGATGAAATAATTGGTATATTGGATGGGATTAGAAGGAATGTAACGGAGGAGAGTCAAATCAACTAACTAGAGCCCCTTATAATTTCTAATAATTTTATGTATCGATAAGTTTCGCAATTATAATTTGACATAATTTATCGTAATACACGGTAAGATTCGAAATAATTTATATGTTGACAAATATCATAATAAAACTGAATTACACTAACATAAAATTTTAACAGATAATATAATAAATTAACCTTTTATGTTTTTTATATTTTGTGTATTTACGTACGTCGATATTTATTGTCGATATAAATTTGTTGTCATATAGGTAACAAGTCTCTACTTTTATTAGTATTATTCTTATAAATAAAACTTAAATGAGAGAATTCAAATTTTGTGATCTTTATTTAATAAATCAGTGTATTTAGGGACACAAAGTCCAAAGAAAGGATAAGGATGCATTATATTGTGAGGTGTAAATATCTAAAACTCAATTATATCTTTTTATAAAAATGTTGACACAATTAGGTCACAACCTGAGGTGGGGCTAACCGTGGGGCATGGATCCATGTGAATCCTATCCGTTTCTTCTAAAATAAATAAATAAACAAAAGAAGAACCCACTCCACCACCTTATTTATAGGGAATTCATATTTTCACCTTCTATTTATATATATATTTTTATAAGTAGAACTCACATATTAATTAATAAAAATTTAACACATAAATTAATATATGGTCCTTACATATAAATGAGTTAAATATATAAATGAGTTAAATATATGGTCTTTACACATAAATTATAATATATGGTCCTTATATATAAATGAACAAACAGTTCGAGCTCGATTCGAACTCGCTAGACTAAAAGTTTGATTCGAACTCAAAATATAAATGAATTAAATATGAGTAAATTTTAAAATTCGATAATTTACTCGAACCTCTTCAAATTATAATTTTCTATTGATACTCGGATCATATTCGTTCAAAATTTTTAAATTGCTCAAGCTTGATTCAGGATCGTACTCGACTCGGTAACTAAATGAGTCTCGATCAAATCTTATTGTATACTCGATAAATTTTGTGAATCAAATCTGAATAATTCAATACTCGATTCGATTCGGTTCATTTACACTCTTACCTTCAACTACCATAACTTGATAGAAAGTGACACTGAATTTGGTTCTAGCCAATAGTCTCAACCCCTTGATGATTACTCTCTCCGTTCCTAAATAAATATCGTTTAAGATTTTTGCACATGAATTAAGAAAGTCATTTAATACTATTACTATCATTTAATAATTAAAATTTATGTTAAACTTCCATCACTACCCCTTTATGGAAAGTTGAAAACTATTAATACAAGTAACAAAATATATTGGGATAATGAGAGAATGTAAGGGTGATATAGGAAAATAAATAATTTATTCTCCTAAAAAGTTATAAACGAAAAATAAATTGAAACAAATTTTTTCTTCTAAAAACTTACTTATTTAGGAACGGGGGAGTAATTAACATACTACTCCGCCGTTATTTTTGAACTGCAGTTTTTTAAAAAATTATAAAAATTAAGAAACAAAATTAATATTTTTGTTCAAATCTTATCTAAATTTTAAATATTATTTTTCTAAAATTTATTAAAAGATGAAAAAAAAATCAACTTAGGATTTAATATAGGATAATGTAAGAAACTAAATCATTATTATTTTCTTGAAATATATAAACGATACATTATAAAAAATAATAAATAAAATAAAACCCAGTACTATACATGACAAAAAATTTATGTCGATTGTAAATTTTGATGTATGTAAATGAAATAAATAAGAATTAAAAAAAAATTCACTCTAATTTATTTTATGTTATTGTATAAAGTTTCATATTAGTAACTCACAATATTCATTCATTTGGCTAATTTAAAAGTATAAAAAATAAATTATGGACCCGTTTATGGGAATTAGTGCTTAGTACAAAGCACAAACTACTGAGATTAGTGTTAATCGGGGTAAAATGGATTCTCTCAAAGCACATAATGAAAGATTGGGTCCCGTAATGCATTTCTTAAAGTTATAAACTTTTAAAATTACACATAAAAAGTAAAAATTAGGTAAATTAAAAAACATAAGACGTGTTCTTTGATAAAACTAAATAAAAAATTATGAATATATAAAAAAATCTGAATGAAGCAGAAATTTTGAATACGTAATAAAATGATGTATTTGATAATTATTCTGCCTAAAACATCTGAATACATCTATTTTTTATTTTAACTTTTCGAATTGTTATGAATAAATTTATTATGTAATTATAAATAAATAATGTTATCTAAAAAATTAAATATAAACTTTTGAACAATCTTAGTATACTATTAATTATATAATTTTAGGAATTAAATACTAAAAATATTAATAACATTATATAGTTCATAAAATCAAAACAAAACACTACAACAACAACATTTATTAAATTAATTATTGACCAAATTTGTTAAAGAAAAATAAAAATAATTTGTACATAATAAATTTGTTTATAAAATAAAACAAGCAAGATAATGTATGTAATATTTAATTGTCTACGAGGATATATAAATAAAAATATAATTTAGCACCACTTCTTATTTAATCAGACACAATTATTTAAATTCAAAATTTAAAAATTATAAAATAAATAATTTAAATAACTTATTCAATCAAATTCAATCAGCCCTCGAGTATGAAAAGCTAAAACAAACCCATGTTCCCAAAAGTATTTTAAAGCACATAGATAATGAGTGCTCAAGAATTTCAATAGACATCATCAAAAGAAATTCTCATCAATACTCTTGTCTCATTAAAGTTTTTTTTGGAAATTGATGTCTCAATAAAGTAATACATATCCCAATGAAGAATTGAAAATTTGGCTCTCATCCGTTATATTTTTGCTTCATTTTTATTCAATTCAAAAATATTTATCTTGCTTGTTCCATTTTATGAAAATAATATTTAAATGTATTTAAATATTGTGAACTTAATAATAAATAAATAAAATTTTAAATTATTTATACTACATTAGAGTTTTAGAACATTAAATTTTTAATCAAAATATATATGTTCTTTAAATGATAAAAAGTGTCTGATCACACTTTAAATCAGTCTAATATATATAATACAATTTAGTAGCATAAATTAATTAATAAATATTGATTTCAAATATAATAAATTTTAAATAATTAATGTATTGGATGGAAGGTGCATAAGAAGGCATGCAAGTACAAACTTAAAAATACAGTATAAATACAATGTAATAAAGTGGAAAAAATCTCATAACAAAAAAACACAACAAAAACAAATATTTGTATAAGAAAACATACAGGTATAATTTTTTTATATAATTTGTGCAAGTAATATTATTTTATTATATATCAATAAAAATGTGCAAAAATTTAATTGTAAATATCACTCCCTATTCTTATAGGATAATTTATATATAATTTTTTGTACATAAATAATATAATTTGTTTCCATAGTAGGAGTAGTATTATTGTTGGGGGAAAAATTAGTTGAAACGGTACGTAAAAAATGTAACGGTTATCATATTTACGTGGCGAAGTGGAAACGTGTATTTGGAGAGCACGCGTGTACAACTGACTGCAGGAAGAACAAAATTGAATGGTAAAATGACACTTGGCTCACATTTTGCTACGGACAGACTACGCGATTGACATCTGTCCTTTATCTGTATTTTGTCCTCTTCTCCTCACCTCATCTTTCAAAATTTACATTTATTTACCAGTTATACCATCGCCATTGGCTGAAATTAATATTCTGTTTCAAGTAGAGGACAAATTGGGCTGAAATTCTGGAAGGCAAAACTGTTGCTTTCTGAATCCTATTCAAGACTCTGTTGGTATATATATATATATACATATATATATATATAGGCAGCTTACTAGGACTGTTCGATCGGTTTTTTCGATTTTTCAATTTTCCGAATCGGATCGAACCGGTCTGTTCAGTATAAAAAAGAACCGGTCCGATTCGGTATAAAAAAATCAGTTTTTTGAGCACCGAATTTTGGTTCGGCTTTTTTTATGGCCTCTAGATGGCCTAATCTGGACCTAAGATATACCGGTTTTCTAATTTTTTAATAATAATAATAATAATAATAATAATAATAAAATAATAATAAAAATAATAATTATATTAATTTTTGGTAAAAACCGGTACCGAACCGGTCCAGTTCGGTCCGGTTGAACACCCCTACAGCTTACTATGCAGATGATCACATACGGACTATTTTTAACGACAGATAAAATTTTTGCTACTCATCATCATAGAATTTGAACCGGGTGACAGTTTAATAAGTTTAGCGACGATTTTATCTAGAAGCTATATATATATATATATATATATATATATATATTAAACAAATAAATTAGCTTATTTAGAATATATTTATTAATTAGTATCACTAATATTTGTATAAGAATGAATTTAAAACTCTTAAACCTCGTGTTTAATGAGAATTGAAGAATACTCCCACGATGAACATAGTTAAACGATTGTAATTTTGTGATTCGATAATTGTAATTCGGTTCTTAAAACAATATCGAGGGTTCAATCACACGAAAATTGGGTTTCAGATCACTTGATAGTGAATTTTATTATTTTGAGGTGTTTAGATTTATTTAAATGATTTACATGCTCACGAGTAGCTCCAACCCTATTTTCGATACTTGATTTTATCTTTCGACATATGAAATCGTTTTTCTAACAAAATTATAAAGATCTTTTAAAAGCGAATCAAATTAGGTTATTAGATTAATTATAGGCTAAAATTAAAAATAATAGAGAGCAACGCTTCTTATTTGACGAAGGATTTGTAAAAACAATGTTTTATCTAAATGACATTTTAAATTTCTCATCAAGTGAAACTAAAACGAAACCTTGCTTTCAAGTCAAATTCTTTGTGCATAGGTTCAAAGAAGCTTAAAGTTGCTTCAAAGATAATGCACCCACCAAAATCTGTACGATTCTAGGAGACGAGTAATTTATCGAATTTTAAAATTTGCTCAGATTGAATCATTTATATTTTGAGTCGAGCTCAAATTATTTGTTCATTTTACAACATTATGTTTAACTATGTTCATCTTGTGAGTATCCTTCAATTCTCGTTAAACACGAGTTTTAAGGGTCTTGAATTCAATCTTAGGCTCGTACGATTAGTAACAATACCCAATAAAATATCGAGATCTATAAACGGAGTTTAGAGTTTTGCAAAGTATCTACGTAAACCTTAAATCTATAAATGCACAACAAACATCTCTATTTATATCGTAGGAGTCGAATATCTATAAGAAATCACGTATCGATGATATCTATTAAAAGAACTTAGAATCTAGGGAGTGAAACCCGTAGATCTAAGATTACATATATCTAGAAAATAACATAATCAAGATATATCAAAAATATATTTCAGATTGGTTATAAGGAGATTCAATTCATAAAAATTTCTCGTCGGCCAAAAGGTGAGATCTCCACACCACTAGATATTAATCTAAGATATTTGGGTGACCAATAAATAAATAGAAAATAACTCCCAAGTAAAAATATTCGATTAAAAGAAGTCGAATCGAAGTTAAAATCACTAAATGACTAAAAAGTTGTCTTTGGATAGTTAGGAAGAGATTTCATCTGTGAAAAATCCTCTTTAACCACTCATAATCCCAAAAATAGGATCCAAACACCTTTAAATATAATCATAAAAAAACAAAGACCAACCATAATAATTGACAAAATAAGTTGGATCTAGTATAAATATGAGAAATGAATATTGGGAGTAGAAGTTCTTTTTTCTTAAGCTTTGTATGAATCACAACTATAGATTGGTGGAAGATTTGATGAGAAAAATTAAATTTAGATAGGTTTTTCTCTTATTCTCTATATTTCTCGCCATAGATAACATATTTTCTCTTTAAAATGTATTCTTTAAAAACAATGTCAAAATCGCCTTATATGGGCACACTAGGTCTGATGAAGGTCTACCCGTGATAGCTGCGGCAACCCTAGGACAGCTGGAGAGGGCCCACCTGCATCGAGTTTCATGTCGCGTAATTAGTATTTTGTGTCGTGCACTGAAACGTCCATAACTTTTAATTCTAAAGGAGTTAGAAAACATGTTCTATCAATCTGAAAAGCTCTTTCCGAGAGATACACAATGACATCAAGTTTAATAAAATTAATTTTGTCAGATACAAGGTACAAGGTACTGAATACAAATACAAATTAATTATACAATAGTTGTGTAAAATACGACAAAACATAAATTGAGAGTTTTAATAAGGATATTATCATCTAGACAATATCCACACTCAAAAGAGTTCTCATTACATTTATTGTCACACTATTTAACAGAATAGTGAGGACTACTAATACTATCATCTGGACCGTCACTTCGTTCCCCGACTAGTCATGGCTACGTTCTCATTTCCTGAATAGAACAGTGAAAGAAAGGGGTGATCTCAACTAGCCCAGTAAGAAATATTATGACTAAGATAATGTAAAAAAAATTATCATTAGTCTTCAATAATGTTAAACTGATAAAATATAACAAACATCAAGTTTAACTGCAGTGGAACAAGCAATCCATTAAAAGAGTCAAGTAGAGAATAAAATCTACTATCTTTTATGATTTAAAAAGGTTTTTCATCACTTTTATCGCTAAAGACTAAACTTAATAAATAATCCACATCATCCACCAAGACTACGACCAAGGATATTCATTAGTATCACAACCATAAATTATCCATGCACCACGCAGCCAATGATATTCGTGTATTCATCAATGGTCATGATCATGCTAACAATCGCCCATCAATGCACTACGGGCCAATGAGGACTTTTACCACATTATTTGTAACATTACGGCCATGATTATATAGAATAATCCACAGTCATAATCATACCAAGTCCATCTCTTTACACACCAAAATACAGATGACTTTCAACATATTATAAACATGAGGATGATGACAATGATATAAAAATTCAATAAAACAAGTTCAAGAATTAATTTATCCAGGAAATAACGTCCAAATTGTCAACATGATACTACTTTGTGGGGTAAAACTCAAGAATGCTCAGAAGAATATTTCCATGAAAAGATACTGGATGAAGCACAAATATCCAGGATATTCTACTAATTTCATGGAGTATAGAAGCCAAAATTTTAACCCACTGAGTATAATAGAATATATAAAACTGCAAATGGATTTTTCGCCTCGCCATGCAGTAATCCACGTAAATGCAGATCATTTCCATAATTTAATAGGAATGAATACGAAGGATCATTCACCATGCATGCGATAATTAATCCACATGTACGGTGTTATTCCAATAGAATAATAAAGAATGGAATAATGAAGAATTCACCTGCATGCGATAATCGCACACAGATAAAAGTTATTTCCAATGTAATAATAAAGAATGGAACCGGTCGTGCGTAATCCGCATGCATGAGGATATTCCAACTGAATAATAAAGAATGAAATAACAACAGAATTCACCATGTATGCGGTACTTCGTATAGACAAGTTATTCCAATAGAATAATAAATAATGGAACAAAGTCATACGTAATACGCACAGACAAGATATTCCAAGAATAATAAAGAATGGAATAATGGAAGAATTTTTACCGTGTATGGTAGATCAGATGTACACGTTATTCCAACATAATAATAAAGAATGGAATAACAGAAGAATTTCACCATGTATCTTTGTGGCGCCCCCAAAATAGGTATACATCACCCATTACGAGTTGTCAATACATGGTACGTAAAACAACTACAACTTTATTATTACAACAATAAAACTGTGAGTTTGAATACAAATAATATCTTCTAGATAATATCTATACTCGAGATAAATCCTCATCACATTTATTGACACATTATTTTACAAAAATGGTGAGGACTACTAAATAACTCTCTCTAGAACTTTCATTCCATACCCGAGGCTACTCGCTTATATTCTCGCCTCCCCGAGAAGAAAAATGGAACAAAAAGGAAAAGGGTGAGTTAACTAGCCCAAGAAAGAATATTATGACTAAGATAATATACAACAAATTATCGTTAGTCTTCAACAGGAAAAATCTAATAGAATACAATAGACAACACGTGAGACCCCAAATTTTATCAATAAAGATTTAAATTTTGTCGAAATAATTTTTAATATTATGGTGTGAATTTGAGATAATACTATAGTTGTGGATAGTATTTATAAATTTTGCAAAGTATGCAAGTGGTTATATTATATTCGATTGGTGGGGAATATTAGAAACTAGCAGGAATATTCTGACAACTCAATCATTGGTGGACCCCATAATGTAATTATCATTCGGATCGAGAAACGACAAAAATATTTTATTGAAATAACGGCGGAAGTTTTACCGATTGATATCTTTGTTGAACTACTCGGTAGTAAAAGTACAAAGAATACGTGTGGTTGCATAGAAAGACACGGTATTGATTATTGATGCTTATGTGAGAAGTCACTCGGTTTGATTCCATTATTGTCGATTACTAATATGAATTATTATAGCAATAATGACGCTTTTATTTTATTCGTATTATTAACGTAATAAAAGCGTAAACATTTTTTATATAAAAGCGAATACTTTATTAAAGTTATTCTATAAATAGAATATATTATATTTTATTATGCATAGTGTTGCATAGTGTTTGCATAGTAAAATGTTTTTATATAAATAGAATATATGATATTTTATTTAAAAGATTTTGCTTTAAATACTTTTAATAGTCGATTAAAGTAAATCAATCTGGACCGTTCATGGATTAATTACTATGCATTCTATTTTCCTATAAATAGAAGCTCATTCCTTCATTATTTTCTTACTTAATTCATTGAAACTCAGAGAGAGAAATTATAGAGAGAAGTATAGAGAAAATCTATAGAAAAAGAAGAAAAGTATTCTACTACTTCACTTTTCCAATATTCGGTTCTTCTAAGGTAAGGGGTATTATTTATTGTATTCGTAAAGGGTGTTATTCTTTCTTAGTTATGAAGAGAACTTCATTATTCCATTCATTATTATTCATTGGCTGAATAACCTCAAAAAGTGGTATACCCTATACATAACTTTGTATATGCAAGATACCCTATACTTGGTGAAATCCTTATATTATTCCATTCTTATTTATTACATTGGAATAACTCAGATATCTGTGGAATCCCCTATACTTGGTGATCTTCTTCCGTTATTCCATTCTTTATTATTACTCGTTGGAATATCCTCGCCTATGTGTTTTTTACAAGGACTGGTTTTATTGTTTATTATTCCGCATTTATTATTCTATGGGAATATCCTGTCTGTGTGTTTTACACCGGACCTGGTTCCATTGTTTATTATTCCGCATTTATTGTTCTGTTGGGATATCACATCGTGTGTTTTACATCGGACCGGGTTCCATTGTTTATTATTCAAACATTTATTATTACGTTGGATCATCCGCTTGTGTGAATTTCACCGAATTTGGTTCCGTTATTATTATTACATGCTGAATAACCTATCTATCTAAGTACCGCATGCATGGTGATTTCTTTTGTTATTCCATTCTTTATTATACCCAGTTGGTTAAAACTTTGACTTCTATACTCCATGAAATTAGTAGAATATCCTTGATATTTGCTTTTCATCCAGTATCTTTTCATGGAAATATTCTTCCGATCATTCTTGAATTTTACTCTACAAAACAAAGATCTTGTTGACAATTTGGACGTTAATAAATCCTAGAGAAATTAATTCTTGAACTTGTTTTATTGAATTCTTATATCATTGTCATCATCCTCATGTTTATATTATGTTGAAAGTTATCTTTGGCTTACGATAAGCATAGATGAACTTAGTATGATTATGACCGAGGTTCATTAAGTATAATCATGACTTGATATAAATGATGTGACAAAAGTCCTCGATGGGCCTATAATGCAAGTTGATGGATAGTTTTTGGTATGATTATGACCGTGGGTGATTCGGTATAGTCATGATCATTGATAATTTGATGAAAATCCTCGACCGTGGTACGAGGATGATTAGATATTGTGGTTTATTCATTAAACCGAGTCTTAGTGATAAAAATTGATGAAAACCATTTAAAACCTAAAAGATAGTAGACTTTATTTTCTACTTGACTCTTTTAATGGATCAGATATTCTCGTCAGCAGCTAAACCTGGTTGTCATTGTATTTTATCGGTTTAACATTGTTGAAGACTATTGATAATTTATTCGCATTATCTTAGTCATAATATTTCTTCTTGGGCTAGTTGAGCTCACCCTTTCTTTCACCGTTTCTCTTGAGAAAATGAGAATGTGGTGGGACGCAGTCGGGGAAAAGAGTGATGGTCCGAAGATAGCATTAGTAGTCCTCACTATTTCATTAAATAGTGTGACAATAAATGTAATGAGGACTCTCGAGTATGGATATTGTCTAAATGACAATATTCCTATTAGAACTCTCGGTTTATGTATTGTCGTATGTTACACGACAGATGTATAATTAAGTTTGTATTTGAATTTATGTACCATGTAAGTGGCGACCCAAGATGGGTGACGTATTCCTAATTTTGGGGGCGTTACACAACAAATTTTAAATCAATATTCATTAGTGAAATAATAATTCATTAGAAGAGTTAAGTAGAGAATGCAAACTACTATCTTCTATGTATGAATTTAAAAGTTCATCATCTATCTTTTATCCTCGTAACATCAACCAATATATATACGGAATCAAATATTCATCTTTGCACTACAGGCCAAAGATATTCATCAGTTGGTCATGTTCATCTAAACACCTGTTCATCTTTGCACTACGGGCCAAAGATATTCTTCAGAAATCATTCATCTTTGCACTACAAGCCAAAGATATTCAATAATATCATCATTTAAGATTGAGGATGATGAAAAATATTTTTAAAGAAATGAATCCAATTGAAACAAAATGACAAGAATTAAGGATTAAGGATTCGTACTTTGTTTTATCCATGTCCAAAAAATACCTCAAAAATAATTATAGTGGTGTAAAATTCAAGAATGATCAAAACATGGATACAATCAAAGCTAGTATCCACAATAGATATTTTAGATTTAAAAGGAAAATTTTCATTTTTCTATGAATAAAGGTCAGATTCAGAATAAATAGTGTCGATACGTGAATAAAGGCAGTATACGTGAATAAGAATCTCAGACACCAAAAGTTCCGGTTTGATAAAAACTTCAGATCAATATTTCAAAGATAATGATATTGAAGAAATAATATCATTACAAAAAATAATAATATCCCTTACCTCACAAAGACAATACTTCTAGTTAAACACAGGATATAAAGTATGACTTGAACTTGCACCGTATAGCAATACTCAAAGTATACTCAAAATACTCACAAGAATACGCTCGATAATATAGAGAGAGAAAACTTCAGTTTCTGGTGTGATTTTCAATTCTAACCTAAGCACCCTATTTATAGAAAATTGCTTAGAACACCAAAGCAGAAAATTTAATAAATTAATAATATATATATATATTTTTCCAACGCACACTTAATTTGCCCAACATCAGCCACCAACCAGCCCACTACACAAGACTAACAACAACAAAAAACGTTTTTCTAATTTTAAATATTTTAAACTTCCAAAAATCAATTATTTCGGAGCTTCGGAGCTTCAATAATTCATAATAAATAGCCCTTTTGCCAGAAAATTCGAATCTCGCGACTTTTTATAGGAAATTCAATTCTCTACAACTTTGCAGAAGAAAGTTTTTCCAAATTCCAAACAAAAATTGACCGAAATCCACAAACAAGGCGATTTTATTAAAGCTATAATCAAATTTCGGCCAATAAATGGGGTCCAACCGACATGTTTAACATGTTTTAAACATTTATTGCAACAAAAATACTCTTCCTCCTCAGATACTCATATATCCCACATTCGTTGTAAAAATATCACCATTATTATATTATTAAAATATAATAATATATTTAAATAAATTATTTTATCGTAAAAAGATAAAATTTTAATTTTCAACAATTGTCACATTAAAATTTTCTCCATCTATATCCATATAAAATCAATATTTTTCTTATCATATGAATCAATAATTAATTATTCGCAAATAATATTACGTAATCACAATATCGACAACCAGCAGTTCCCAAGAAAGAGGGGCTTTCAATAAAGATTTCTCTCTTCTTGGCGCGCAATTAGGTGACCAAACCTCTCCTTAGATGTAACTTTCTAGACATTGCCAATAATGTTATCCAATAATATTATTCAGATAATATGAATTATTGTTCGATAATGGAAAATAATGTGTAATGACAATTTATTGAAACAATCGTAATATAAAATATCAATGCAAAGAATTATTGAATCAATAAAATATTGAACAAAGAATTATCGTAACCATTATTAAGTAGTGCATTCTTACGTAAGAATCAATAATTGGTGCAATACCGTAGCTCTTCGTGTGTTTTAACCACCGAGTATTTTAACAAAGATTAATTCGGTGACAACTACTACCGTTATTTTTAAACAACTTATATTTTCACGTTTTTTCATCCAATCGCTTTCCGTTATGGGGCCCACACATTCTTCGCTACTGGTCGCATTTAATATTCCACAAAGACTGAATATTCCACGACCAAACGAATATTCTCCAAACAACAATGAATATTTTATAACCACTTGCTTATTTTGAAATATTTCATGATTTTACCCTAACTATCCACATTAATCAAATCAACCCTTACTATTTCAAAATAATAAATAGAGAAAATTAAATTTCATTAATAATAAGTTGGGGTCTTATATATGCAAAGATTGCATTTAATGAAATTGCAAATCCTTCGTTATTCCAACATAATGATAAAGAATGGAATAATGAAGAATTTCACCGTGATATAGGGTAGTCCACAGATCTCGTGACGCCCCCAAAATAGGTATACACAACACCATTTCCGAAGTCGCCAAATACATGGTACAAGAAACAAACTATAACTTCAATAATACAAATGTCTTGTGAAATAACGACAATATATCTTTGTGAGTTTAAATATAATATTGTTTTCAGACAATATCTCATGACGCCCCCAAAAATAGTATACATCACCTATTCCGAGTTGTCAATACATGCATACGTAAACAACTACAACTTTATTATTACAACAAGAAACTGTGAGTTTGAATACAAATATTATCTTCAGATAATATCTATACTCAAATAAATCCTCATCACCTTTATTGATACATTATTTTACAAAATGGTTAGGACTACTAAGCAATCCTTTTCTAAAACCTTCATTCCATACCCCGACTGCACATCGCTTATATTCTCGCCCCGAGAAAAATGGAACAAAAGGGAAAAGGGTGAGCTCAACTAGCTCAAGAAGAATATTATGACTAAGATAATATACAACAAATTATCGTTAGTCTTCAACAGGGAAAAATCTAATAGAATACAATAGACAACAAATTTTAAATCAATACTGCAGTTGAAATAATAATTCATTAGAAGAGTTAAGTAGAGAATGCAAACTACTATCTTCTATGTATGAATTTAAAAGTTCATCGCTCATCTTTTATCCCCGTAACATCAATCAATATACATCCGAATCAAATATTCATCTTTGCACTACAGCCAAAGATATTCATCACGGGTCATGTTCATTTAAACACATTCATCTTTGCACTACAGCCAAAGATATTCTTCAGAAATCATTCATCTTTGCACTACAGCCAAAGATATTCTTAAGAAATCATTCATCTTTGCACTACAGCCAAAGATATTCCATAATATCATCATTTAAGACCGAGGATGATGAAAATATTTTTTAAAGAAACGAATCCAAAGTGAAACAAAATGACAAGGATTAAGGATTAAGGATTCGTACTTGGTTTTATCCACGCCCAAAAATACCTCAAAAATAATCATAGTGGTGTAAAATTCAAGAATGATCAAAACATGGATACAATCGTAGCTAGTATCCGAATAGATATTTTGGACAAAAAGAAGAAATTTTATTTTTCTATTGAATAGTGCCGACACGTGAATAGTGTCAGATATCGTGAATAAAGTGTCATATAGGTGAATAGTAACTCAGACACCAAAAGATAGAAATTCACAAAAACATCTTCACGCTTCATGAATAGTACTCGTGAATAAGAACTCGTGAATAATAACTCATGAATAAGAACTTCGTGAATATAGTAACTTCATGAATAAGAACCCATGAATAGTAATCCCGACATGAAAAAGTTCCAAATTTGATAAAAACTTGGATCAACATTTCAAAGATAATGATATTGAAGAAATAATATCATTACAAAAAAATAATATCCCTTACCTCGAAAAGATTAAGATGATTTAATTGGAATCTAGGTATATAGTCAAGGAAGGGCACTTGATCTAACAATACTCAAAGTATACTCACAAGAATACGCTCAATATATCGAGAGAGAAATAGAGAGAAACTTCAGTTTCGGTGTTTTTTCAATTCTAACCCAAGACCCTATTTATAGGAAAATGCTAGAACACCAAAAAGTAAAATTGAATATAATATTAATATATTTTTCACATTTTCTTAGCCCACCATAGACAACTGATCTCAGCCCATTTGAATCACATGTGAGGCCAACTTAGTTGCAAAAAATGTTTTTCTCAAAATAATTAACTAAAACTCCCAAAAATTAATTATTTCTGAACTTCGGAACTTCAATAATTCATAATAAATATCTCTTTCATCAGAAAATTCGAATCTCGCGAGTTTTTATAGGAAATTCAATTCTCTACAACTTTGCAGAAGAAATTTTTTCCAAATTCCAAATAGAAATTGACCGAAATCCACAAACGGGTGATTTTACAAGTTTATAATCAAATTTGATTAATAATTGTGTCCACCAACACACAAAACATGTGTTAAATATTTAATGCCACAAAAATACTCTTCCTCCTCATATACTCATATATCCCACATTCATTGTAAAATATCACCGTTAATATATTATTAAAATAATATATTTAAATGAATTATTTTATCGTAAAAGATAAAATTTCAATTTTCAACAATTGTCACTATAAAAATTTTCTCCATCTATATCCACATAAAATCAATATTTTTCTCATCATATGAATTAATAATTAATTATTCATAAATAATATTATGTAATCACAATATCGACAACTGTGCAGCTCCTCAGAAAGAGGGCTTTCCAATAAGAATTTCTTCTTCATCATGCCGCAATTAGGTGACCAAACCTCTCCTTAGATGTAAATTTCTAGACATTGCCAATAATGTTATCTAATAATATTATTCAGATAATATGAATTATTGCTTCGATAATGAAAAATATCGTGTAATGACAATTATCAAACAACAACAATATAAAATATCAACGCAACAATTATTGAATCAATAAAATAAAATAATCGAATAAAGAATTATCGTAACCATTATCGAGTAGTGCCTTCACGTAAGAATCAATAATTGGTGCAATACTGCAGCAACGCTTCAACAACGCCAGATTAGTGTGTTTTAACCACGGGTATTCCAACAAAAGATAATCTGTGAATAACTACGCCAAGTTATTTAAAAACAACTTATATTTGTCGTTTTCTTCATCCAATCACTTTCCGTTATGGGGCCCACACATGGTCGGCGCGTCATGCATTTAATATTCCCTCGACAAGCATTTAATATTCCACGCACCAAACGAATATTCCCGATGATAATGAATATTTTATAACCACTTGCTTATTTTGAAATATTTGCGTATTTAACCCTTAACTATCCACATTAATCAAATCAACCCTTACTATTTCAAAATAATAAATAAAGGAAATTCCTTTTTATTTAAAAAAAAATTTCGGGGTCTTACAACCTCCCCTCCTTATGAAATTTCGTCCTCGAAATTGATGTACGTACCTGGTGTTTTGAAAAGGTGAGGATACCGCTTTCATTTCCGCTTTCCAACTCCCGTGTCATTTTCTATATAGCATGATTCCTCCACAAAACTTTAACTTGTGGTATGACCTTTGCGTAGGACATGCTCCTTCCTATCCAAGATCTTCGACAGTACCTCCTCATACACGTTAAGTCTTCTGGCTATCTCGTCCTGGGTTCTAACTCAATAACGTGGTTCGGGTCTTTCACATATTTTTAAGTACGTATATGTGAAACACATTATGAACACGAGACATACTCGGAGGTAACGCAAGTCTATAGGCTACATTTCCTACTTCGGTCAAGAATTTGAAATGGACCAATAAATCGTGGATCGAGCTTTTTCCTCTTCCCAAATCTTGTTACTCCCTTCCATGGAGCAACTTCGCAACAATACATGATCCCCTACATTAAATTCCACGCCCTTCGATGAAGATCCGCATAACTCTTTTGTCGATCTTGTGCCGCTTGTATACGTTGTCGAATCATTTGGATCTTTTCAGAGTCATATCGTATTTAACTCGGGTCCCAACAATGTTGCTTCACCCACCTCATCCCAACATATCGGAGAACGACATTTTCGGCCCATATAATGCTTCAAATGGAGCCACACCTATACTTGCCTCGATAATCTGTTGTTGTAGGAAATTCCACCAATGGTAAATACTTATCCCAACTACCTTTGAAGTCAGGACACGAGTCTTAATAGATCTTCAAGAGTTTGAATAGTCCTCTCGATTGTCCGTCTGCTTGGGGATGGTATGCGAACTAAATCGCAAACTGTGCCCATAGCTTTTTGCAAGCTAACCCAAAATCTTGAAGTGAATCTTGGGTCACGATCCAAAACTATGGATACAGCATGCCATGCAACCTCACAATCTCATTCACGTATATACTAAAGCAAGACGCTCAAGGAATAAGTCTCCGTGATCGGCAAGAAATGAAATGAGGAGACTTGGTTAATATATCAACAATAACCCAAATAAGATTGATGCCTTGAGAAACAAAGAGGAAGACCCGTAACGAAATCCATAGTAATGTGTTCCCACTTCCATTCCGGAATCTCAAGTGGTTGCAACGGACCCTTAGGTACAAGATGCTCCGCCTTTACACGTTGGCAAGTTAAACACATCGAGATAAACTTTGCAATCTCTCTCTTCATATTGTTCCACCAAAATGTATGTCAAGATCACGATACATTTTAGTACTTCCAGGATGGATTGCAAATGGCGATTGTGCCTCCATCATAATCTTGTACTTCAAATCGAGTCGTTAGAACACAAAGTCTAGAGTGGACTCAAGTATTCCTTCTTCATCAATTTCGCGCCCTAATAGCTCCTTCTTGTACTTTCTTCTTCATACGACGCCTCCGGCCCATTGGGGCTCGAGCAACCTTAACTTTATCTATTAAAGTTGGCTCTACGCAGATACTTGACATCATCGCACTCGCTCCCCGCATATGATCTTCTACTCAACGCGTCCTACCACGTTAAACTTTACCAGGATGGTATTGAATAGTGTGGTCGTAGTAGTCTTTCAATAGTTCGAGCCAACGTCGCCGCCGCATGTTTAGTTCTTTTTGAGTGAAGAAATATTTAAGGCTTTTATGGTCCGAATATATCTCCACTTTCTCCCCATATAGATAGTGCCTCCATTTCTTTATAAGCTGAAACGATCGGGGCCGCTAACTCTAGATCATGAGTAGGATAATTCCTCTCATACTCTTTAAGTTGTCGCGAGGCATAGGCTATGACTTTCCCACGTTGCATGAGAACACATCCTAACCCTTTGCTCAAGCATCGTCAGAGATAACAAATCCATCCGAACCCGATGGTATTGTTAGAACAGTGCCGAAATAAGTCTCCTCTTAAGCTCTTGGAAACTTTTCGCATTCTTCGCTCCAAACGAATTTTGTATCCTTCCGAAGTTATTTGGGTTAATGAAGTAGCGATTCGAGAAAACCCTTCCACGAATCTCCGATAATAACCATTAAGCCCAAAAACTACGTGACTTCTGGCCACCGACTCACGGTTGTTCTAACTTCAGATTGCTTCAATCTTCACGGATCAACAGATACTCCATGTTTCGACACCACGTGCCCAAGGAATGCTACTTCCTCGCCGTAACTCGCATTTCTTCAATTTGGCATATAGTTGGTTTTCACGAAGCCTTTCGAGTACCAAATTTCAAATGGTGCTCATGATCTTCACGGCTTTTGGAATATATGAGGATGTCATCAATAAAGACAACAACGAATTGATCCAAATATTCCTTGAATACTCGGTTCATCATATCCATGAAAGCCGCAGGAGCATTAGTTAGTCCGAAAGACATGACTAAAAATTCATAATGCCCATACCGAAGATTCGAAGGCGTCTTTTGAATATCCTCGTTCTAATCTTCAAATTGATGATATCCGTAATCTAAGATCGATTTTGAAAAGAATTGTGCCCCTTGCAATCGGGTCAAACAAGTCATCAATACGAGGTAGAGGATACCTATTCTTGATGGTGACATGGTTCAATTCCGATAGTCAATCTAAAGTCTCATACTCCTCCCTTCTTTCTTCTTTACAAATAAAACAGAGCACCCCAAGGAGATGTACTAGGATTTAATGAAATCGATGTCCAACAATTTCGTAGTTGGACCTTTAACTCCTCAAGTTCAATAGGAGCCATTCGATATGGGGTTTTAGAAATGGGCTTTGTATCAGTTCAAGATCAATAAAGAATTCAACTTCACGCTCGGGGTGACCGGAAGTTCTTCTCGGAAATACGTCAGAAAGTCAATAACAACGGGAATATTATTCAAATTTGACGTGTCTTTATTCAAATCCATAACATGGGCTAAGAAAGCTTGACATCCGCTTTTTCAATAAACGAATAGCTTTATGATTAGATATGATGTTGATTGATTTTAATGGTTTAGTTGCTTGAATTGCATAACAGTCAAGTTGGTTAGAATATGAAAACTAACAATCTTACGAAAACAATCAATTTTGGCATGATGAGTAGTTAACCAATCAATCCCTCAAAATCACATCAAAAGCAAGTATCTTTAAAGAGATAAGGTCAACGGGTAAGGTAATGGTGCCAACTTGAATCAAACAAGATTTATAACAAATTGGATGTGATGAAAGTTTCTCCTAACGGAGTTTCCACAGATAGGTCAAAGTCTAATTTCTCCTGAGTCAAGTTTAAACGTTGAGCACATGCAGGAGAGATAAATGAATGGGTAGCACCGGAGATCAAGTAAGGTATATACTTCAAGAATTTATAATTAACTAACGTGCTAACTTCGCTCGTTCCTCGATTTTTGACCGGTCACGACAAACGCTTCTTCCAAGAACCGTTGACTTTGACTTTTTTTCGACGATCTTTTGAGTCACCGTCCTCATTGAACTAGGTTTCGCCATCAGCATAATCTCGAGCGATATGTCCTTCCTTTCCACAACTATAGCATACCTTGAATCTGTTGTGGGTAGTTTGACCGATATGTCCCTCTTTTCCGTGATTTGTAGATACGACCGGTGGTCGTTCTCCTCCCTTAGAACCCGATTCTTTCCTTAAAAGACTATCGTCTTCTATATGGTCGTTGTTAAATCTCCTCTTTTTAAAATCTCCTCGACTTCGCTTCGCTTTTTTCATGGCTATGATTACCACCGCAGTGGTTACCATTTCGTTCATCTGTTTCTTTCTCCGCAGTTATCATTATTCTCATTGATCGCTATCTACGATACGATCCTCGGGTTGGGTCCCTCAGTTGACCGTACTTCGTTATCTCGCTTCTAATAATTGAGCCCCTGCTTACAACAACATCTGAATAGAGAAAGTTTATGAGAAATGAGATATCGACGTATCGGGTTTCAAACCTCTAAGAAACATCCGCGTCATACGTTCCTCATTCTCCACCAAATGAGGTGCAAACCACGGATAACTCTACAAACTTTGCCTCGTCATCGAGACACCGCGTCATGTTGTTTTGTTCCAATCGATGAACTCCACTTCCTTCATATGACTTAACACTTTCGTGAAAGTATTTGTCATTAAATAATTTTCAAATGTCTCTCCCACGATACGCCGAAAAGTATTTGGATGGGTACGCTTCAAAGACTCCCACCAAGAGTCCGCTTCGCCACGGAACATAAAGGTGGCGAATGGAACCTTCGTTCCTCCGCATCCCAAGACATCGAATATCTTGGTAATTTGCTTGACCCATGTTTCCGCCATGATCGGATCTCGGCTTTCCCCTCAATTCGTGGTCCCAACTCTTTGAATCGCTTTGGTTGTGACAACCGTGAATTGCTATCATTTCCTCCTCAGATTTTGAATACGAAGTCTCCCTCGTCGATTTTGCATGAATCGCAAAAAACTTCTAAACATCCCTCGCTCATCATCTCGCTCAAAGGTGTTGTTCATGGGAGAGGTATTATTGCCACTGTCAGACGCTCTCCTCGCTGGTAAAGACAGCATCTCCACGGCCTCATTTACTCCACTTTGTTAATATTCTCAATCGACATTCTCAACATCGTCATAAAACAAGGGTTAATTAAGGAAATCAATATATCACATAATATCCCTATATACCGACTAACTAACAAATAAGCTTAGGTAGACACACTAGCGAAGGATTTACTCGTCTCTCCCTCCTAGTTCTATTCCCCGATCTCCGCCAGAGATCATATCCCCAAGCTCGATACCAACTCAGAACTCTCATGGTGCTTCAACCACAAGACCTCACAATGGTGGTACCTATCGGTTTGCACAATGCAGTAAGCAAGGCCCCTACGTAGAAGTCCGGCTGCATCCCCCATCAACAGAAGTCACCAAATGAGAGGCTCGGGGCTCTTTTATTTATAGCTCGATACCTAATCATGACGCCCCCCAAAATAGGTATACATCACCTATTCCGAGTTGTCAATAATACGTGGCATGTAAACAACTACAACTTTATTATTACAACAAGAAAGCGTGAGTTTGAATACAAATATTATCTTCTAGATAATATCTATACTCAAATAAATCCTCATCACCTTTATTGATACATTATTTTACAAAATGGTGAGGACTACTAAGTAATCCTTTTCTAAAACCTTCATTCCATACCCCGACTGCATCGCTTATATTCTCGCCTCCCGAGAAAAATGGAACAAAAAGGAAAAGGGTGAGCTCAACTAGCTCAAAGAAGAATATTATGACTAAGATAATATACAACAAATTATCGTTAGTCTTCAACAGGAAAAATCTAATGTAATACAATAGACAACAAATTTTAAATCAATACTCAGCAATGAAATAATAATTCATTAGAAGAGTTAAGTAGAGAATGCAAACTACTATCTTCTATGTATGAATTTAAAAGTTCATCGTCTATCTTTTATCCCTCGTAACATCAATCAATATACATCCGAATCAAATATTCATCTTTGCACTACTGTGCCAAAGATATTCATCGACTGGGTCATGTATTCATTTAAACACTGCTCATCTTTGCACTATGTGCCAAAGATATTCTTCAGAAATCATTCATCTTTGCACTCACAGCCAAAGATATTCTTAAGAAATCATTCATCTTTGCACTACTGAGCCAAAGATATTCCATAATATCATCATTTAAGATCGAGGATGATGAAAATATTTTTTAAAGAAACGAATCCAATTGAAACAAAATGACAAGGATTAAGGATTAAGGATTCGTACTTGGTTTTATCCACGCCCAAAAATACCTCAAAAATAATCATAGTGGTGTAAAATTCAAGAATGATCAAAACATGGATACAATCGAGCTAGTATCCGTAATAGATATTTTGGACAAAAAGAAGAAATTTTATTTTTCTATTGAATAGTGCCGATACGTGAATAAAGTCAGTACACGTGAATAGTGTTGTATAGGTGAATAGAAACTCGACACCAAAAGATAGAAATTCCACAAAAACATCTTCACGCTTCATTAATAGTACTCGTGAATAAGAACTCGTGAATAAGAACTCATGAATAAGAATCGTGAATAGTAACTCATGAATAGTAACCCATGAATAGTAACCCCCGACATGAAAAAGTTCCAAATTTGATAAAACTTCAGATCAACATTTCAAAGATAATGATATTGAAGAAATAATATCATTACAAAAAAATAATATCCCTTACCTCGAAAAGATTAAGACTTTAATTTGGAATAATGTATAGTCTTTCAAGGAACTTGCACCGCCTAACAATACTCAAAGTATACTCACAAGAATACGCTCAATATATCGAGAGAGAAATAGAGAAACTTCAGGTTTACGGTGTGTTTTTCAATTCTAACCCAAGACCCTATTTATAGGAAAATGCTAGAAGAACACCAAAGCGAAAATTGAATATAATATTAATATATTTTTCACATTTTCTTTAGCCCACCATAGACAACTGATCTCAGCCCATTTGAATCACATGTGAGGCCAACTTAGTTGTAAAAAACGTTTTTCTCAAAATAATTAACTAAAACTCCCAAAAATTAATTATTTTTGAACTTCTAACTTCAATAATTCATAATAAATAGTTCTTTCATCGAGAAAATTGAATCCAATGAGTTTTTATAGGAAATTCAATTCTCTACAACTTGCGCAGAAGAAAGTTTTTCCAAATTCCAAATAGAAATTGGATCGAAATCCACAAACGGGTGATTTTACAAGTTTATAATCAAATTTCTATCAATAATTGTGTCCACCAACACACAAAACATGTGTTAAACATTTAATGCCACAAAATACTCTTCCTCCTCATATAATCATATATCCCACATTCATTGTAAAAATATCACCGTTAATATATTATTAAAATAATATATTTAAATGAATTATTTTATCGAAAAAGATAAAATTTTAATTTTCAACAATTGTCACTATAAAAATTTTCTCCATCTATATCCACATAAAATCAATATTTTCTCATCATATGAATCAACAATTAATTATTCATAAATAATATTACGTAATCACAATATTGACAACCTGTGCGGTTCCTGTGAAAGGGGCTTTCCAATAAGAATTTTTCTTCTTCTTGCCGCAATTAGGTGACCAAACCTCTCCTAGACAGTAACTTTCTAGACATTGCTAATAATGTTATCTAATAATATTATTCAGATAATATGAATTATTGCTTCGATAATGAAAATCTTGTGTAATGACAATTATTGAAACAACAAAGAATATAAAATATCAACGCAAGCAATTATTGAATCAATAAAATAAAATCTTGAAGAATTATCACGTAACCATTATCG
The DNA here is from genome assembly GCA_020205615.1 of Panax quinquefolius. NCBI lineage: Eukaryota > Viridiplantae > Streptophyta > Magnoliopsida > Apiales > Araliaceae > Panax > Panax quinquefolius. The sequence goes on from CM035173.1 coordinate 26,797,978, forward strand.
AGTAGTGCCTTTCACGTAAGAATCAATAATTGGTGCAATACCTGGTGTAATCGCTTTCAACAACGCGTATTAGTGTGTTTTAACCACCGGGTATTCCAACAAAGATAATTGTGAATAACTACGCCGTTATTTAAAAACAACTTATATTTATCGTTTTTTCATCCAATCACTTTCCGTTATGGGGCCCACACATGGTCATGCTTGTCGCATTTAATATTCCTCGACAAGATTTAATATTCCACGACCAAACGAATATTCCCGATGATAATGAATATTTTATAACCACTTGCTTATTTTGAAATATTTGCGATTTAACCCTTAACTATCCACATTAATCAAATCAACCCTTACTATTTCAAAATAATAAATAAAGGAAATTCCTTTTTATTTAAAAAAAATTTGAGGGGTCTTACAATATCCACACGCAAATAAATCCCCATCATAATTATTGATACATTATTTTACAAAATGGTGAGGACTACTAAACAACTCTCTACAGAACCTTCATTCCATACCCCGACTAAGATTTCGCTACATTCTCGCCTCCCCTCCGAGAAGAAGAATGGAACAACAAGGAAAAGGGTGAGCTCAACTAGCCCAAAGAAGAATATTATGACTAAGATAATATACAACAAATTATCGTTAGTCTCCAACAGGAAAAATCGATAGAATACAATAGACAACAAGTTTCGTGATCAATATTCGCATTGAAATAATAATTCATAGAAGAGTTACGTGAGAATGAAATCTACTATAATCTATGAATTTAATAATCCATCATCAATATTTTATCCTCGTAACATCAATCAATATTCATCTCAAATCAAATATTCATCTTTGCACTACAGCCAAAGATATTCATCAATCCATCATGTTCATCTCAACACTGCTCATCTTTGCACTAAAGGCCAAAGATATTCATCGGTTGGCCATGTTCATTTAAACACCGCTCATCTTTGCACTACAAAGCCAAAGATATTCAATAATATCATCATTTAAGACCGAGGATGATGAAAATATTTTTAAAGAACGAATCCAATTGAAACAAAATGACAAGGATTAAGGATTAAGGATTCGTACTTGGTTTTATCCACGTCCAAAAATACCTCAAAAATAATCATAGTGGTGTAAAATTCAAGAATGATCAAAACATGGATACAATCAAAGCTAGTATCCGAATAGATATTTTGGATGAAAAGAAGAAATTTTATTTTCAGATGAATAGTGCCAGTACACGTGAATAGTGCAGATATCGTGAATAAAGGTCAGATATCGTGAATAGTAATCAGACACCAAAAGATAGAAATTCCACAAAAAACATTTTCACGCTTCATGAATAGTACTCGTGAATAAGAACTCGTGAATAGTAACTCATGAATAGTAACTCGTGAATAAGAACTCATGAATAGTAACCCGACGTGAAAAAGTTCCAAATTTGATAAAACTTCAGATCAACATTTCAAAGATAATGATATTGAAGAAATAATATCATTACGAAAAAATAATATCCCTTACCTCAAAGAATCAAGATTTCGGAAGGAAAGGTCAAGTGATCTTCGAATGAAACTTGTTATCGAATAAGCAACTCTCAAAGTATCTAAATACTCACAAAATACGCTCAATAATATAGAGAGAGAAAGAGAAAACTTTGTTTCGGTGTGATTTTCAATTCTAACTTAGCCCTCTATTTATAGGAAAATGTTAGCCGTACCAAGCAGACTTTTGACCTGCTTTACTGATGGCTTTTACCGCTACTATTGCCACCCACCACATTTGAAATAAAATTCAGCACATTTTTTCACCAACCACAAGTGGGGCCCACTCAATTCTAGAATTTTCCACCAAAATCAATTATAAACCTAATTTTGAATCCGACACCTCTTAAAATTCACAACAAATCATTCGTGCATTTTTAACGGTTCAAAATTTGTGGACATATACTCAACTTATGTATGTATAACATACCCAAAAATTACCACAATCCAACTCACGGATTAAAATTATAACCCCATAATATATCTCAAAACTCCCGATTTGATTTTTAACACCTCCAATCCGATAAAATCTCGATAAAACACCTCAACATTAATTCCTTCATTAATAACCACATAAATAAATCGATCATTTATATTCATATAAAATAAATATTTCTTACCATATGAATCAATAATTAATTATTCACAAATAATATTATGTAATCACATTTACGACAACCAGTCGTTCTCAGAAAGAGGGGCTTTCAATAAGGATCTCTCTCTTCGTAGCGCAATTAGGTGACCAAACCTCTCCTTAGATGTAACTTTCTAGACATTGCCAATAATGTTATCTAATAATATTATTCAAATAATATGAATTATTGATTTGATAATGGGAAATCTTGTGCAAGATGACAATTATTGAAACAATAATAATATAAAATATCAACGCAACAATTATTGAATCAATAAAATAAAATATTGAGCAAGAACTCATCTTGTGAAAATTATCGAGTAGTGCCTTTCACGTAAGGATCAATAATTCAACAATACTATCGCAATACCGCAAAGTCATCGTGCAACCACGCCATTCATCAGATTTTAACCAACCGGTATTCCAAATGCCTTAATTAATCAGAATAACTACGCCGTTATTTATAACCACCCAAACTTTGTCGTTTTCCTCATCCAATCGCTTTCCGTTATGGGGCCCACACATGGCTGTGTTAGGTTTGTAATATTTATGAACGCAATCAAATTGCAAAAAAATGCGGAAACGTGTAAAAATCAGAGTTTAAAAATTTTACAAACCATATACCCGGATCACCCTTTATGCACAATTATTAATTAAACGAAGAATAAGAAATTATGAAATCATACCTTTGTAGAAACGAGCTTCCTCAGGTACGAGTTCACCTCCTACTTCTCCGCGATCTCCTTGAATCCACCGGGTTTGGTTCCTTCCTTTGATCAATGTAAGCCACCCAAGTACATGGCCTCTAGAGGTGATCCACCAAGGAATAATAATGATTCAAGAAGAAGGGGTATTGGCTCAACCCTAGTTTTCTATCTCTATAGAAAAGGCGTACTCTCCAACAAATTGGAATTATGTCGTATGTTGAAAAAGTCAACAACCCCTACCACCCATAATAAGACTCCTCTTATTTATAGATGTGGGCAACCCACCTTAATAATTAAGGAATTGGGTTTTAATTAATTAATTCTTTTAATTAATTAAGCTCCCTAATCTTATTAGGGATAATTAATTAAACTCCTTTAACTAATTTTCCTTCCTAATCCAATTAGGAATAAATGAGAGTACTTATATTAAATTAATTCCTAATCTCTTTTAGAAATTAAAATAATAATAATTGTAATAATATTAATAAGACTCCTCTTATTAATTTATATTTAATATTTCTAAAATATTAAATAATAAATATTAAGCTATTTAATTTATTCTATCACCATAGATTAAATTAAATATACATAACATATTATTACGATTATGCCATTTACTTTTAAATAATTATTCTTCCTTTTATGGTGTGACCCTTTTAGGTTCTCCATATTAAACCTAGGTTGTGAATAAATCAATTAGAACAATTTAATCTTATTTAAATAAATAAATTAAATAATTAATTTATTTAAATAAATAATATTTATTCTACAATAGGGATAAGCCTCCCTAGCGATCAACGACTTTCCGATAATATAGATTTCAACATTAATCATAAAAGAACCTTTTGAGTAAATAGTTACCGTACAATTCAATCCTTCCACCATACAATGTCCCAATTAAATATAAGATATGGAATTCATCACAAGTCTTATTTTATTTAATTATATGTATTTCGATCCTTAAATGCACAACTCAAATAATGCAAATTAGAAACTCCTTTCTAATTTCATTTCGCCGCCAAGGACTATTGGGTTGTCATTTATCGAATCACATAGACATTTTCTTCTTTTATTAGAAGTGGTAGATTCTTTATTGATCATACATTATCTCCATATACAACTTATTATACCCAAGCATACCCTTTGATATACCCTAAGGGTCTTAAGGAATAAGTCAAAGTATAACTCATCATACACAAGATACTATGATGATCTCAAGTCCAAGGATCACTTCAGATTACTATCACTACAGAATTCCTATCGACAGCAAATAAAACTCCATTAGGTATTCCTTAGCGAGCCATGCGTTCAAATGAACTTATTCTCTAATAAGCACCTACATACTTGCTTTAGTGTCTCCACACAAATGATCATGAGATCAATCATCCTCATCCAATGAAAGTGAAGAACGTATGTACCAATCTATCCGGATTCACTAATCCCCAATTTAGTAATCCAACGATTGGGAACTATTTTAGTTTTAAGCTTTTAAAGAATTTAGATCTCATTAGAATGATCATCATCATTATTCTAAAAGCATTGCTTAAAACTATGGGTTTATCACATATTATAAAACAAAGATCATGTAGATAATTAAAAGCCTTTAATAAATTAATACTTTTTATTAATAAATGAATAAGATTGTTACAAAGTATATGCTTTATCATCAAACATGATTGGCTTGTGTGCATACTACTTTCAATCTCCCACACTGCAGACTAAAGCCAATCGTCATGGTATCTTATACTCTTCTTCTCTAAGTGACGATTATCCCGCCGTTGGATAAGCTTCAAGTTAATGGATATGTAATGTTGTTCTTGAGAGTCCACTATCTCTATAGTGATTTCTCATCTTTCAATGATTCTAATAATCAAATGAAAGTGCCACAACACATGTTTAGATCCAAGATGAGACTTAGGAACTATTCTAGTTCAGAATGAACTTTAATCCAAACAATCAACTTGCGGCTTCATTTATGGCTATATACTTTGTCTTTATCACTAAACCAAAGAAACTTCTTTCTTTCGTTTGGAACCTTTCAATTCATCGCACCACCGTTCATGGTAACACTTTACCTTAAAGTGGATTTTCGTCGTCTTGGTCTAAAGAAAAAAACTTGAGTCTTAAGCCCTCTAGTTTTAATTCGGACCCACCATGTATATGCTCACATCCTTAGTGCTTGGGTTAAGAACTTTAAGATGTTTTTCACCGACTCATAGTGAACTTCTCCGAATACGAGTCGATCAACATCGTGTCTCGTATATTTCATTGCATACATGATAATTATTTCATGTGATCTCTCTTTTGGAGTCCGTGGGGACTATTAAGAGAGATACACTCCATAGCTCATCGACATGAGACATCTCTTGGAGTTTGCCATGCTAAACGACTTTAGCATCAAATGAATATACGTTCCTCGGGTTAAGTCGAGCATCCTCTTAAATCTATCTATATAGATTTATATCCCTAATTAAGATACTCTTCCCAAATCATTCATGGAGGAATGTTTAGACAACTTTATCTTCATCGATTATAGCATTGGTATGTCATTCCTTATCCGTAGTATATCAACATATAATACTAGAAATTTCACGACGCTCCAATCGACACCCTTTTGTACACACTAGAAGTCTTACCTCATCGAATGTAACTCGGATCATCATCTTCTATGACGCGTACCTCATCATCATCATCATCCATGATGAATCCATACCTCTTAGGTATCTTGGTGATTATTCCGATTTATGATTCGGTTGTGGTACAACAGGTCTATCTATAGGTTCCTCTTATTTGACTTATAGTGTTTTGTGGTTCTTGAACTTTTCAAGATCTATTATCCTCCCACTAGCTCCTTCAATGATAAACGCCTTTATCTTAGAAGGCAGCGTGTTTCATAACAAACACCTTTTGCTAAGTAGAATTATAAAACATATACCCTAAACTTACTTTAGGATGTCCCACAAATCGACACTTGTCAAATCTTGTCCCAAGCTTATCCTTTGAAACCTTTTCACATAAGTTGCACAACCCTTTATCTTAACATACTTAAGATTAGGAATCCTCCCCATCCATAACTTTTATAGAGTCTTTCAAATGGATTTTTGAGGTTACCATTTTCCGTAGATATGCGTACCATTTCTAGGACATAACCCTAGAAGGATACTAGAATGTCGGAAAATCATTATGGACCGCACTACGTCCAACAAGGTATTTAATTTTCCATTCGGATACATCAATCAATTATCACAGATCGGGATGTTTCCATTATGAGAAAACCATTTGAGATGATTTAGAAACTTATTGCACAAGTATTTATTCCTTGATCTAATCAAAGAATCTTAATACTTTGCCAATTTGTTTCACTACTTCAATTCTTTGAACCTTTCAAATAATTCACACTTGTATTTCAAAGAAATACACACATTCAACTCTTTGAATGATCATCTCCTTTTCTTATACTAATTTGTTCAATATGCAAAATTATTTTCATGTAAGTCAAGTATACAAAATTTATTAAGTAATATTCCAATTCTATACAAAACATTATTATTTTAAATAGAACAACAATTGTTCTTAATTATAATACCAAAAATTTTATTGTCCAACAATAAAACGGAAATAATATTTCTAACAAGAATTGGAATACAATAACAACTTATCGACTTAATAGATTTTGCTCAGAAAAGGATAAACTATAAGTTTCTATAGCTATCGCAAAAGAACCTTTGCTTCATTTTCCACACATAGGATTACTTATATTTGTTTAGCTTTCTACATTTGGTCCCTTCATAAATCTATATTTATGATAACCAAAGTCGGTATCCAATACCCAAGTAGAACCTCGACTTAAAGAAAATTTATTTCAATCATGAACAAAAATCGATTATGTAGAAACTTCACTAAGCTTCTTTGGTTAGCCTCTCGCAAGATGCTTCGCAGATTTCTTTCCAAAGGTCCGAAAGCTTATTGCGTTGGAAGCAAACTCCTTTGCTATCCATATCGCTTTTGTTCTTATTATCCTTTGTTTATGCCTTTCTATTTACCTTCTTTGAATCGTTCTTTATTTCGGAAGATCCTTTGGCCCCTACCAAAGAAGACTTGATCTTTCTTGGTTGGAAAGTGACTCTCAACATTTTTCAACATGTTAAGCAAATCGCAAGAAAGTCGATATCTAGCTTGTTCATATGAAAAATTCACAACAATCATGAAAGGAGTCCGGAGGAGTGAGTCTAAAGATCAAATCTTGGCTCAACTCTCCATCCATGACAAAACCCGGTTGTCTCTAATTGATCAATCAAATTGATTATGTTAAGAACTTTTTTATGCATACTTATAGTGCCATTGGCCATTCTAGATCGGAAGAGCTCCTTGAGATATCGATATCTATCGGTCCTACTTTCCTCACCATCAACTACTTGGACGTGCAGGGAGTATAGTAGAAGTATCCATAGTTTCAGTCGTGGCTGAAGCTTGTTACTCGTGGATACGAGCATGATGCATCGAGCTAATCAGTGCATCATCTTCGCCACTTTCTAAAAGTAGCAATCTCTTCCTCAGAGGCATTATGCGCAACCATTGCGAGGATAGGCGTATAAGGATATAAGATAGCTTTTCAACTATGAGAACTATTCTCAAATTCCTTAACCAATCCGCTTAATTTTGGCCCCATTAATTTAGCATCTAATATGCTTCGCAGATGATAGTAATTTTAGACATTGTAAAATTCTCGTAAATGAATTTGTAATTAACAACATTTTAACATACATTCTATTATTAATTACCAAAATAAATTAGGTCTTGTTTTAAATTGGTATCTCCCACTATTTTCTTCAAACGATATTACCTCACTTATATAGTTAAGCAAAATCTAATTAAAGATCTCTGCTAGTGAGAATAAGGATCCCATTTCAAATATATATAGCCTTGTGGTGACACAACAAACTATATATAAATAAATAGGTAGACAACTTTTGTCAATTACATCAACTATGCAACTCCTTGTATTTTGCCTCTTAGATTATTTTGATCAAGTGGTGGCACATCCGAATCAAAATTATCCAAGTTAAGTCCAACCTAGCACTCCATATATTCAAAAAGAAAAATATCATCCTTGTGGTGACACAACAAAACAATATTGTTCAATTTTCTTTATAAGCATCAAATGTGATAAATTAACATCTTAAATACTTAATACTTGCCTTGTGGTGACACAACAAACTCATATTAAATATTTAATACTCTATTAATTTTATCATGCTAGTAGAAAGCGACGCTCGATATTCCAAATATCTTTGAACGCTTAGGACTTAATATAAAAATTGAGGGTTTGTTATTAATTTGCCTCATCTTCTTTTTTAAGCGCGTATTATATATATATATAATACGTCATTATATTAATAAACATACAAGCATGTTTGCATAATATATATATATATATAGTATAAGCGCACATATAGAATACTTATATTCTACCTTAATTGATTATGGACTTTTATTACAGTTTGGTTCACTAGAGCCACCAAGTGAACCAAAAGGTCAAACCCTAGGGGGTGCAAGAAATAATATTTAAATATAACTATTACATTTAAACCCGGGCTCCATTACAAACAGAGTCTTCAAGCTCCTTGCTTCTTGATCTCCAATTTTTCAAAATTAATTCTAACTATTCCTATTACAAAACTATTTAAAATAAATAGAAACCTCGATCGCGTGATCGAGGGAAGTACATAGGAGGAGTTAGAATTTACATTAAGAAAAAATTAGAGAAAGGCGAAGACGCAGACCCCATTTAATAAAACCCATACATTCATGCATCCAACTAAAATAAAATCCAATCATATTTGGTCAGTGATATTCATAATCAATCCCATTTATTATCATACACATCACCATACGCATCAATAAATAACATTCATTTTATGAATAATAAACATTTAATATATATATTGATATCATTTAATGGGCAAATTTAGTTAGTATAAAATCTATTTTTGAATAAAATAAACTCTTTTATTTAAATCCAAATTTAAATCAAAATAAAACTATTTTATTTTAATTTATCTAATTTTGAATAAAATAAACTATTTTATTTTAATCAAAAATTTTAATCAAAATAAACTCCTTTATTTTAATTAATTATGGAATCCAATTCTATATATATATATAAAAAAAAAATTATTAAAGGAAACACGAATTCTTTTCCTATTCACAATTCCAATTTCAACTCCAATTAGTTATCATGGAATCCAATTCCAACTCTAATTAGTTAGCATGAAATTTAATTTTAATATTAAAATAAACCATTTTATTTTAAAATTAAAATAAACATTTTATTTTAAAATTAAAATAAACTTTTTATTCTAAAATTAAAATAATTAAGATTATAATAGTTATATATATATATATATAATAGTTATATATATTATATATATAACGGTATATATATAATAATAATAATCTTTGAATCCTAGAAATCCTTGCATTGTTATGATACACGGAATACATTTATCAAATCAGTAGGATTAACATGTAATTCACTTAATTCACGTGGGAATTATCATGCAACAGTAGCTCACTTGTAAAACAATATTCCGTGTACCCTTGAACTTAAAAAAAAAAAAAAAAAAACGGCAACTTTGTTTTGTTACTTCTTAGCACACGGAATAATTGCTAACATATATCATATATTAGTTATAATATATAATTAACATCCAAGAAGCTTCAGACCACCGAATTTCCGTGCAACTGATTTTTTTTATTTTATTTTATTTTTTTTTAATAAATTTTATACAATAAAATTATGCCCAATTAAATTGTTCTAAACACATATCAATATAGATATTAAATTAAAACAATTAATAATTCGTAAAAGGTTTGGCTCTGACGCCATCATTAGGTTTGTAATATTCATTAACGCAATCAAATTGCAAAAAAAAACGCGAAGCGTGTAAAAATCGAGTTTAAAATTTTACAAACCATATATCTAGGATCACCCTTTATGCACAATTATTAATTAAACGAAGAATAAGAAATTATGAAATCATACCTTTGTAAAACGAGCTCCTCGCGCGATTCAGTTCACCTCCCTTCTCGCGATCTCCTTGAATCCATAGGGTTTGGTTCCTTCCTTTCGATCAATGTAAGCCACCCAAGTACATGGCCTCTAGAGGTGATCCACCAGGAATAATAATGATCGAAAGAAGGGTGACGGCTCAACCCTAGTTTTCTATCTCTATAGAAAAGGCGTCTTTCCAACAAATTGGAATTATGTCGTATGTTGAAAAGTCAACAACCCCTACCACCCATAATAAAACTCCTCCTTATTTATAGATGTGGGCAACCCACCTTAACAATTAAGGAATTGGGTTTTAATTAATTAATTCTTTTAATTAATTAAGCTCCCTAATCTTATTAGGGATAATTAATTAAACTCCTTTAACTAATTTTCCTTCCTAATCCAATTAGGAATAAATGAGAGTACTTATATTAAATTAATTCCTAATCTCTTTTAGAAATTAAAATAATAATAATTGTAATAATATTAATAAGACTCCTCTTATTAATTTATATTTAATATTTCTAAAATATTAAATAATAAATATTAAGCTATTTAATTTATTCTATCACCATAGATTAAATTAAATATACATAACATATTATTACGATTATGCCATTTACTTCTTAAATAATTATTCTTCCTTTTATGGTGTGACCTTTAGGTTCTCCATATTAAACCGGTTGTGAATAAATCAATTAGAAACAATTCTAATCTTATTTAAATAAATAAATTAAATAATTAATTTATTTAAATAAATAATATTTATTCTACAATAGGATAAGTTCTCCCCAATGATCAACGACTTTCCGGATAATATAGATTTCAACATTAATCATAAAAAGAACCTTTGAGTAAATAGTTACCGCACAATTCAATCCTTCCACCATACAATGTCCCAATTAAATATAAGATATGGAATTATCATCAAGTCTTATTTTATTTAATTATATGTATTTCGATCCTTAAATGCACAACTCAAATAATGCAAATTAGAAACTCCTTTCTAATTTCATTCTCTTTTGCCAGAGACTCTTTGGGTCATCATTTATCGAATCACATAGGACATTTCTCTTCTTTATTAGAAGTGTTAGATTCTTTATTGATCATACATTATCTCCATGTACAACTTATTATACCCAAGCATACTTTTTGATATACCCTAAGGGTCTTAAGGAATAAGTCAAAGTATAACTCATCATACACAAGATACTATGATGATCTCAAGTCCAAGGATCACTTGTACTACTATCACTCACTGAGAATTCCTATTGATGTGCAAATAAAACTCCATTAGGTATTCCTTAGCGAGCCACGTTCAAATGAACTTATTCTCTCTAATAAGCACCTACATACTTGCTTTAGTGTCTCCACACAAATGATCGTGAGATCAATCATCCTCATCCAATGAAGCAAGCAACGATGTGTACCCAATCTATCCGGATTCACTAATCCCCAATTTAGTAATCCAACGATTGGGAACTATTTTAGTTTTAAGCTTTTAAAGAATTTAGATCTCATTAGAATGATCATCATCATTATTCTAAAAGCATTGCTTAAAACTATGGGTTTATCACATATTATAAAACAAAGATCATGTAGATAATTAAAAGCCTTTAATAAATTAATACTTTTATTAATAAATGAATAAGATTGTTACAAAGTATATGCTTTATCATCAAACATGATTGGCTTGTGTGTATACTACTTTTCAGTTTCTTGTGGATTGTCACGAATATTCCGACGAAGACGAATATTCCACGACCAAACGAATATTCCCGACAATCTACGAATATTCCACGACCAAACGAATATTCCCCAGACAAAAATGAATATTTTATAACCACTTTCTTATTTTGAAATATTTGCATATTTAACCCTTAACTATCCACATTAATCAAATCAGCCCTTACTATTTCAAAATAATAAATAAAGGAAATTCCTTTTTATTAAAAAAATTTCGGGGTCTTACATATACAGGTTATTCTAACAGAATAATAAAGAATGGAATAACAAAAGTTTTCTTCATGAATACAAAATAAATAATACCCCTTACCTTAGAAGAACTGGATATAGGAGTAGTGAAATAGCAGAATACTTTTCTTTCTTCTCTCTATAGTTTTCTCTAGAGTTTCAAAGTGAATTAAGTAAGAACTAAATGAAGGAATGAGCTTCTATTTATAGGAGAATGGGTGAATAGTAACTAATTCATGAACTACCGTGATTGATTTACTTTTTAAACAGACGATCTATATTGATTATTATACAAGATTAATAAAATATTATAATAAAATAAATTTTTAAATAAAATATAATATATTCTATTTATAGTCTAATAAAACAAATAACTTTATAAAAGTATTACATTTTATATAAAAAGATTTTTACTACGCAAACACTATACGAGAAAATCGTAAGACCTCAAATTTTTTAAATAAAAAGGAATTTCCTTTATTTATTATTTTGAAATAGTAAGGGTTGATTTGATTAATGTGGATAGTTTAAGGGTTAAATACACGCAAATATTTCAAAATAAGCAAGTGGTTATAAAATATTCATTTTGTTTGGGAATATTCGTTTGGTCGTGGAATATTCAGATCGTTTGAATATTCGTTTGGTCGTGGAATATTCGCATCTTTGTCGGGGAATATTCATTTACTGGTAAATGACCGTGTGGGCCCCATAACGGAAAGCGATTGGATGAGAAAAAGCGACAAAGTTTGGGTGGTTATAAATAACTGCCAGTAGTTGTTATTCCGAATTTAAGATCATTGGAATACCAAATTGGTTAAAAACAAGAATGTCTGGCGTGGTTAAAGAAGACACCTGCGGTATTGCACAAGATTGTTGAATTATTGATCCTTACGTAAGATGGCACTACTCAATAATTTTTCTGATGAGTTATCGCTCAATATTTTATTGATTCAATAATTTCTGCGTTGATATTTTATATTATTGTTGTTCAATAATTGTCACCGCATGAAGATTTCCCATTATCGGATCAATAATTCATATTATTTGAATAATATTATTAGATAACATTATTGGCAATGTCTAGAAAGTTACATCTAAGGAGAGTTTGGTCACCTAATTGCGCGCCCGATGAAGAGAGATCCTTATTGAAAGCCCCTTTCCGGGAGCAGCACGGGTCATTATAAATGTGATTACGTAATATTATTTGTGAATAATTAATTATTGATTCATATGATAAGGAAATATTTATTTTATATGAATATAAATGATGGATTTATTTATGTGGTTATTAATGAAGGAATTAATGTTGAGGTGTTTTATCAGTATTTTATCGGATTGGAGGTATTAAAAATCAAATCAGGGGTTTTGAGATATATTGCGGGGTTATAATTTTTAATCCGACCGTTGGATTGTGGTAATTTTTGGGTATGTTATACATACATAAGTTGAGTATATGTCCACAAATTTTGAACCGTTAAAAATGCACGAATGATTTGTTATGAATTTTAAGAGGTGTGATTTGAAATTAGGTTTATAATTGATTTTGGTGGAAAATTCTAGAATTGAGTGGGCCCCACTTGTGGTTGGTGAAAAATGTGCTGAATTTTATTTCAAATGTGGTGGGTGGCAATAGTAGCGAGTAAAGCCATCAGTAGTTAGCAGTCAAGTCCGCTTTGCAGCTAACATTTTCCTATAAATAGAGGGCTAAGTTAGAATTGAAAATCACACCGTAAACAAAGTTTTCTCTCTCTCTCTATATTATTGAGCGTATTTTGTGAGTATTTAGATACTTTGAGAGTTCTTTATTCAAGATAAGTTTCATTCAAAGATCACTCCTAGACTTTTCCTTCCGGCAATCTTGATTCTTCGAGGTAAGGGATATTATTTTTTTTTCGTAATGATATTATTTCTTCAATATCATTATCTTTGAAATGTTGATCTGAAGTTTTTATCAAATTTGGAACTTTTTCATGTCGGGGTTACTATTCATGAGTTACTATTCACGAGTTACTATTCATGAGTTACTATTATTCATGAGTTCTTATTCACGAGTTCTTATTCACGAGTACTATTCATGAAAGCGTGAAGATGTTTTTGTGGAATTTCATCTTTTGGTGTCTGAGTTACTATTCACGATATACAAGACTATTCACGATATCAAGACTATTCACGAATACAAGATTATTCAATAGAAAAATGAAAATTTTTCTTTTCGTCTAAAATATCTATTCGGATACTAGCTTTGATTGTATCCATGTTTTGATCATTCTTGAATTTTACACCACTATGATTATTTTTGAGGTATTATTGGACATGGATAAAACCAAGTATGAATCCTTAATCCTTAATCCTTGTCATTTTGTTTTCATGGATTCGTTCTTTAAAAATATTTTCATTATCCTCGGCCTTAAATGATGATATTATTGAATATCTTTGGCCGTAGTGCAAAGATGAATGATTTCTGAAGAATATCTTTGCTTTGTAGTGCAAAAGATGAAGCGGTGTTTAAATGAACACGACCGATGATGAATATCTTTGGCTGTAGTGCAAAGATGAACAGTGTTTAAATGAACATGACCGATCGATGAATATCTTTGGCCTTTAGTGCAAAGATGAATAGGTGTTGAGATGAACATGACCGATTGATGAATATCTTTGGCCCAGTAGTGCAAAAGATGAATATTTGATTTGAGATGAATATTGATTGATGTTACTGGGGATAAAATATTGATGATGGACTGTTAAATTCATAGATTATAGTAGATTTCATTCTCTACGTAACTCTTTCTATGAATTATTATTTCACTTGCGAATATTGATCCGAAACTTGTTATCTATTGTATTCTATCGATTTTTCCTGTTGGAGACTAACGATAATTTGTTGTATATTATCTTAGTCATAATATCTTTTCTTTGGGCTAGTTGAGCTCACCCTTTTCCTTGTTGTTCCATTTTTCTTCTCTCAGAGGCGAGAATGTAGCGAAGTCTTAGTCGGGTATGGAATGAAGGTTACAGAGAGAGTTGTTTAGTAGTCCTCACCATTATTGTAAAATAATGTATCAATAAATGTGATGAGGATTTATTTGAGTATAAATATTGTCTAGAAGATAATATTTGTATTTAAACTCACGATTTTATTGTTGTGATAATAAAGTTGTAGTTGTTTACGTACCATGTATTTGGCGACTCAGAATGGGTGTTGTGTATACCTATTTTGGGGCGCCACGATTAGTATCGAGCTTAGGGATATGATCTCTGGCGGAGATCGGGGAATAAAACTAGGAGGGAGAGCGAGTAAATCCTTCGCTAAAGTGTGTCCTACCTAAGCTTATTTGTTAGTTGGTCAAGATATAGGGATATTATGTGATATATTAATTTCCTTAATTAACCCTTATTTTATGAGCGAGATTTGAGAATGTCGATCGAGAATATTAATAGTGGAGTAAATGAGACCGTGGAGATGCTCGTACTTAACAACGAGGAGAACGTGCAACAGTCGGTGGCAATGTTCCTCCGTGAATAACACCAATCGGAAGCGAGATGATTAACGAGGATGTTTAGAAGCTTTTTTGCAGTTCATGCAAAATCGCAGCGAGGAGACTCGTGTTCAAAATACGAGGAGGAAATGATAGCAATTCACGGGTGGTCACAAAACCAAGCAGATTCAAAGAGTTGGGACCACGAGTGCACTCGGGAAAAGCCGGATCCGATCATGGCGGAAACACGGGTCAAGCAAATTACCAAGATATTCGATGTCTTGGGATGCGAAGAACGAAAGTTCTATTCGCTACTTTTATGTTCCGTGGCGAAGCAGACATCGGTGGGAATACGTGAAGCGTACCCATCCACCGCACTCGGCGATGTCATGGGAGACGTTTGTAAAGCAGTTCAATGACAAGTACTTCCTCGAAAGTATTCGTCATATGAAGGAAGTGGAGTTTATTAGACTAGAAAGCGAATAACATGGCGGTGTCCCAAAGACGAGAAGAAGTTCGCGGAGTTATCCGAGTTTGCACCTCATTTGGTGGAGAATAAGGAACATTATGACGCGGATGTTTCGAGAGGTTTGAAACCAGCATACGTCAAGATCTCATTTCTCATAAATTTTCTCTCTATTCGGATGTTGTAAACAGGCTCAATTGTTAGAGCGAGATAACGAAAGTACGTTCAACCGAGGGACCATAACCGAGGATCATACCAAAGATAGCGATCATCGAATAACGATAACCAAAGTGGAGAAAGAAGAATACGGACAAAGGCGGTAACCACTCTGGTGGTAATCGTGGCCATGATAATAGAAGAAGCGAGTTGGGAGGAGATTTTAAAAGAGGAGATTCAACAACGACCGTGTGAAGACGTCGGCCGCCAAAGGGTAAATGGTTCCAAGGAGGAGAAAGACCATCGGTCGTATGTTACAAATGCGGGAAAGAGGGATATATCATTCAAACCGCCCCGCACAACAGATTTAAGGTATGCTATAATTGTGGAAAGAAGGACATATCGCTTCGAGATTAGACGATATCGAAACCTAGTGCAATGGGCGGTGACTCAAAAGGATGTCCCGAGAAAAGTCAAAGTCAACGATTCACGGAAGAGCGTTTGTCGTGTAATCATTAAAATACGAGGAACCCGAACGAAGTTAGCAGGTTAGTTAATTATAAATTCTTGCGATGTTTATACCTTACTAGATCTGGGTTCTACCCATTCTTTTATCTCTATTGCTTAGGCCAACGTTTGAACTTGACTACGGAGAAATTAAACTTTGACCTATCTGTGGAGACTCCATTAGGAGAAACTTTCATTACATCCGTTGTTTAAAAATCTTGCTTGATTCAAGTCAGTACACTATCACATTACCGTTAACCTTATTTCTATAGAGATATTTGCTTTTGATGTGATTTTAAGGTTAACTACTCATCACGCCAAATTGATTGCTTTTTGTAAGGTTGTTAGTTTTCATATTCCTAAGCAACTGTTATTCGAACTCAAGCAATCAAACCATTGTAGTCAAACATTTTCATATCAAGCCATGAAGTCATTCGTTTATTACGGATGTCAAGTTTTCTTAGTCCATGTTATGGATTTAAATAAAGACACGCCGATTTGAATAATATTCTTGTTGTTATTGATTTTTCCGACGTATTTCTGAAGAATTTATTGGGTTTACTCCCAAAGTTCGATATTAAATTTTGTATCGACTTTGAACCCCAGACAAAACTCATTTCTAAAATCTCATATCGAATGGCTCTATTGAACTTGAGGAGTTAAAATTCAACTATAGAATTTGGTACCGAGCCTTTATCTTGTGACTTCCTTTGTGGAATTCACCTAAGCCGAACTCTCTCGTAGGGACGTCATATTCGATGCGATAGTAAATCGATAGGTGTCATTGTGACGTCTTTATCCAAGATTGGGATACGAGTCGCAATTGAGAGCAACCTAAGTTTCGAGAATCGAAATGCGTAGTTTTCAGAAGCTTAGTTGGTTATTATCGGAGATACGTTGAAGGGTATTCTCGAATCGCTATTCCATTAACGTAGCTAACTCGTAGAGATACAAAATTCGAATGGAGCAAGGAATGTGGGAAGAGCTTGAAGAACTCAAGAGGAGACTCATTTCAAAGACATGTTACGACCATGCCATCTGGAAAAGCGAACGTGGTAATTGGCGTGTTGAGTAGAAGATCGTATACAAATACGAGTACAATATTATCAAAGACTCATTTCAGTATAATATACAAATAATAGAGATGGAGATGAAAACTCTAGGTACCAGCGTGATGATATCTGAGTACGTGATGATATACGAGTATAATCGACTTTAATCGATAAAGTTAAAGTCATTCAAGCTACACAACCGGTGATGAATTTGAAGAAGGAGGTCAAGAGGTTGTTATTTTAAAAGCGAGAATCGGTGAGGTGAGGAAAGCTCAAACCTTCGATTTATTAATCCGGTTGAAATTCTCGATCGAATAGGGCGTGGCCTATAGACTCGCTTTTACCGCCAAGTATGACGCGTGTTCATAACGTTTTTCACGATCGATGTTACGACCCGAACTACGTTATAGAGTTAGAACCCGGACGAGATAATAGAAGACTTAACGATTTGAGGAGGTACTGTCAAGATTTTGTAGAGGAAAGAACATGACCTATGTATCTTGAGGTTATACCATAAGTTAAAGTTTTGTGGAGAAACCATGTTATTGAGGAAATGACGGGAGTTGGAAGCGAAAATGAAAGCGAGGTATCTTTACCTTTTGAAACACCACCAGTCGTCACGTCAATTTCGAGGACGAAATTTCATAAGGAGGGAGGTTGTAAGACCAAAATTTTTTAAATAAAAAGGAATTTCCTTTATTTATTATTTTGAAATAGTAAGGGTTGATTTGATTAATGTGGATAGTTAAGGGTTAAATACGCAAATATTTCAAAATAAGCAAAGTGGTTATAAAATATTCATTTTGTTGGGGAATATTCGTTTGGTCGTGGAATATTAAATCTTGTCAAGGGAATATTAAATGCGAATGACGGTAGCGACCATGTGTGTGGGCCCCATAACTAAAAGCGATTGGATGAGAAAAGCAACAAAGTTTGGGTGGTTATAAATAATTGGCGTAGTTGTTATGAATTAAGACCTGTTGGAATACCCGGTGGTTAAAATACAAAGATGTCTGGCGTCAAGTTGCGATGGCACCAGTACCGCATACAAGATTGTTGAATTATTGATCCTTACGTAAGATGGCACTACTCAATAATTTTTACGATGAGTTCTTGCTCAATATTTTATTGATTCAATAATTGCTGCGTTGATATTTTATATTATTGTTGTTCAATAATTGTCATCGCACAAGATTTCCCATTATCGGATCAATAATTCATATTATTTGAATAATATTATTAGATAACATTATTGGCAATGTCTAGAAAGTTACATCTAAGGAGAGGTTTGGTCACCTAATTGCGGCCAAAGAAGAGAGAGATCCTTATTGGAAAGCCCCTCTTCACGGGAAATGTACTGGTCATTATAAATGTGATTACGTAATATTATTTTGTGAATAATTAATTATTGATTCATATGATAAGGAAATATTTATTTTATATGAATATAAATGATGGATTTATTTATGTGGTTATTAATGAAGGAATTAATGTTGAGGTATTTTATCGTATTTTATCGGATTGAGGTATTAAAAATCAAATCGGGGTTTTGAGATATATTGCGGAGATTATAATTTTTAATCCGATAGTTGGATTGTGGTAATTTTGGGTATGTTATACATACATAAGTTGAGTATATGTCCACAAATTTTGAACCGTTAAAATGCACGAATGATTTGTTATGAATTTTAAGAGGTGTCGGATTAGGAAATTAGGTTTATAATTGATTTTGGTGGAAAATTCTAGAATTGAGTGGGCCCCACTTGTGGTTGGTGAAAAAATGTGCTGAATTTTATTTCAAATGTGGTGGGTGGCAATAGTAGCGAGTAAAGCCATCGTAAAGCAGTCGAAGTCTGCTTGGTAGGCTAACATTTTCCTATAAATAGAGGGCTAAGTTAGAATTGAAAATCACACCGAAACAAAGTTTTCTCTTTCTCTCTATATTATTGGCGTATTTTGTGAGTATTTAGATACTTTGAGAGTTCTTTATTGAAGATAAGTTTCATTCAAAGATCACTTGGCCTTTCCTTAGAAATCTTGATTCTTTGAGGTAAGGGATATTATTTTTTTTTTCAGTAATGATATTATTTCTTCAATATCATTATCTTTGAAATGTTGATCTGAAGTTTTTATCAAATTTGGAACTTTTTCATGCCTGGGGTTACTATTCATGAGTTACTATTCACGAGTTACTATTCATGAGTTACTATTCATGAGTTCTTATTCACGAGTTACTATTCACAAAGTAGTACTATTCATGAAGCGTGAAGATGTTTTTGTGGAATTTCTATCTTTTTGGTGTCGGATTACTATTCACGATATACGATTAATTATTCACGATATCTGAGACTATTCACGAAATCGACACTATTCAAGAAAAATGAAAATTTTTCTTTTCATTTAAAATATCTATTCTGGATACTAGCTTTGATTGTATCCATGTTTTGATCATTCTTGAATTTTACACCACTATGATTATTTTTGAGGTATTATTGGACATGGATAAAACCAAGTATGAATCCTTAATCCTTAATCCTTGTCATTTTGTTTTCCTTTGGATTCGTTCTTTAAAAATATTTTTCATCATCCTCAGTCTTAAATGATGATATTATTGAATATCTTTGGCCTGTAGTGCAAAGATGAATGATTTCTGAAGAATATCTTTGGCCTGTAGTGCAAAGATGAGCAGGTGTTTAAATGAACATGACCGACTGATGAATATCTTTGGCCTGTAGTGCAAAGATGAACATGTGTTTAAATGAACATGACCGACTGATGAATATCTTTGGCCTTTAGTGCAAAGATGAACAGGTGTTGAGATGAACATGACCGATTGATGAATATCTTTGGCCTGTAGTGCAAAGATGAATATTTGATTTGAGATGAATATTGATTGATGTTACAAGGATAAAATATGATGATGATGGTTCGTTAAATTCATAGATTATAGTAGATTTCATTCTCTACGTAACTCTTACATGAATTATTATTTCCGCTGCGAATATTGATCCGAAACTTGTTCATATCATTGATTCTATCGATTTTTCCTGTTGGAGACTAACGATAATTTGTTGTATATTATCTTAGTCATAATATTCTTTATCGGGCTAGTTGAAAGCTCACCCTTTTCCTTGTTGTTCCATTTTCTTCTCGGGAGGCGAGAATGTAGCGAAAGTCTTAGTCGGGGTATGGAATGAAGGTTAGAGAGAGTTGTTTAGTAGTCCTCACCATTATTGTAAAATAATGTATCAATAAATGTGATGAGGATTTATTTGAGTATAAATATTATCAGAAGATAATATTTGTATTTAAACTCACAGCTTTATTGTTGTGATAATAAAGTTGTAGTTGTTTTGCACCATGTATTTGGCACTCGAGAATGGGTGTTGTGTATACCTATTTTAGGGGCGTCACATGACTATATCAAACACTATGCATAATAAAATATAATATATTCTAATTATTGTCTAATAAAACAAATAACTTTTTATAAAAGTATTACATTTTATATAAAAAAAATTACTACTATGCAAACACTATGCATAATAAAATATAATATATTTTAATTATTGTCTAATAAAACAAATAACTTTATAAAAGTATTACATTTTATTTAAAAAGATTTTACTATGCAAAATACTATGCATAATAGAATATAATATATTATATTTATAGTCTATTAAAATAAATAACTTTATAAAAGTATTTAGTTTTATATAAAAAGTTTTTCTGCTTTTAGTACATTAATAATACTAATAAAACAAAATTTATATATATATATATATATATATATATAAACTTCCGTGAACTTCATAAAAAGACACCTCAATATATTTAACAACATTTATCATCATTATTATAATTCACAATATTAATCGACCAATGTGTCGCTAAAGGAAAAAGGGCTTTCCAATAAAGATTTCTCCCTATTGGCGCATGATTAGGTGACCAAACCTCTCCTGGCGTAGAACTCTATACATCGTTAATATTACAAATAATAATATTAATAACTCGTCTTCTCAATTATTGATTTAATAATATATAAAATATCGACAATAATTGAATCAAATAACGAGATCTATGCAACACAATTCTTTGTAGGAATAATTGAATAAAACCGAAAGTGACTTTTTACGTAAGAATCAATAATCAATACCGTGTCTACATTATACAAACACGCCAGACATCGCATTCTTTTACTCTTGAGTAGTTCAACAAGATAATTCAGTAAAACTTCCGTAGTTATTTTCATAAAAATCTTTTATCGTTTTCTCAATCCGAAACAATAATTCATTTGTGGGTCCACTTAATAATCACTTGGCCATTGCATTTAATATTTTTCGCTAAAATGAATATTCCCCGACCAATCGAATATAATACAACAACTTGCATATTTTATAAAATTTATAAATACTACCCACAACTATAACATTATCTTAAATCCACACCATAATATTTTAAAAAATATTTCAAGAAAATTAAATCTTTATTCGTAAAATTTGGGATTTTACAATATTAATCAGACTTTAAAATTTTTAGTCAACTAATTAGCTACTTTTATAGATAAATTACAAATTATAATATTATATAATCAAAACCTTATATTATGGTTCATTGGATTAATTAGCTTGAATGAATGAATTCCAACAAAAAAGAAAAAAGAAATTAAAAGAAAACATATTTAATAATCTTGATAGGATAGAACTATAATGAACTTATGGCCACTATAGTAGGATCCAATAAAATTTTTTTTACTTCTTTAACTTTTTATTTTTAATTAGTTTACAAAGAGAATTGTTATCACTTTTTTTTGCCTCACTTTGATGATAAAGTAAAAAAAAAAAAAAAAAAGGAGAAAAAAAAATACATAAAAAAAAGAAGGAAAAATAAATAAATAACCCCCAAAAATTCAAGAGTGGGGGGTCATATGACCCCCGTAAACCCCTCTGATTCCGCCCATACGAGTGTACCATGTGAGTCGTGAGCAGTAATAGTACTCGAAAATTACATTACTTTTTATTCACGAGATCAAAGTAAAGGATTCGGTTATCATGAAATTAATTTTATGGTAAGTTTGTCAGTTGATCAATATAATTTTGACACGCAGAGAGATCATCTCTTGACCTGCATATCTGCGTATCAATATTGTATTGGTCAATTGATCAAAATTAACTTCATGATAACCACGACTCAAAAAAACCGTAGCGAAAAAATTGGCAGGATAATTCTCGGTCCTTGGAACCAAAACAACCAATAACCACGCTCCACGTTTCTATAATTAACTCTAGCTAAACCCTCACCGTACCACCCTTGTCACGTGAGCAAAATTCGGACACCATAATTTATCCATGGCATGTCATACGCCAGGTGTACCAAATAATCCTAATCAGCAATATCACCTGGTGATCTATATAAATCCTAATCCATTCGAAGCATTTTTACTTCACAAACCACCGAAACACAAGAAAAAGAACAGCTTTTCGCAGTCCATCAAAATCAAAACCTCTCCGTTACAAACTTCTCCGCCGGCTGAAAAAACTTCGCCGTTAAATGAAGTATTCCGGCCTTGGATTCCACTCTATACGCACGCAATGCCCGTGTTCCCGTTCATCGCCGTCACGTCTTCTACAAAAAATGCTAAACGAAGAAAGCAGCTAAATCTCTTTATGCTGAATTTTGAAGTTATTCCATTTTTCGTAAGCTAAGAAAGGTACCGATTTAGTTTGTTTACGTGTAAATTAGATTTTGATCTGTTGAAGTGACGAACGGTGGTGATCGGATGATGTATTAATTAGATGATGATGAATCAGTTAACCTAACCTTCCTAGCTTTAATTTCATGCTTGTTCAATACTTTGTTCCTTCATGTATTTCTGTGAAAGCGAAGAGTTTTAGGGATTCGGCATTTAGTGAGTTTGTAAGAGTTCATTGAATTTTGTACACAGTTTTGGATAGTTATTGTAGCTTTAACAAGCTTTTAGAAGGTAGTAATAGCTATGCCTCCAATGAAAATTCAACCAATTGATTCTCCAACATACCGAGAATCATCGATCCGAACCGATGCGGCCAAGCCTGTGTTAAAATCGCGGCTCAAGAGGCTCTTTGATCTGCAGTTCCCTAATGTTCTGCGGATTTCGTCGGTGGAGAAGATAACCACCGCCGGCGAAGCGCAGAACGGCAAAGATGGAGTAGCCACAATGGAATTATTCGAGCCGAGCTCTGTTTGTTTGGCAAAAATGGTGCAGAATTTCATTGAAGAGACTAATGAGAAGCAACCGGCACAGAAATGTGGCCGCAATCGATGCAACTGCTTTAACGGAAACATTAATGACATTTCCGATGATGAATTTGATATATCTACTGGTTTTGGTGACTCAATTCCTTCCTCTTGGTTCGGTGATTTTTCTGATACAATCAAGGTAAATATATCGCTCAAGTTCTCTCTCTTCAGTTCTCGTTTCTCTCGAATATATTAATTCGTTTATTTAAAGGATTTATTCTTATATACTTTGCAGAGTTTGATTCAATGTGCAAGTGTTGCCGAGAGAAATCTATTAGCTGATACTTCCAAAATCATTGAGAATAACAAAATTTGCATGCGAAAGGACGATCTGAGAACAATTCTCACAGACGGATTACTGTTTCTAGGTTACAATGCTTCAATTTGTAAATCACGATGGGAGAAAACTCTTTCATTTCCAGCTGGTAATTTTTCTCTCTATCCCATATAAACAATTAATCTACATGTATATTTTTTTCATACGATTAATGCGTTTATTTTTCTGTATACAGGGGAATATGAATACATAGACGTGATTATGGAAGGAGAAGAGAGAGTGTTAATCGACATAGACTTCAGATCGGAGTTCGAGATAGCTCGGCCGACCGGAAACTACAAAGCGATTCTTCAATCTCTGCCGTTCATCTTCGTTGGAAGAGCCGATCGTCTTCAACAAATAGTTTCAATTGTATCGGAGGCAGCTAAACAGAGCTTGAAGAAGAAAGGCCTGCACATTCCTCCTTGGAGAAAAGCCGAATACATGAGAGCCAAATGGCTGTCCCCTCACACCAGAACCACTCCTCCAAACGACGCCGTCAAGGAGACTGTGGAGCAATCGAAAACGGAGAACAAACAGTGTTCTGTAGAGTGTGATTGCGGAGAGTTGGATTTGATTTTTGGAGAAACAACCGATTCGTCGTCGACGGAGAAAAGTTCCGGCGATGATGAGAAGTCGGAGGTGATTGCATCGCCCTGGCAGCCGCCGGCGGTTAAACCGAAGAGCTGCGACAGAGGAGGCAAGGTGGTTGTCACCGGTTTAGCTTCTCTCTTCAAAGAGAAAGCATGAAAATTTTGGAATTTTTCAAAAACTTTTTTAATTTTGCTTTTAGTAAATTGTAATATTAAAAAATAAGGATAAGAGTCTTAGATTGGTGTATAATCTTTTTTCCTCTGTTTTTATCTGATTATAATTAAAATAAAGAGTAAAAAATAACAATTTTTAATTCTATATTGTTATTGGTTGAATGCATATTTAATGTATCTATGAAGGAAGCAAAGTGGAAGAGTTATTATTATCTTCAAATTTTAAATTTATTTTATGCATCTGTGTAAATATTTTAAAAATATTATATTATAAGTATATCCTATTATAAAAGTTATTATTATTATTTTAAATAATTTTAAGTTAAATGTTTATTACTACAGTATACAGTGTAGTCTGGGGAGGAGAGAATTATGAGACGAGGGAGTAAGATTGACGGTAGGTTGGTGGCGTCTCGATCGCCGTGAATAAGAGGCAAAGGCGGAGGGGAGTTCACTAGAAAAACGTGATATTCCTTTTATTTTTGTTTGGTTTTTCGAAGTGCTAAAATTTTCAAGCTCCGGTGAACTGAACATTGAAATAGTATTAGAGAACAGATCTTTTGTCTCTATTTTTAATTAATATTAAATAAAAAAATAGATATTAAAATTTAAATAAAATGATATAAAGAGATAAAAAAATAAAAACAAAAGATCTGCTCTCTTCGTGTAGTATTACTTACCCAAACGTTTCCGTTTATTGGTGTGAGCTTTTTACTTTGACCAGACAAATAGGAGTGGGTGTGTGAAAATTTTTACCAACCCCGTTTCATAATAATTGATTTTTTTTTCAATTTTTTTATAATTTATAACTTTTTATTAGAATAAATTAATTAATTTTTTAATTCACTCCTAACTTCTCTCATTATCTTAAAAAAAAAAATCTCTTTTGTATTAATAATTTTTAACTTGGAGTAGCCATAAAATTTTATAATAAAACGACTATTATTATGGAATAAAAATAATATTATTATTTTACGTATTTATACACGTGGTGGAAGTGCATTGGGTAGTTGGATTGAGTTATTGAGAGGTCTCAACTCTCAAGCAACGAATATTATTGACTTTCTTCATCCTCGTGGTGGACCGTTTTGGCTTGTCATGTCCTAAACTTTTTCATTGCTTAATTTGATTTGGAATATGGTTGATTTTTTGAGTCCGTTAAGTAATAGAGAGACAAAGGTATTAAATGTTTTGAAAATTGATCATATTGAGTATTCACTCTCTCCCCAATTTTTAATATAAATGTAGGACTCACTCTCTCATCTTTAATATTTTTTTCATGAGCAATAATTTTAAAAATAATTTAATTAATTCTTCTAGACTATATAAAACGATAAATAATTTTTTTAAAAAATGTAAATGTGGTTTGCTATGGGGTTAGTTTGGTGATTAGGATTAGCCTTTGAAGTATTTAAACAACTCTTTAAGTAAGGGTTGATGCCCATTAAAAGTAAAAGAAAATTATTGTAATTGTTTGATAGGTTATACGTATACGGAAAATTCTCAAATATATTTAATTAAGGATGCAAAAATTCTTGCCAACACCCCATAAGAAATGGAGAGAGAAAGAAAATGAATGAGGATTTGAAATACAAACTACTTGCATTCTTCTTGATCCCAAATTTGGGGAACCCAATTAAGTTAGAGATTTTTTTTTCAATTTGAAATCTCAAATATATTTCTCAAAACAATGTGCCTCATACTAAGGAAGTGTTTGATAAAACTGAATGAAATAGTTCTAAATATTTAAGTAATTTGAATGATCTGAAGCAAAATTTTGAATACTGAACGAAAAAAGTTATTTAATAATTGAATAACATATTTTTGTTATTTTATCCCTCTGAAAAAAATTTAAAATTATTATAAATTTATTTAATATAATAATTAATATTATAAAAAAAAATTAAATATAAAATATTTTATTCAACTTAAAAAATTACACTTACCATTTAATCCAAAAATCTGTACGATTCAATCTAAGCCTAAGACCTAATCTACTTTCAGGCTCGTCAAAAATGTTTTGCCAAAATAGAGTAATACTACTAGCTTGCTGTGCCTAGTATATGTAGTAGTGTTAAATTACTACTATATCTGATCACAATCATTGTGGTGGGGGCATTTGTGATCCATTATATAAGTTGCATAAGTACTCCATCGGTAATATAATATATCACGTTTTAAATAATTTTATTTATTTTAAATTATTTAAAGTTTTAAAAAATTTAGGAAAGGTAACTATAATTTTTTTAAAATTAGTCTTCGTAAAAAAATATTACAGATAAAAAAGAGCATGAAATAAATATGATAATAAATAAAATTTTAAAAATATTATAAATAATTAATATTATATTTAATATTTTATAATTATTTTTTTATTTCTTGTACACAATTTTAAAACGTGATATATTATGGGTATATCTTAATCTTATTATCATCTCTACGTACAAAGTGTGTGGGGTGTGTTACAAAGTTGTGAGTTTGTGGAGTCTTTTTCCTTAAAAATTTAGGGCCAGTGGGGTCTCTTTACTGGTAATATTTAAAGCATTTCAGTAAAGTTTGAGAACAATAATGCCTTTATGAAAGCAACCTTCCACCTGCTCTCCCTCTCCACACACGCGCGGGCGTAAAAATTTGATATTTTAACAAATAAATTTTGTAATTTATTATTTTATATGAGAATAAACTCCGTTTATTATTAATGTGAGAATAAATTTGTAGAATTATCATATTTTTTTGTATAAATATCAATTACACACATATACATAAGAGAATGATTCATAACATGTATTTATAATGCATCAAAAATGAGTATACACTATTTTTATCATTCAATATAGGAATCAACGACCAAAATTAATTCACGTTCGCTATTATTAATAGAGGACGACGGGTTACGTCCTCTACTAATAATAGTAGATCATAACATTAAAAATAGTACCGTCGTTGTGAGACCCCAAATTTTATGAATAAAAATTTAAATTTCTTGAAATATATTTTTTTAATATTATGGTGTGGATTTGATATAATGTTATAGTTGTGGGTAATATTTATAAATTTTGCAAAGTATGCAAGTTGTAATATAATATTCGATTGGTCGGGAAATATTCGTTTTAACAGAAAATATTCGTACAACGGGACAATCATCGGTGGACCCCACAACGGAATTATTATCGGATTGAGAAAATGACAAAAATATTTTATGAAAATAACGGCGGAAGTTTTACCGTTAACTGTTGAAACACTCGGTGTTAAAAAAATGCTGAATGTCTGGCGTGGTTGCATAGTATCACAAAGTATTGATTATTGATGCTTACGTGAGAAGTCACTTTCGATTTTGTTCAATTATCACATAAAGAATTGTTGATAGTAGCGAGCCCCAAAAATTAGGTATCATCACCCATCTTGGGTAATCGGATCGTGATGTAATTTAAATACAACTTTATTAATATAAGCTGTGCAGTATCAATCTGACATAAAGCGTGAGTTTGAATACAAATATTGTCTACTAGATATTATCAAACTCAAAAAGAGTCCTCATTACAATTATTATCACACTATTTCATTGAGAATAGTGAGGACTACTAAATCTTATCCTCCGGACCATTACTCCGCTCCCCGACTCGTCCAGGTTATATTCTCATTTCAAGAGAAACGGTGAAGAAAGGGTGAAGCTCAACTACCAAGAAGAAATATTATGACTAAGATAATGCAAAATAAATTATCATTAGCCTCAACAATGTTAAAGCGATAAAATACAATATACATCAAGTTTAAGCTGCGGTGGATCAAGCAATCCATTAAAAGAAGTCAGTAGAAAATAAAATCTACTATCTTTTATGATTTAAAGGTTTTTAATCATCATTATAAATTTGAGACTAGAAACTTTAATAAATATTCCACATCATTGAATCACCCCGCACTACTATGCCGAGGATATTCTTTAAGTATCACGACCACAATTATTCACGCACTCACGGGCCAAGAATAATGTGTTATTCATTCATTAATGGCCATGATCATGCCAACAACTATCCATCAACGACTACAACCAATCGGAGATTTTATCACATCATTTGTAACATTACGGCCGTGATTACATCGAATAGTCTCGGTTATAATCATACCAAGTCCATCTACGCACTATTTCTGATATGAGATGACTTTCATCACATCATTTGTAACATTACTGATTACAGATGACATAATCGAATCAGTCTCTCAGTATAATCATATCAAGTCCATCTACGCACTACGTGCCACGAGATGACTTTCAACATAATATAAACATGAGGATGATGACAATGATATAAAATTCAATAAAACAAGTTCAAGAATTGTTTTATCGGGAATTATTAACGTCCAAATTGTCAACACGACATTGCTTTTGTAGAGTAAAATTCAAGAATGATCGGAAGAATATTTCCATGAAAAGATCTTTGGATGAAACGCAAATATCGAGGATATTCTACTAATTTCATGGAGTATAAGTCAAAAGTTTTAACCAATTGGGTATAATAAAGAATGGAATAACAAAAGAAATCACCAGTAAACGCAGTCTTCAGATAGATAGGTTATTCCAACAGAATAATAATAGCGGAACCAGTCGGGTGAAATTCACAACGCATGCAGGATGATCCAATGTAATAATAAATCTTTGAATAATAAACAATGGAACCAAGGTCCAGGTGTAAAACACATGAATGGATATCCCAATGAACAATAAATGCGGAATAATAAACAATGGAACCGAGTAGGTGTAAAACACACATGCAGCGAGGATATTCCCATAGAATAATAAATGCGGAATAATAAATGATGGAACCGAAGTCCTGCCAGATAAAGACAGAGACAGGATATTCCGGAATAATAATAATGACGGAATAATAAAAATGGGCAAGGTGCGGTGTAAACACACGTATGAGGATATTCCAAATGTAATAATAATAAAAAGACGGAAACCAGTCCGGTGTAAACACACGCATGGATGTTCCAGAATAATAGAAGAATGTCACCAAGTATAGGGTAGATCAGCGTGATACTGAAGTTATTCAGCGAGAATAATAAGAAATGGAATAACAACAGTTTTCTTTAATAAGAAATAATAATAACACTTTACGAAGATACAACAAATAATATTTCCTACCTTAGAAGAACTGAATATTGGAAAAGTGAAATAGCGAGAATACTTTTCTTCTTTCTCTATAGTTTCTCTCTCAGAGTTTCAATGAATTCGTAAGAAATAATGAAGGAATGAACTTTCTATTTATAGAAAAAGCGAGGGTGGCTCTTGGTCTTAATGAAGGGTCAAAATGACTCTTGGTAATATGAAGAGACAACTACTATTTCATGAAGAGGTAATTAACCTTTGGAACAATCAAGAGTGAGTTAACTCTTGGTAATATTGAAGGGACAACTACTATTTCCGAAGGGGTAATTACTATCGACGAAGGTAATTACTATCGACGAAGGTAAATACTATCGACGAAGGTAATTACTATTCACAAAGGTAATTACTATTGACGAAGGTAAATCTTATCGACGAAGGTAATTATTATTCACAAAAGGTAATTACTATTCACAAAGGTAATTACTATCGATTTAAAAGACTCTAGAGATGATGACATATGGGCCCCCATAAAATAATCAAACTTACCACAAACGTCTCATAATGAGACTCTTTATATACATCAAGGATTGAATAAATATTACCACAAATCATTTTATCAACACATTTTTAATCTTTCAACAATTATTAATCATTTATAACTCATCGCCTCAATTAATAATATAACATATTATATGATGATCTTGTGACAATAATTGAATCAATAATATAAGAGATATGATGTGGCGCCCCCAAAATTAAGTATCGTCGCCACCCATCTTGGGTGCGCCACTTACATGGTACATAAATTCAAATACAACTTACTAATATAACGTGCGTGGTACAATACGACATAAAGCGTGAGTTTGAATACAAATTTTGTCTACTAGATATTATACAAACTCAAAAGGAGTCCTCATTACAAAATTATTATCACACTATTTCACGAGAATAGTGAGGACTACTAATGCTATCCTCTAGACCATTACTTCGTTCCCGACTCGTCAAATTATATGTTCTCATTTCACAAGAGAGCAACGGTGAAAGAAAGGGTGAGCTCAACTAGCCCAAGAAGAAATATTATGACTAAGATAATGCGAATAAATTATCATTAGCCTTCAACAAATGTTAAACCGATAAAATACAATAGACAACCAGGTTTAATCTGCAGCGGAATAAGCAACCCATTAAAAGAGTCAAGTAGAGAATAAAGTCTACTATCTTTTAGGTTTTAAAAGGTTTTCATCAATTTTTATCATTGAGACTCAAACTTAATAAATAAACCACCACATCTAATCATCCCCTGTACTACGGTCAAGGATTTTCATCAAATTATCAATGGTCATGACTATCTTAGAATCACCCCCGGTCATAATCATACCAAAAACTATCCATCATTGCATTACTACAGCCATCGAGGACTTTTGTCACATCATTTATATCAAGTCGTGATTATACTTAGAATGATCCTCGGTCATAATCATACTAAGTTCATCTATGCTGCGTAAGCCAAAGATAACATAATATAACATGAGGATGATGACAATGACATAATAATTCAATAAAACAAGTTCAAGAATTATTTAATCCATGAATTATTAACGCCCAAATTATCAACACGATCTTTGTTTCGTAGAGAGTAAAATTCAAGAATGATCGGAAGAATATTTCCATGAAAAGATCTTTGGATGAAACGCAAATATCAAGGATATTCTACTAATTTCATGGAGTATAGAAGTCAAAGTTTTAACCAATTGGGTATAATAAAGAATGGAATAACAAAAGAAATCACCACGCATGCAGATTGCAGATGATATAAAGTTATTCCAAATGTAATAATAATAACGGAACAAAGTCGGTGAAATTCACACAAGCGGGATGTTCCAACAGAATAATAAAGATGGAACTGGATCCTGTAAAAAAACACATGATAGGATATTCCAGCAGAATGATAAAGAGCGGAACCAGTCCTGGTGTAAAACACATGCATGTGATGTTCCAACGAGAATAATAAAGAGCGGAACGGTGGGTGTAAAACACATGATGTGATGTTCCAATGAGAATAATAGAAGAATGTCACCAAGTATAGGGTAAATCACAGATACAAAAGTTATTCCAATGTAATAATAAGCGATGGAATAACATAAGGATTTCACCAAGTATAGGGTATGCCACGTATCTGAGTTATTCCAATGAATAATAAGCAATGGAATAACATAAGGATTTCACCAAGTATAGGGTATCTGGCGTATATCTGAGTTATGTATAGGGTATGCCACTTTTACAAAGTTATTCCAATGTAATAATAGTGAATGGAATAAATGAAGTTCTCTTCAAGAAGAAAGAATAACACCCTTACTTAGTAAAAAAAAGGCTGAATATAGAATAGTGAAGTAAAGAGTATACTCTTCTTCTTTCTATAATTTTCTCTCTATAGCTTCTCTCTATAATTTCTCTCTACAGAGTTTCAATGAATTCGTAAAGAAAATAATGAAGGAATGAGCTTCTATTTATAGGAAAATGGAATGCATAAGTAATTAATCCATGAACTATCTGCATTGATTTACTTTAATCGGCGGTCCATATTTAAAGAAAAATCTTTTAAATAAAATATAATATATTCTATTTATATAAAAACATTTTACTATGCAAACACTATGCAATACTATGCAAAAACACTATGCAAAACACTACGCAACACTACGCATAATAAAATATAATATATTCTATTTATAGAATAACTTTAATAAAGTATTCTATTTTATATAAAAGATGTTTCGCTTTTATTACGTTAATAATACTTAATAAAACAAAACGTCATTATCGCTATAATAATTCATATTATTAATCGACAATAATGGAATCAAACCTGGTGACTTCTCACATAAGCATCAATAATCAATACCGTGCTACTTATACAACCACACGACATCGTACTTTTACTACCGAAAGTAGTTCAACAAGAACTACGGTAAAACTTCCGCCGTTATTTCAATAAAATATTTTTGTCGTTTTC
Source organism: Panax quinquefolius (assembly GCA_020205615.1). Classification (NCBI taxonomy): domain Eukaryota; kingdom Viridiplantae; phylum Streptophyta; class Magnoliopsida; order Apiales; family Araliaceae; genus Panax; species Panax quinquefolius. Next base: position 26,831,021 of record CM035173.1, read on the forward strand.
TCAATCAAATAATAATTACGCATTGTGGGTCCACCAATGATTGAGTAGTTGTATTTAATATTCCCGCTAAACCTAATATTCCCAGACCAATCGAATATAATATAACCACTGTGATACTTTGCAAAATTTATAAATACTACCCACAACTATAATATTATCTCAAATTCACACCATAATATTAAAAATTATTTCGACAAAATTTAAATCTTTATTGATAAAATCTGGGGTCTCACAATCTCCCTCCTTATGGAATTTCTCCTCGAAATTAGGGTACGACTGGTATGATAAAGAGATGAGGATACCTTGAATACCTTTATCGTTTAAAAATATTAAATTCATCTTTGAAATCACGCCAAAGCTATTCATTAACAATTCATCTTTGCACTACAAAGCTAAAGATATACAACCGTAAAACCAATAATGTTGAGACTTGACTTAATAAGTATCACGACCACGAATTATCCATGCACCACCGCCAAGGATATTCGTGTTTTCAATACTATCATGATTATACAAGAATAATCCTTCGTCATAATCATACCAAGTCTATCAATGCACTACTACTAAAGATGACTTTTACCACATCCATGAATTAATATTTCATTCTTTGAGACTCATTTCAATAATTAATTCATATCATCGAATCATCCCGCACTACAAGCCAAGGATATTCATTAAGTATCACGACCACAAATTATCCATACACTACTACCAAAGATAATTGTGTATTCATTAAGTATCACGACCACAAATTATCCAAGCACTACTACGGCCAAAGATAATCGTGTATTCATTAGTATCACGACCACAAATTATCCATGCACTACTACCTAAAGATAATCGTGTATTCATTAAGATCAACGACCACAAATTATCCATGTACTACTACCAAAGATAATTGTGTATTCATTAAGTATCACGACCACAAATTATCCATGCACTACTACCAAAGATAATTGTGTTTTCAATTACTTGTTATGATTATCTTAGAACAATCCTCAGTCATAATCATACCAAGTCCATCTATGCACTACAGCCACTGAGATGACTTTCAACATAATATAAGCGTGAGGATAATGATATAAAGAATCAATCAAATGAGATAAAGGATAAATATTAAACATTTATAATATAATTTATCCAGGATTCAAGAATATCCCCATGTTATCAATCACTTAATAATCTCATAATCTAATATCATTAATATTATAACAATATTTTAATCATTTCTTAAATTTATAAACAATTTTTCTTAATTGTTTACGTTTTACCATATAATGCATTTAATCATTCAAAAATGCCATACTCATAAGATATCATCACCAATTATCAAATCTCTCAAAAAAAATATGCATATACTCTATATAGGATTCTCTAGCCATAATATCCTATTTTCAAGTTTGTTACTTCACATAACATATTTAACTCATATGTTTCGTTACTAAACTATTTTCATGAAAAATACCAAATCAGTCCCAAAAATATTTCTTTTCTGGGATTTAGCATAATATAGTCCCATAATGAAAATATATTTTTCTCGAAATTTTAAAATTCATTTACTATTTTTCAAAAATCAATTTCTAATTAATTCCTTAAGAAATTAGCTACCTCAAGTTTAACTCCAAAAATTCCCAAATTTTGGCAGGACCTTACACATGTTAACGTGAGCTTCTAGTTTAAATTTCATGTTCATCGGAGTTATAGAACTCCGGTTATAGCGTTTTTCGTCGGAAAAACCTAAATATTGAAAGAGTCATAACTTGCTCATTTTAAGTCAGAATGAGCTCATTTTTGGACAGGAGATACTTTATACCATATACCTTCATGTCCCTAAAGGCCAGAATTTTTCTCATAATTTAAGTGGCCGAAACAGCCCCTTAAAGTTTCTGGGCAGTAGCATTTTTGAAATTTACAGCTTTGGCCTCATTTGTTAAAATCAGTCCACACAAAAATCTACAATACCTTTTCCAGTAATTCCACTTGGATTAGTTAGGTAACTCATAGATCTAACTCTAGGACTTGACCACATTCAAAAATTCAAAATATAATAAGAGATATGGTCAATTGAATTTCATGTTACGTTTTTCACCAAAATCTGATTTTCAACTCTTTGTGATTTCTAAGAAACTTTCATGTTTTTACATACTAACCAACATAACTCATCATAAAACTTACTAATACCACGAATACCCATGATTTTCATTATTTCAATGCTTTTATTATGACTTTCATCATAAACCACGTAAGCTGTTCATTTAGTTGAAGAAATATTTGAGGGTTTAAGAAATGGGTTTTTGTCTCGGGTCAATACAAAATTCGATTTCACGCCTAGGGTAGGCTAGGAAATCTTCAAGAATACGTCAAGAAATTTATTAATGATAGAAATATCATTCAAAATTACTATTTTATTCAAGACTTGGATAGTACGTCACATTGATACCAACTGTGACTTCTATCCCTTAACCTAGATAACACCTCACAATGATACCTATAAACTTGCCATCTTCATTCACGATGTCGCCTACAGAAAGTCCGAAGCCGCAGCATTCCACACAAGGAAGTCAACAACGAAAGGTTCGGGGCTCTTTACTTATGGCTTGATATGACAATGATTAATTTTAGGGTTTGGTTACTTTGAATTCGTGTAACAGGGTTGTTATAAATATAAAAGCTAACAACCTTACGAAAAGCATGATGAGTAGTTAACCAATTGATTCCTAAAATCAAAGGCAAGTATTTTCAAAGAGATAAGATTGACAGGTAACGTGAAAGTTTCGATTTGAATCAACAAGATTTATAAACAGTGGAGGTAACGCGAAGGTTTCTCCCAACTAAGTTTAAACAGATAAATCAAAGTCCAATTTCTCCGAGTCAAATTTAAACGTTGAAGCATAACTAGGTGAAATAAAAGAGTGGGTAGAACCGGTATCTAACACGGTATAGACTTCGCAAGAGCTTATGATTAACTTACCGGTGATAATTTTTTCGGGTTCCTCGTCACGAGAAAAAACGCTCTCTCTTAAACCATCGGCTTTGGTTTGTCAGGGATGACCTTTGGTGCCTCCATCCTAGTTGAATTTGTCTTGATAAACGACAAAATCGAGCTAAGTGACCTTCTCTTCCACAATTATAACATGCTTTTGAATGGCATGGCGCGATTCGGACCGATGTGTCCCTCTCCTCCGCATTTGAAGCATATAATAGGTGGTCCTTCTCCTTCCTTAACAACAGTCTTTGGTCCGACGTCTTTCCATCATTGTTGAATCTCCTTTTCTTGAAATGTCCATTCTTATTGTTTTGGCCTCATTACCACCCGGAAGTGGTTACCATATCCGCCTGTTGATTCCCTCCATGCTTGTTGTCACCGCTCGATGACTACTCTCATTTGGTATTATAATTTTGCCGGCTACTTTCTTTTAGTTGGGTTGACTCGTTATCGCCCACTAATTGAGCCCTATTTACAACATCCGAATAAAAACACGGTTTATGAGAAATAAGATGTTGACGTATCTCGCTTCAAACCTCTTAAAAACATTCGCCATTCTCTTCATTATCTACCAAGTGGGATTAAACCGTGATAACTCCGCAAACTTTGCCTCGTATTGCGACACGGCCATATTGTTTTGTTCCAACTTGATAAACTCCACCTCCTTCATGTGGCGAATACTTTCGGGAAAGTATTTGTCGTTGAAATGACTCCTGGAACTTCTCCCAAGATATCTTCAAGACAAAGAAAGTTGAGTACGTTTTTACCGATTCCCACCAAGAATCGCCTCTGCTTTATCCATGCTTCCGCGAAGTGGTTTTTGCTCTCCTTAAACTCCGGTGGTCCCAGCTCCTTGAATTGTTTAGCGGTGACCGCCCGAGAGTTTTCCGTGTTTCCACCTACGTTTTGGATGAGAGTCGCTTTTACCGATGTTGCATGAATTCTAAAACCTCTTAAACGCATCTGGTCGTTAGTCAATTGATCGGTGTTGTTGTTTACGGGAGGATTATCGCCATCCCTGTTGTACATTATCCGATTATTGATCCGTGGAGAATCAACATCTCCTGTGCTCCATTCTTTATTCTCAACATTCTCGGATGCCATTTTCAAATACCGCCATAAAATAAGGGTTAATTAACATATCACATATTATCCCTATACTCCCGACCGACCAATTAAATACCAAATAAATTTAGGTAGGTCATACTAGTGAAGGAATTCTCGCTCTCCCTCCTAGTACTATTCTCACATCTTAGCAGGATCATATCCCTAAGCTCGATACCAACCGTGACGCCCCCAAAATTAAGTATCGTCACCCATCTTGGGTCGCCACTTACATGGTACATAAATTCAAATACAACTTACTAATATAAGCTGTCGCAGGTATAATACTTATATAAAAGCGTGAGTTTGAATACAAATTTTGTCTACTAGATATTATACAAACTCAAAAGGAGTCCTCATTACGACTATTATCACACTATTTCACGAATAGTGAGGACTACTAATGCTATCCTCTAGACCATTACTTCGTTCCCCGACTCGTCTCCGGCCTATGTTCTCATTTCACAAGAGAACGGTGAAAGAAAGGGTGAGCTCAACTAGCCCAAGAAGAAATATTATGACTAAGATAATGCGTAATAAATTATCATTAGCCTTCAATGATGTTAAACCGATAAAATACAATAGACAACCGGTTTAATCTAGCAGCGGAATAAGCAACCCATTAAAAGAGTCAAGTAGAGAATAAAGTCTACTATCTTTTAGGTTTTAAAAGGTTTTCATCAATTTTTATCATTTGAGACTCACTTAATAAATAAACCACCACATCTAATCATCCTCGCATTACCACGGCCAAGGATTTTCATCAAATTATCAATGGTCATGACTATACCGAATCACCCCTGGTCATAATCATACCAAAACTATCCATCATCGCATTTAAAGCCATCGAGGACTTTTGTCACATCATTTATATCAAGTCATGATTATACCTTAAGAATGATCCCTCGTCATAATCATACTAAGTTCATCTATGCACGAAGCCAAAGATAACATAATATAACATGAGGATGATGACAATGACATAATAATTCAATAAAACAAGTTCAAGAATTATTTAATCCATGAATTATTAACGCCCAAATTATCAACACGACATCTTTGTTTCGTAGAGTAAAATTCAAGAATGATCGGAAGAATATTTCCATGAAAGATATGGATGAAACGCAAATATCAAGGATATTCTACTAATTTCATGGAGTATAGAAGTCAAAGTTTTAACCAACTGGGTATAATAAAGAATGGAATAACAAAAGAAATCACCATGCATGCGGTAGATTTGATGATGTACAAGTTATTCAATGTAATAATAATAACGGAACCAAAGTCGTGAAATTCACACCGCCATGGGATGTTCCAATGTAATAATAAAGATGGAACCAGATCCGATTGTAAAACACACGGATAGGATATTCCAACAGAATGATAAAGATTTTAACCAGTCCGGTGTAAAACACATGCATGGATGTTCCAACAGAATAATAAAGAGCGGAACCAGTCCTGTAAAAACACATGACATGGATGTTCCAAATGAATAATAGAAGAATGTCACCAAGTATAGGGTAAACCAAGCAGATACAAAGTTATTCCAATGAGAATAATAAGCAATGGAATAACATAAGGATTTCACCAAGTATAGGGTGTCACAGATATCAAAGTTATTCTACTGAATAATAAGCAATGGAATAACATAAGGATTTCACCAAGTATAGGGTATGCCAGCAGATACAAGGTTATGTATAGGGTATGCCACTTTTACAAAAGTTATTCAATGTAATAATAGTGAATGGAATAATGAAGTTCTCTTCAAGAAGAAAGAATAACACCCTCACCGTAAAAGAACCGAATATAGAAGTAGTGAAGTAGCGAGAATACTCTTCTTCTTTTCTATAATTTTCTCTATAGCTTCTCTCTATAATTTCTCTCTGTAGTTTCAATGAATTAAGTAAGAAAATAATGAAGGAATGAGCTTTATTTATAGGAAAATGGAATGCATAGTAACTAATCCATGAACGGTCAGATTGATTTACTTTAATCGACGGTCCATATTTAAAGAAAATCTTTTAAATAAAATATAATATATTCTATTTATATAAAAACATTTTACTATGCAAAACACTATGCAATACTATGCAAAACACTATGCAAAACACTATGCAACACTATGCATAATAAAATATAATATATTCTATTTATGTAATAACTTTAATAAAGTATTCTATTTTATATAAAAGATGTTTCGCTTTTATTACGTTAATAATATTTAATAAAACAAAACGTCATTATCGCATTATAATAATTCATATTATTAATCGACAATAATGGAATCAAAGTTGAGTGACTTCTCACATAAGCATCAATAATCAATACCGTAGTGCTATTATACAACCACACGACATCGTATTTTTACTACCGAGTAGTTCAACAAGAACTACGGTAAAACTTCCGCCGTTATTTCAATAAAATATTTTTGTCGTTTTCTCAATCCGATAATAATTACATTGTGGGTCCACCAATGATTGAGTAGTTGTACTTAATATTCCCTCGCTAAACCGAATATTCCCGACCAATCGAATATAATATAACCACTTGCATACTTTGCAAAATTTATAAATACTACCCACAACTATAATATTATCTCAAATTCACACCATAATATTAAAAATTATTTCGACAAAATTTAAATCTTTATTGATAAAATCTGGGTCTCACATATGATGCAAAGAATTATCGTAGTAATAATTGAGTATAGCTAAGTGACTTCTCACGTAAGCATCAATAATCAATACCGTGTGCTACTACGCAACGAATGCCAGACATCGCATTACTTTTACCACCGGGTAGTTCAACAGCTTTTAACGGTAACACCTCCGTAGTTATTTTTATAGAAAGATAATTTTGTCGCTTTCTAACTACAATAATACTTCCGTTGTGGGGTCCATTAATGATTGAGTCATCGTATTTAATATTCCCCAAAAAAAGAATATTCCCCACCAAAACTAATATTTTATAACAATTTGCCTACTTTTGCAAAATTTATAAATATTATCCACAACTATAACATTATATCAAATTTATTCCATAATATTCAAAAATAATATTTATAGAAAATTCATCTTTATTTATAAAAAGTTGGGGTCTTATAACCTCCCTTCTTATGAAATTTTGTCTTGAAATTAGGGTACGCACTGGTATGTCAAGAGGTAAGGATACCTTGATTTCATTTTGATTCTAACTCCCAAGTCATTTCCTCAACATCGTGGTTCCTCCACAAAACTTTGACTTGAGGTATAACCTTGGAGCGTAGAATATGTTCCTTCTTATCCAAAATTTGAACAGAACCTCTTCATACGCCAAATCTTCCGCTATTTCGTCAGGTTATAACTCAATAATATGGTTCGGGTCTTTCACATATTTACGTAACATGGATATGTGAAAACGTTATGAACACGAGACATATTTGGCGGTAAAAGCGAGTCTATAGGTCGCGATTCCTACTCGATCGAGGATTAAAATGGACCGATGAATCGAGGATTAAGTTTTCCTCTCTTTCCAAATCTTGTAACTCCTTTCCATGGAGCAACTCTAACAACACATGATCTCCTATATCGAATTCCACGTCCTTTCGATGAAGATCAAGATAACTCTTTTATCGATTTTGTGAGGTTTTTATACGTTGTCGGATCGTTTGAATCTTTTCCGTAGTCATATACGTATCAACTCCGGTCCCAACAACGTTGTTTCACCCACCTCATCCCAAAGATCTTGGAGAACGACACTTTCTTCCATACAACGCTGAATGGAGCCATGCCAACTTGCTTGATAAGCGTTGTTGTAGGAAAACTCCACCAATGGTAAGAACTTGTCCCAAATCCCCTTGAAATCAAGGACACAGAGTCTTAATAGATCTTCAAGAGTTTGAATAGTCCTCTCCATCGTCCATCCAATCGAGGATGATATGCCGTGCTAAATCGTAAGTTTGTGCCCATAGCTTTTTACAAACTAACCCAAAATCGTGAAGTGAATCTTGGGTCTCGATCGTAAACTATGGATACCTAAGATACCATGCGGTATTATAATCTCGTTTATGTACATACGAGCAAGACGTTCAAGTGTATAAGTTTCTCGTATCGGTAAGAAATGAGCAGACTTGGTCAATCTATCAACAATGACCCAAATCGCATCAATGCCTTGAGAAACCTTAGGAAGACCGGTAACGAAATCCATGGTAATGTGCTCCCACTTCCATTCTGGAATTTCAAGTGGTTGCAATGGACCTTTTGGTACTTGATGCTTCGCTTTAACTCGTTGACAAGTTAGACACCTTGAGATAAACAACGCTATCTCTCTCTTCATATTGATCCACCAAAATGTATGACGAATATCATGATACATTTTGGTACTACCAGGATGGATTGTAAATGGTGTGTTGTGCGCCTCCATCATAATATTATACTTTAAATCGTGGTCGTTAGAACATAAAGTCCGGAGTTGACTCAAGTATTCCTTCTTCATCGATTCTTGCTTAGGTGATAGCACCTTCTTGTACTTTCTTCCTCATACGCATCACTCCATGTCTCGTAGCTTCGAAAGCAGACTTTAAATTTATCGATTAAAGTCGGTTCTACTCAGTATACTCGCTTATCATCACACGCGTCCCTCGAGTCTTTAACTCTATCTCCATCCTTTGCAAGTCACACAAAATGGGCCTCATGCGTTGACAATAATACTCAGACTTCTTGCATATGATCTTTCTACTCAATGCGTCGCCTACCACGTTCGCTTCCGAGGATGGTATTGGATGGTATGATCATAATCTTTCAGCAGTTCAAGCCAACGTCGTTGTCGCATGTTGAGTTCCTTTTGAGTGAAGAAATATTTGAGGCTTTTATGATCCGTAAAGATCTCCACTTTCTCCCCATACAAGTAATGCCTCCAAATTTTAAGTGTGAAGACAACAATGCTAACTCTAGATCATGAGTAGGATAATTCCTCTCATATTCTTTGAGTTGTCGTGAGGCATAAAGGCTATGACTTTCCCATGTTGCATGAGAACACATCCTAACCCTTTGCCCGAAGCATCATCCGTAGATGAAAAATCCTCCGAGGCGATGGTATTGTCGAGCAGTCTTTGAAATAAGTCTCCTCTTGAGTTCTTGAAAACTCTTCTCACATTCTTCGCTCCAACCGAACTTTGTATCTTTTCGAGTTAGCTAAGTTCAATGGAGTAGCGATTCGAGAAAATCCTTCAACGAATCTCCGATAATAACCAAATTTAAACCGAGAAAGCTACGATCTTCGGCCATCGATTTAGGTTGTTCCCGACTTTGAATAGCTTCAATCTTTCTTTGGGTCAACAGATATTCCATGACTTGATACCACGTGCCCAAGGAATGCTACTTCTTCAAGCCGTAACTCGTGATTTCATCAACTTGGCATAAAGCTTATATTCACGAAGCTTTTGGAGTGTCACCTCAAGTGTTGCTTTCATGATCTTCACGACTTTTGGAATAAATAAGGATGTCATCAATAAAGACGACCACAAAGTGATCTAAAGATTCCTTGAATACTCGGTTCATCATATCCATGAAGGCAAAGAGGAGCATTAGTCAATCCAAAGGACATGACTAGGAATTCATAATGCCCGCATCGAAGTTCGAAAAGCCGTCTTTGGAATGTCAAATGGTTCTAATCTTCAATTGGTGATATCCTAACGAAGATCAATCTTTGAAAAGAATTTGGCTCCTTGTAAATCGGGTCAAACAGTCATCAATACGTGGCAATGGATACCTATTTTGATGGTGACATGATTCAACTCCCGATAATCAATACAAAGTCGCATACTCCCATCTTTCTTCTTCACGAATGTAATGCAGAGCACCCCAAGGAGAAGTACTAGGACGAATAAAGCCAATGTCTAACAATTCTCGCAGTTGGGTCTTTAACTCCTCAAGTTCAATAGAGCCATTCGATATGGGCTTTGAAATAGGTTTTGTACCGGTTCAAGGTCGATACAAAATTCAATTTCACGCCTAGGGTAGGCAGCCAGAAGTTCTTCTAGAATACGTCAGAAATTTATTAACAATAGAAATATCGCTCAAAACCGGCGTATTTTTGTTTAAATCTGTGACATGAGCTAAGAAAGCTTGACATCCGCTTTTCAATAAACGAATAGCTTTATGGCTTGAGATGACCGTGATTGATTTTAATGGTTTGGTCGTTTGAATTCAAGATAATAGGTTGATTAGGAATATGAAAGCTAACAACCTTATGAAAACAATCAATTTTGCATGATAAGTAGTTAACCAATCAATCCCTAGAATCACGTCAAATGCAAGTATTTTAATGAAATAAGATCGGTGTAATGTGATGGTACCGATTTGAACCAAACAAGACTTATAAATAGTGGATGTAATGAAGGTTTCTCCCAACGGAGTTTCCACAGATAAGTCAAAGTCTAATTTCTCCGGATTCAAATTTAATCGATGGTATGCAAGTAGGAGAAATAAAAGAATGGGTAGAACCCAGGTATCAAATAAAGTATAGACTTCATTAGAGTTTATGATAAGCTTACCCGTGATGACCTCATTCGGGTTCCTTGCTCTCCGGGAGGTCACAACAAACGCCTCCTCAGACTACACGGCTGGGTTTTAACTTTTCCGAACGACCTTTGGTGCCTCCATCCTAGTTGAATTTGTCTCTGTGAACGACAAAATCGGGCTAAGTGACCTTCTTCTTCCACAATTATAACATGCTTTTGACTGGCACGGGCGCAGATTCGGATCGATGTGTCCCTCTCCTCCGCATTTGAAGCATATGATAGGTGGTCTTTCTCCTTCCTTAACAATGGGTGTCAGTGTCGACGTCTTTCCATCATTGTTGAATCTCCTTTTCTTGAAATGTCCATTCTTATTGTTTTGGCCTCGATTACCACCGGAAGTGGTTACCATATCCGCCTGTTGATTCCCTCCACGCTTGTTGTCACCGCTCGATGACTACTCATTTGGTATTATAATTTCTTTTTACCGCTCTCTTTTAGTTTCGTTGACTCGTTATCGCGCTCCACTAATCGAGCCCTATTTACAACATCTCGAATACAAACACGGTTTATGAGAAATAAGATGTCGACGATCTCCGACTTCAAACCTCTTAAAACATTCGCGCTTATTCTCTTCATTATCCACCAAGTGGGGGACGAACCGTGATAACTCCGCAAATTTTGCCTCGTATTGCGACACCTGGCCATATTATTTTGTTCCAACTTGATAAACTCCACCTCCTTCATGTGGCGAATACTTTCGTGAAAGTATTTGTCGTTGAATGTACTCTGGAACTTCTCCCAAGATATCTTCAAGACAAAGAAGTCGAGAGTCGTTTACCGATTCCCACCGAAGAATCGCCTCTCCATGAAACATAAAGCGCAAAAGGAACCTTTTGCTCCTCGGAGCATCCCAAGACATCAAATATCTTGGTAATCTGCTTTATCCATGCTTCCGCCGAAGTGGTTTTGGCTCTCCTTAAACTCCGGTGGTCCCCACTGAATTGAATTGTTTAAGCGGTGACCCGAGAGTTTTCCGTGTTTCCACCCACGTTTTGGATGAGAGTCGCTCTCTCTTCTTTGTTGCATAAATTGCATAAAGCCTCCGAACATTTGATCATTCATCATTTGGTCGGTGTTGTTGTTTGCATGAGGATTGTCGCCTTCGATGCACATTATCCTCGATTATTGATATGTGGTGAATCAACGATCGCTGTGCTCCATCGCTATTCTCAACATTCTCGGATGTCATTTTCAGATACTACCACAAAACAAAAGGTTAATTGACATGTTACAAATTATCCCTATATTCTCGTGACCAATAAAATAAAGACATAAACTTAGGTAGGTCATACTAGCGAAGGTATTCCCCATCTCCCCTCCTAGTACTATTCTCACATCTTAGCCAGAGATCATATCCCTCAAGCTCGATACCAACCGTGACGCCCCAAAATTAGGTATACATCACCCATCTTGGGTAGTCGGATACATGGTATGTAATTTAAATACAACTTACTAATATAACTGCGTGGTACAATACAATCTGACATAAATCGTGAGTTTGAATACAAATATTGTCTACTAGATATTATACAAACTCAAAAGGAGTCCTCATTACAATTATTATCACACTATTTCACGTAATAGTGAGGACTACTAATGCTATCCTCTCGACCATTACTCCGCTCCCCGACTCGTCCCAAATTTATATTCTCATTTTCAAGAGAACGGTGAAAGAAAGGGTGAGCTCAACTAGCTCAAGAAGAAATATTATGCCTAAGATAATGCAAAATAAATTATCATTAGTCTTCAACAATGTTAAACCGATAAAATACAATAGACATCAAGTTTAATCTGCGGCGGATCAAGCAATCCATTAAAAGAGTCAAGTAGAAAATAAAATCTACTATCTTTATGATTTAAAAGGTTTTTCATCATCGTTATACCGAGACTCAAACTTTAATAAATATTCCACATCATCGAATCACCCCGCACTACGCCAAGGATATTCTTTAGTATCACGACCACAATTATTCATGCACTACGGCCAAGAATAGTTGTGTATTCATTAATGATCATGATCATGCCAACAATCATCCATCAATGCACTACTACTAATCGAGGATTTTTATCACATCATTTGTAACATTACTACCATGATTACACCGAATAGTCTCACGGTTATAATCATACCAAGTCCATCTATGCACTACTGAGCCACGATGACTTTCATCACATCATTTGTAACATTACGGTCATGATTACACCGAATAGTCTCTCGGTCATAATCATACCAAGTCCATCTATGCACTACAGCCGATAGATGACTTTCAACATAATATAAACATGAGGATGATGACAATGATATAAGAATTCAATAAAACAAGTTCAAGAATTATTTTATCCGTGAATTATTAACGCCCAAATTGTCAACATGACATTTGTTTTGTAGAGTAAAATTCAAGAATGATCGAAGAATATTTCCATGAAAAGATACTTGATGAAACGCAAATATCAAGGATATTCTACTAATTTCATGGAGTATAGAAGTCAAAGTTTTAACTAACCGGGTATAATAAAGAATGGAATAACAAAAGAAATCACCACGCATGCGATAGACCGCAGACAAAAAAGTTATTCCAACAGTAATAATAATAACGGAACCAGTCGTGAAATTCACAAAGCGTGATGTTCCAATGTAATAATAAATGCGGAATAATAAATGATGGAACCAGTCCTGCCAGATAAGATGCATGGATATTAAAATGTAATAATAAAGACGGAATAATAAAAAATGGAACAAGTGTCCGTGTAAAACACACGCATGTGATATTCCAACAGAATAATAATAAAGCGGAACCAGTCAGGTGTAAAACACATACGCATGAGGATGTTCCAAAAGAATAATAGAAGAATGTCACCAAGTATAGGGTAGATCGCGTATACAAAAGTTATTCAAATGTAATAATAAGAAATGGAATAACAACAGTTCTCTTCATGAATAAGAAAGAATAACACCTCTTACGATGTACAACAAATAATATTTCCTACCTTAGAAGAACCGAATATTGGAAAAGTGAAATAGCGTAATACTTTTTTTCTTCTTTCTCTATAGTTTCTCTCTCAGAGTTTCAATGAATTCGTAAGAAATAATGAAGGAATGAGCTTTCTATTTATAAAAAAACCGAGGGTGGCTCTTGGTCTTAACGAAGAGGGTCAAAATGACTCTTGGTAATATGAAGAGACAACTACTATTTCATGAAGGGTAATTAACCTTTGGAACAATCAAGAAAGCGCTTAACTCTTGGTAATATCAAGGGACAACTACTATTTGTGAAGGGTAATTACTATTCGACGAAGGTAATTACTATCGACGAAGGTAAATACTATCGACGAAGGTAATTACTATTCACAAAGGTAATTACTATCGACGAAGGTAATTACTATTCACAAAGGTAATTACTATTCACAAAGGTAATTACTATCGATTTAAAAGACTCTTAGATGATGACATATGGGCACCCCATAAAATAATCAAACTTACCACAAACGTCTCATAATGATTCTTTATATACATCAAGGATTGAATAAATATTACCACAAATCATTTTATCAACACATTTTTAATCTTTCAACAATTATTAATCATTTATAACTTGTCGTCTCAATTAATAATATAACATATTATATAGATGATACTGTGACAATAATTGAATCAATAATATAAGAGATATGATGCAAAGAATTATCGTAGCAATAATTGAGTATAGCTAAGTGACTTCTCACGTAAGCATCAATAATCAATACCGTGCTACTTATGCAACCACGCCAGACATCGCATTTCTTTTACCAACGGTAGTTCAACAGCTTTTTAGCGGTACCTCCTCCAGTTATTTTTATAGAAAGATAATTTTGTCGCTTTTTCTAACTACGACAATACTTCCGATTATGGGGTCCAATTAATGATTGAGCTGTCGCATTTAATATTCCCCGACAAAAAGAATATTCCCCACCAAACGAATATTTTATAACAATTTGCTTACTTTTGCAAAATTTATAAATATTACCCACAACTATAACATTATATCAAATTTATTCTATAATATTCAAAAATAATATTTATAGAAAATTCATCTTTATTTATAAAAGTTGGGGTCTTACACATAGTATCTCACGTTATTTGATTTAATTATTGTCGATATTTTATTTATTATTAAATCAATAATTGAGATAACATAGTTATTAATATTATTATTTACAATATTGACGATGTCTAGTAAGTTTTGTCGAGGAGAGGTTTGGTCACCTAATAATTGCGCTAATAGGGAGAAATCCTTATTGGAAAGCCCTCTTTCCGAGAAAGCGAATTCGGTCGATTAATAGTGTGAATTATAATAATGATGATGAAGTTTGTTTTATTATTATTATAAATGTAATAAAATGTAAAACTTTTATAAAAAAATGTAATACTTTTTATAAAGTTTTATTTTATTTGATTATAAATAGAATATAATATATTTTACTATGTCATAGTGTTTGCAGATAGTGCTGCATAAAGTGTTGGTATAGTAAAATCTTTTTTATATAAAATTGAATACTTTTAAAAAGTTATTTATTTTATTAGATTATAAATAGAATATAATATATTTTATTACGATAGTGGCTCACATAACGGTGTTGGCATAGTAAAATCTTTTATATAAAATAGAATTCATTTATAAAGTTAATTATTTTATTAGATTTTAAATAGAATATATTATATTTTATTATGCATCTTTGTTTGCATAGTCCCTCAGATAGTGTTTGTATAGTAAAATCTTTTTATATAAAATAGAATACTTTTATAAAGTTATTTGTTTTATTAGATTTTAAATAATATATATATTATATTATATTATATTATATTATATTATATTATATTATATTATATTATATTGCATAGTATCCATTCTATTATCCTATAAATAGGATGCTTAGTTAGAATGAAAAATCACACCAGAAATTCAGAGAATTCTTCTTCTATAATCTTGAGTGTATTTCTTTAGAGTTTTAAAGCTTTGGGCCGTTCATAAATTAGTTACTATTCAGTCTATTCTCCTATAAACAGAAGCTCATTCCTTCATTAGTTCTTACGAATTCACTGAAACTCTAGAGAGAGAAACTATAGAGAGAAAGAAGAAAAGTATTCTGCTACTTCACTACTCCTATATCCAGTTCTTCTAAGGTAAGGAGTATTATTTCTTTTGTATTCATGAAGAAAATTTCTGTTATTCCATTCTTTATTATTCTGTTGGAATAACCTGTATACGCGGACTACCCTATACATGGTGAAATTCTTCTGTTATTCCATTCTTTATCATTATGTTGGAATAACCTGTCTATGCGAAGTACCGCATACATGGTAAAATTCTTCTGTTATTCCATTCTTTATTATTATGTTGGAATAACCTGTCTATGCGAAGTACCGCATACATGGTAAAATTCTTACATTATTCCATTCTTTATTATTCATTTGGAATATCACATGCATGCGGATTACGCATGACCGGTTCCATTCTTTATTATTACATTGGAATAACTCGTCATGTGGATTATCACATGCACGGTGAATGATCCTTCGTATCCATTCCTTATTAAATTGTGGAAATGATCTATCTACGTGGATTACCGCATGGCGGGTGAAAATCCATTTGCAGTTTCATATATTCTATGATACTCATTTGGTTAAAGTTTTGGCTTCTATAGTCTATGAAATTAGTAGAATATCTTGGATATTTGAGCTTCATCCGGTATCTTTTTATGAAAATATTCTTCTGAGCATTCTTGAATTTTACTCCACAAAGCAGTATCATGTTGACAATTTGGACGTAATTGATTTCAAGATAAATTAACTTATAAATCTTTAAAATTTATTCTTGAACTCATGTTATTGAATTATTATGTCATTGTCATCATCATCATGCTTCTATTGTGATGAAAGTCATCTTTGGCTTACGTGCATAGATGGACTTGGTATGATTATGACCAGTGATTATTCGGTATAATTGTGACGCCCCCAAAATAGGTATAAGTCACCCATTCTGAGTCGCCAGATATCACTCTATGAAAATCAAATACAAACTTCATTTATCTAATTGTTGAATCGTAAATGCAGAAAGATACGACAATGAGATAAGTTGTGAGTTTCAATACAAAATCTATGTAACTCTCATGGTGCCTCGACCACCACACCTTACAAAAGTACTTTACATAAAAGTACATTCAATAACTGTTTTAAAAATTAAAATCTTTGGGAAGTGCTCAAGGAAACCTTCTCACATGGGAGGCCATGCGTCTAGGTTATGATAGATATCATATGCCCACAGAATTATCCTTGGTTGACCCAATAAACCCCAAAGAAAAATGAAAAGATTACTATCATCTTTTTTCCAATGGTGAATCTTCTCTTGACATATAACTATCTCCACTGTCTCCAAGTAAAAATTATATTTCAAATAAACTCCAAGATCATATAGGTAGTGCTCATAGATATACTCAGCAAGTGGATGTGCACAACCTTGTCTTATGATAACACGAGATTGTATGTCATTAGACATCTTGTATGATAGTGGCAAAACATTCTTCCAAAGTTGATTTCACCTCACCCTATTCGGTTCACCAAAATTAAATATCAAATGACGTATACAATACGACACACTTATCTAAAGTTCTCAATAAAATTATTTTCATACTATTTAGGGAGAACCTCAACAGCTATAGATCACCGTTCTATTCCCCTGTTATCCCCGCTCGACCCAACTACACTCTTATTACCTGAAAGGAATTGTGAAGCAAAAGGGTGAGCACAACTAGCCCAGTAAAGAATATCATAACTAAAGACAATTTAATTATCAATAGCTTTCGTCAAGAATAAATCAGAGATTTAGAACATATGGTAGATGATAAAACTTTTCAACCATAGTTGCAGCGGAACGAGCAATTCATTAAAAGAGTCAAATAGACCATCAGATCTATTATCTTCTCTATGTTAAAAGTCCACCAATAATTTTTTATCCCTGTAATATCAATTAAAAATTCATGTCCACAATCATATGAATAACTCATAATCATAATTGTGATTCTGAATTCCTTTTCGCACCCAGGACGAAGATAATTTTCATCACCTATCTTCACCTGAAACATCAAAAATCATGGTTATACCAAATCACAATTTCTGCTCATAATGATACTAATAAATTCATCTTTGCACTACGACCAAAGATATAAAACTGTGACGCCCCCAAAATTAGGTATACATCACCCATCTTAGGTCGCCACTTACATGGTACAGAATTTAAATACAACTTACTAACATAAGCGTAGGTATGCGATACGACATAAATCGTGAGTTTAAATACAAATATCGCTCTACTAGATATTATACAAACTCAAAAAGGAGTCCTCATTACAATTATTATCACACTATTTCACGTAATAGTGAGGACTACTAATGCTATCTTCGTGACCATCACTCGTTTCCCACTCGTCTCAAATATATATTCTCATTTCAAGAGAAAAAGTGAAAGAATGGGTGAGCTCAACCAAAATTTCAAAGAAGAAATATTATGACTAAGATAATGCGTAATAAATTATCAATAGTCTTCAACAATGTTAAACCGATAAAATACAATAGACAACCGGTTTAAGCTGCAATGGAATACGCAATCCATTAAAAGAGTCAAGTAGAAAATAAAGTCTACTATCTTTTAGGTTTTAAAAGGTTTTCATCACCGTTATAATTTGAGACTCAGCTTTAATAAATATTCCACATCATCGAATCACCCCTGCACTACGGCCAAGGATATTCTTTAGTATCACGACCACAATTATTCATGCACTACGGGCCAAGAATATTTGTGTATTCATTAATGGTCATGATCATGCCAACAACTGTCCACCAATGCAACACGGCCACTGAGGATTTTTATCACATCATTTGTAACATTACGTTCATGATTACACCGAATAGTCTCTGGTCATAATCATACCAAGTCCATCTATGCACTATGTGGGCCACGATGACTTTCAACATAATAAAAACATGAGGATGATGACAATGATATAAGAATTCAATAAAACAAGTTCAAGAATTATTTTATCCAAGAATTATTAACGCCCAAATTATCAACATGATATCGTTTTTTAGAGTAAAATTCAAGAATGATCGGAAGAATATTTCCATGAAAAGATCTTTGGATGAAACGCAAATATCAAGGATATTCCACTAATTTCATGGAGTATAGAAGTCAAAGTTTTAACCATTTGGGTATAATAAAGAATAGAATAACAAAAGAAATCACCATGCATGCGATAGACCGCATGCAGCAAAAGTTATTCCAACAGAATAATAAATAACGGAACCGGTCCGGCAGTAAACGCATGCAGGCGGGATGTTCCAACAGAATAATAAAGAATGGAACCAGTCCCGGCGTAAAACACATGCAGACGGGATGTTCCAATGAATAATAATAAAGGCGGAACCGGTCTGGTGTAAAACACATGCATGTGATGTTCCAAATGTAATAATAATAAAGATGGAACCAGTCCTGTAAAACACATGCATGAGGATGTTCCAATGTAATAATAATAAAGATTTTAACCAGTCGGTGTGTAAAACACATGCACAGGATGTTCCAGAATAATAATAAAAAAGCGGAACCAGTCCAGGTAAAAAACACAAACAGTAATGTTCCAATGTAATAATAGAAGAATGTCACCAAGTATAGGGTAAACCACGATACAAAAGTTATTCCAACAGAATAATAAGCAATGGAATAACAACAGTTCTCTTCATGAATAAGAAAGAATAACACCCCTTACTTTTGGTAGGAGATTGAATCGCTGCGGCAGTAGTAACAAAATACTCTTCTTCTTTCTCTCTATACTCTCTCTCTATAGCTTGAATGAATTCGTGAAAATAATAAAGCACTAGGCCTCTATTTATAGAAGATTTCTAGCTTAAGACCGCCGTGTGAAAAGGCAAGTGGTGGCTTGTGATGATGTGAAAAGAAAAAAGTGGTTTGGCATCAGTAATGTGAAATGACAAGTGGTTCGACGCCTGTAATGTGAAACGACAAGTGGTTCGACGCCTGTAATGTGAAACGACAAGTGGTTCGACGTCTGGTAAAGGTAATTACTATTAACCAAGGTAATTACTATTCACATGGGTAATTACTATTAACGAAGGTAATTACTATTCACAAGGGTAATTACTATTAACGAAGGTAATTACTATTGACGAAGGTAAATACTATTGACGAAGGTAATTACTATTCACAAAGGTAATTACTATCGATTTGAAGAGACTCTTAGATGATGATATATGAGCCCCCATAAAATAATCAAACTTACCACAAATCATTTTATTTTAATCAACACATATTTAATCTTTCAACAATTATTAATCATTTATAACTTATCGTCTCAATTATTGATTTAATACTATAACATATTATATAGATGATATTGTGACAATAATTGAATCAATAATATAAGAGATATGATGCAAAGAATTATCGTAGCAATAATTAAGCATAGCTTTGAGTGACTTCTCACGTAAGATCAATAATCAATACTGAGTAAGTGCTACTACGCAACCACGCCAGACATCGTATTTTTTACCACCGGGTAGTTCAACAGCTTTTAACGGTAACACCTCGTAGTTATTTTTATAAAATATTTTTGTCGTTTTCTTTCAATTTGACAATAATTACATTTGTAGGGGTCCACCAATGATTGAGTAGTTGCATTTAATATTCCCTAACAAAAGAATATTCCCCAGACCAAACGTAATATTTTATAACAACTTGCATACTTTTGCAAAATTTATAAATATTACCCACAACTATAACATTATATCAAATTTATTCCATAATATTCAAAAATAATATTTATAGAAAAATTCATCTTTATTTATAAAAGTTGGGGTCTTACAACCTCCCATTCTTATGAAATTTTCGCCCTCGAAATTAGGGTACGACTGGTATGTCGAAGAGGTAAGGATACCTTGATTTCATTTTGATTCTAACTCCCAAGTCATTTCCTCAACATCGTGGTTCCTCCACAAAACTTTGACTTGAGGTATAACCTTGGAGCGTAGAATATGTTCCTTCTTATCCAAGATTTGAACAGAACCTCTTCATACGCCAAATCTTCCGCTATTTCGTCCGGTTCTAACTCAATAATGTGGTTGGTCTTTCACATATTTACGTAACATGGATATGTAAAAAGCGTTATGAACACGAGACATATTTGGCAGTAAAACGAGTCTATAGCACGGTTCCTACTCGATCGAGGATTAAAATGGACCGATGAATCGAGGATTAAGTTTTCCTCTCTTTCCAAATCTTGTAACTCCTTTCCATGGAGAAACCTTTAACAACACATGATCTCCTATATCGAATTCGACGTCCTTTCGATGAAGATCAGCATAACTCTTTTGTCGATTTGTGAGGTTTTTATACGTTGTCGGATCGTTTGAATATTTTCTGTAGTCATACGTACCAACTCCGGTCCCAACAACGTGGCTTCACCCACCTCATCCCAAAGATCCGAGAAGCGACACTTTCTTCCATACAACGCTTGGAATGGAGCCATGCCAATACTTGCTTGATAACTGCTTGTTGAGGAAAACTCCACCAATGGTAAGAACTTGTCCCAACTCCCTTGAAATCAAGGACATAGAGTCTTAATAGATCTTCAAGAGTTTGAATAGTCCTCTCCATCCGTCCGTCCGTCTTCGAGGATGATATGCCGAAGCTAAATCGTAAGTCTGTGCCCATAGCTTTTTACAAACTAACCCAAAATCGTGAAGTGAATCTTGGGTCTCGATCGAAACTATGGATTAAGATACCATGCGGTCTTACAATCTCGTTTATGTACATACTGAGCAAGACGTTCAAATGTATAAGTTTCTCGATCGGTAAGAAATGAAGCAGACTTGGTCAATCTATCAACAATGACCCAAATCGCATCAATGCCTTGAGAAACCTTAGGAAGGCCAGAACTAATTCCATGGTAATGTGCTCCCACTTCCATTCGGAATTTCAAGTGGTTGCAATGGACCTTTTGGTACTTGATGCTCGCTTTAACTCGTTGACAAGTTAGACACCTTGAGATAAACAGCGCTTATCTCTCTCTTCATATTGCTCCACCAAAATGTATGACGAATATCATGATACATTTGGTACTCCTGAGATGGATTGCAAATGGTGTGTGCGCGCTCCATCATGATATTATACTTTAAATCGAGTCGTTAGGAACACAAAGTCCAGAGTTGACTCAAGTATTCCTTATTCATCGATTCTTGCTTCCCAAGATAGCACCTTCTTGCACTTTCTTCCTCATACGACGCGATCGTCTCAGAGTGCGAGCGAAAGCGACTTTAACTTTATCGATTAAAGTCGATTTACTCAGATACTTGCTATCATTACACGCGTCCCTCGAGTCGTTAACTCTATCTCCATCCTTTGCAAGTCACACAAATGGGCTTGCGTTGACAATATCGCACCAGACTTGCATATGATTTCTACTCAATCGTCGCCTACCACGTTCGCTTTTCCGGGATGGTATTGGATGGTATGATCATAATCTTTCAGCAGTTCAAGCCAACGTCGTTGTCGCATGTTGAGTTCCTTTTGAGTGAAGAAATATTTGAGGCTTTTATGATCCGTAAAGATCTCCACTTTCTCTCCATACAAGTAATGTCTCCAAATTTTAAGTCTGAAGACAAATGTCTTAACTCTAGATCATGAGTAGGATAATTCCTCTCATATTCTTTGAGTTGTCGCGAGGCATAAAGGCTATAACTTTTCCATGTTGCATAAGAACACATCCCAACCCTTTGCTCGAAGCATCATTGTAGATGACAAATCCCTCCGAGCAGGATGGTATTGTCGTAACAGTCTTTGAAATAAGTCTCCTCTTGAGTTCTTGAAAACTCTTCTCACATTCTTCGCTCCAACCGAACTTTGTATATTTCCTAGTCACCGAAGTCGATGGAGTAGCGATTCGAGAAAATCCTTCCACGAATCTCCGATAATAACAAGCTAAAGCGAGAAAGCTACGATTTTGGCCATCGATTTATGTTGTTCCTAGCTTTGAATAGCTTCAATCTTTCTTTGGGTCAACAGATATTCCATGACTTGATACCACGTGCCCAAGGAATGCTACTTCTTCAAGCCGTAACTCACATTTCTTCAACTTGGCATAAAGCTTATATTCACGAAGCTTTTGGAGTGTCACCTCAAGTGTTGCTCATGATCTTCACTACTTTTAGAATAAATAAGGATGTCATCAATAAAGGCGACCATTAAAGTTGTAGCGCCCCCAAAATAGGTATACACAACACCCATTTCGAAGTCGCCAAATACATGGTACAAGAAGCAAACTACAACTTCAATAATACAAATGTCGTGTGAAATAATACAATATATATATAATGTGAGTTTAAATATAATATTGTCTTCAGACAATATCCACACGCAAATAAATCCCCATCATAATTATTGATACATTATTTTACAAAATGGTGAGGACTACTAAACAACTCTCTCTAGAACCTTCATTCCATATTTGACTAGTACCCGCATTACATTCTCGCCTCCCGAGAAGAAAAATGGAACAACAAGGAAAAGGGTGAGCTCAACTAGCCCAAAGAAGAATATTATGACTAAGATAATATACAACAAATTATCGTTAGTCTCCAACAGAAAAAATCTGATAGAATACAATAGACAACAAGTGTGACTGATGAGTAGTTAACAACCTTACGAAATAATAATGGAGACTAACGATAATAATGGAGTCTCCATACAGTGTGACTGATGAGTAGCTTTTATTCTGAATATAAAAGCTAACAACCTTACGAAAAGAATGATGAGTAGTTAACCAATTGATTCCTAAAATACCATCAAAGGCAAATATTTTAAAGAGATAATATCGACAGTAACGTGAAAGTGTTTATTTGAAACAACAAGATTAATAAGCATTGGAGGTAATGAAGGTTTCTCCCAACGAAGTTTCAACCAATAAGTTAAAGTCTAACTCTCCTGAGTCAAATTTAAATGTTGAACGTAAGCAAGCGAGATAAAATAATGGGTAGAACCCAGTATCTTATAAGGTATAGACTTCGCAAGAATTTATAATTAACTAACGTGCTAACTTCGTTCGAGTCACTTGCTTTTAAGAAGTCATGAAAAACGCTCTTCATGAAACCACCAACTTTGTTTTGTCAGATCCGCCTTTGGTGCCACTATCCCGGTGGACTTGACTTCACTATACGACAAAATCGAGCTAAATGACCTTTCTTCTTGAAATTTCCACTTCTATTATCTTTGCCATGACTACCACAGAAGTGGTTACCATTCTTAGCATGATAATTTCCCCACGATGGTTATCGTTGTTCGATAGCCGTTGCCACCAAGATGATTATTATCGTATTGTTGGTCGTTACCTTTTGTTTGGTTTGAATCAACACTCTCATGTGCTTCATTGCTTATCTCAAAGATTTTCGGATATCATTCTCAAACACCTTGTCACAAAACAAGGGTTAATTAACATATCACATATTATCCCTATACTCAATTCCACCAATTAAATACCAAATAAATTTAGGTAGGTCATACTAGCGAAAGAATTCTCCGTCTCTCCCTCCTAGTTCTTATCTCACATCTCACCGGGATCATATCCCTAAGCTCGATACGATACCTGTTGTGACGCCCCCAAAAATAGGTATCGCCACCCATCTTGGGTCGCCACTTACATGGTACATAAATTCAAATACAACTTACTAATATAATCTGCAGGTGTACAATACGACATAAAGCGTGAGTTTGAATACAAATATTGTCTACTAGATATTATACAAACTCAAAAGGAGTCCTCATTACAACTATTATCACACTATTTCACGCAGAATAGTGAGGACTACTAATGCTATCCTCGGACCATTACTCCGTTCCCGACTCGTCCCAACTATGTTCTCATTTTCAAGAGAACAAGAAAAGAAAAGGTGAGCTCAACTAGCCCAAGAAGAAATATTATGACTAAGATAATGCGAGAATAAATTATCATTAGCCTTCAATGATGTTAAACCGATAAAATACAATAGACAACCGGTTTAATCTGCAGCGAGAATATGCAATCCATTAAAAGAGTCAAGTAGAGAATAAAATCTACTATCTTTTAGGTTTTAAAAGGTTTTATCAATTTTATCGCCGAGACTCGATTTTAATAAATAAACCACCACATCTAATCATCCCCGCACTACCACGGCCAAGGATTTTCATCAAGTTATCAATGGTCATGACTATACCGAATCACCCCTGGTCATAATCATACCAAAACTATCCATCATCGTGCATTACGTGCCACCGAGAACTTTTGTCACATCATTTATATCAAGTCATGATTATACCGATTGATCCTCGGTCATAATCATACTAAGTTCATCTATGCACGTAAGCCAAAGATAACATAATATAACATGAGGATGATGACAATGACATAATAATTCAATAAAACAAATTCAAGAATTATTTAATCCATGAATTATTAACGTCTAAATTGTCAACACATAATCGTTTTCGAGAGAGTAAAATTCAAGAATGATCGGAAGAATATTTCCATGAGAAGATCTTTGGATGAAATGCAAATATCAAGGATATTCTACTAATTTCATGGAGTATAGAAGTCAAAGTTTTAACCAACCGAGTATAATAAAGAATGGAATAACAAAAGAAATCACCATGCATGCAGATTGCCATGAGTATAAAAGTTATTCAACAGTAATAATAATAACGGAACCGTGTCGGTGAAATTCACACCGACGGGATGTTCCAATGTAATAATAAAGATGGAACCAGATCCGTGTAAAAAAACACACAGATAGGATATTCCAACGAGAATGATAAAGCGGAACCGAAGTAGGTGTAAAACACATGCACGTGATGTTCCAACAGAATAATAAAAGCGAACCGGTCGGGAATTGTAAAACACATGCATGAGGATGTTCCAAGCGAGAATAATAGAAGAATGTCACCAAGTATAGGGTAAAATCACAGATACAAAGTTATTCCAATGAATAATAAGCAATGGAATAACATAAGGATTTCACCAAGTATAGGGGTATGCCAGATACAAAGTTATGTATAGGTATGCCACTTTTAAGGAGTTATTCAATGTATAATAATAGTGAATGGAATAATGAAGTTCTCTTCAAGAAGAAAGAATAACACCCCTTACCGTAAAAGAACTGAATATAGAAGTAGTGAAGTAGCAGAATACTCTTCTTCTTTTCTATAATTTTCTCTATAACTTCTCTCTATAATTTCTCTCTAGAGTTTCAATGAATTTAAAAGAAAATAATGAAGGAATGAGCTTCTATTTATAGGAAAATGGAATGCATAGTAACTAATCCATGAACGGTCCAGATTGATTTACTTTAATCGGCGGTCCATATTTAAAGAAAAATCTTTTAAATAAAATATAATATATTCTATTTATATAAAACATTTTTACTATGAAAAACACTATGCAATACTATGAAAAACACTATGCAACACTATGCATAATAAAATATAATATATTCTATTTATAGAATAACTTTAATAAAGTATTCTATTTTATATAAAAGATGTTTACGTTTTATTACGTTAATAATACGAATAAAACAAAACGTCATTATCATTATAATAATTCATATTATTAATCGACAATAATGGAATCAAACCGAGTAACTTCTCACATAAGCATCAATAATCAATACCATGTCTTTCTTTATGAAACCACACATATGACATCGTACTTTTTACTACCAAGAGTAGTTCAACAAGAACTACCAGTAAAACTTCCGCCGTTATTTCAATAAAATATTTTTGTCGTTTTTCAATCCGACAATAATTTCATTATTAGGGTCTACCAATGATTGAGTAGTTATGCGAATATTCCCTGCTAAACCGAATATTCCCCGACCAATCGAATATAATATAACCACTTGCATAATTTGCAAAATTTATAAATACTACCCACAACTATAATATTATCTCAAATTCACACCATAATATTAAAAAATTATTTCGACAAAATTTAAATCTTTATTAATAAAATCTGGGGTCTCACAACAAGTTTCAGATCAATATTCGCAGCGAAAATAATAATTCATAGAAGAGTTACGTAGAGAATGAAATCTACTATAATCTATGAATTTAACAAATCCATCATCAATATTTTATCCTGTAACATCAATCAATATTCATCTCAAATCAAATATTCATCTTTGCACTATGTGCCAAAGATATTCATCAATCGGTCATGTTCATCATAACACACTGTTCATCTTTGCACTAAAGGCCAAAGATATTCATCGATCGGTCGTATGTTCATTTAAACATTGCTCATCTTTCAGACTACAGCCAAAGATATCTTCAGAAATCATTCATCTTGCACTACTGTGCCAAAGATATTCTTGAGAAATCATTCATCTTTGCACTACAGTGTCAAAGATATTCAATAATATCATCATTTAAGACCGAGGATGATGAAAAATATTTTAAAGAACGAATCCGGTGAAACAAAATGACAAGGATTAAGGATTAAGGATTCAGTACTTTGTTTTATCCATGTCCAACAATACCTCAAAAATAATCATAGTGGTGTAAAATTCAAGAATGATCAAAACATGGATACAATCAAAGCTAGTATCCGTAATAGATAATTTTGGACTAAAAGAAGAAATTTTATTTTTCGATGAATAGTGCCGATACGTGAATAGTAACTCAGACACCAAAAGATAGAAATTCCACAAAAAACATTTTCACGCTTACATGAATAGTACTCGTGAATAGTAACTCGTGAATAGTAACTCATGAATAGTAACTCGTGAATAAGAACTCATGAATAGTAACCCCGAGCATGAAAAGTTCCAAATTTGATAAAAGTTCCAACTAATATTTCAAAGATAATGATATTGAAGAAATAATATCATTTGAGAAGAAAATAACATCCTTACCTCAAAGAATCAAGACTTTTAAGGAAAAGTCGGAAGTGATCTTTGAATGAAACTTATCTTTAACAAAGAACTCTCAAAGTATCTAAATACTCACAAAATACGCAATAATAATATAGAGAAAGAGAGAAAACTTTGTTTCGGTGTGATTTTCAATTCTAACTTAGCCTCTATTTATAGGAAAATGTTATCTACCAAGCAGACTTGACCTACTACTGATGGCTTTTACCGCTACTATTGCCACCCACCACATTTGAAATAAAATTCAGCACATTTTTTCACCAACCACAAGTGGGGCCCACCAATTTTAGAATTTTCCACCAAAATCATTTATAACCTAATTTCGAATCGTCACCTCTTAAAATTCATAATAAATTATCGCTCATTTTTAACGGTTCAAAATTTGTGGACATATACTCAACTTATATATGTATAACATATGCAAAAATTACAACGATCCAACGGTCGGATTAAATATTATAACTCACACAATAAAGCTGTAATAACACCGATTTGATCTTTTAATACCTCCAATCCGATAAAATACAAATAAAACATCTCAAAGATTAATTCCTTCTTTAATAACCACATAAATAAATCCATCATTTATATTCATATAAAATAAATATTTCTTATCATATGAATCAATAATTAATTATTCACAAATAATATTACGAGAATCACATTTATGACAACCAAAGGTTCCTCAGAAATAGTGGGGCTTTGTAATAAGGATCTCTCCTTACTTGGGCGCGCAATTAGGTGACCAAACCTCTCCTTAGACGTAACTTTCTAGACATTGCCAATAATGTTATCTAATAATTTTATTCAAATAATATGAATTATTGATCCGATAATGGGAAATATGTCAAAATGACAATTATTGAAACAATAATAATAAAAAATATCAACGCAGCAATTATTGAATCAATAAAATAAAATATTGAATAAAGAATTAATCTTGTGAAAATTATTGAGTAATGCCTTCTTACGTAAGGATCAATAATTCAACAATACTGCGTAATACCGGTGCCATCTTTGTGCAACCACGCCAGACATCTTGTATTTTAAACCAACGGGTATTCCAACAGTCTTAATGCAGAATAACTACGCCGTTATTTATAACCACCCAAACTTTGTCGTTTTCCTCATCCAATCGCTTTCGTTATGGGGCCATACACATCGGTCTGCTTGGCCGTCGCACGAATATTCCCCGACAAGCATTTAATATTCCACGACCAAACGAATATTTTCACGTCATTTAATATTCCACCACCAAACGAATATTCCCCGACAAAATGAATATTTTATACCCACTTGCTTATTTTGAAATATTTGCGTATTTAACCCTTAACTATCCACATTAATCAAATCAACCCTTACTATTTCAAAATAATAAATAAAGGAAATTCTTTTATTTAAAAAATTTCGGTCTTACAAAAGTGATCTAAATATTCCTTGAATACTTGGTTCATCATATCCATGAAGGCAAAGAGGAGCATTAGTCAATCCAAAGGACATGACTAGGAATTCATAATGCCCGCATCGAGTTCTCGGAAAGTCATCTTTGGAATGTCACCGGTTCTAATCTTCAATTGGTGATATCAGGAACGTAAGATCAATCTTTGAAAAGAATTTGGCTCGCTCAACCGTTGGTCAAACAGTCATCAATACGTGGCAATGGATACCTATTTTTGATGGTGACATGATTCAACTCCCGATAATCAATACAAAGTCGCGATACTCCCATCTTTCTTCTTCACGAATGTAACAGAGCACCCCAAGGAGAAGTACTAGGACTAATAAAGCCAATGTCTAACAATTCCTGCGGTTGGGTCTTTAACTCCTCAAGTTCAATAGAGCTATTCGATATGGGCTTTTTGAAATAGGTTTTGTCACCGGGTTCAAGGTCGATACAAAATTCAATTTCACGCCGGGGTAGGCCAGAAGTTCTTCGGGAATACGTCAGAAATTTATTAACAATAGAAATATCGCTCAAAATCGACGTATTTTGTTTAAATCGTGATATGAGCTAAGAAAGCTTGACATAGTTTTTCAATAAACGAATAGCTTTATGGCTTGAGATGACCGTGATTGATTTTAATGGTTTGGTCGTTTGAATTAAGCATAATAGGTTGATTAGGAATATGAAAGCTAACAACCTTACGAAAACAATCAATTTTGCATGATAAGTAGTTAACCAATCAATCCACAGAATCACGTCAAATGCAAGTATTTTAATGAAATAAGATCGACTGTGTAATGTGAGGGTACCGATTTGAACCAAACAAGACTTATAAACGGTGGATGTAATGAAGGTTTCTCCCAACGGAGTTTCCACAGATAAGTCAAAGTCTAATTTCTCCTGAGTCAAATTTAATCGATGAGCGCAAGTAGGAGAAATAAAAGAATGGGTAGAACCCGGTATCAAATAAAGTATAGACTTCATTAGAGTTTATGATAAGCTTACCGTGACGACACCTCATTCGGGTTCCTTGCTCTCGGGAGGTCACAACAAACGCCTCCCTCAGACTACTGGGTTTTGAATTTTAGGAATGACTTTGGTGCCTCCATCCTAGCTGAATTTGTCTTGATGGAACGATTTAAATCGAGCTAAGTGACCTTCTCTTCCACAATTATAACATGCTTTGAATGACGTATGGCGCAGTTTGGTCGATGTGTCCTCTCCTCCGCATTTGAAGCATATGATAGGTGGTCTTTCTCCTTCCTTAACAACGGGTCTTTGGTCGACGCGTCTTTCCATCATTGTTGAATCTCCTTTTCTTGAAATGTCCATTCTTATTATTTTGCCCCGATTACCATCGAAGTGGTTACCATATCCGCCCGTTAATTCCTCCACGCTTGTTGTCACCGCTTCGATGACTACTCTCGCCGGTATTATAATTTTGCCAATTTGCTTCTCTTTTTAGTTACGTTGACTCATTCGCGCTCCACTAATCGAGCCCTATTTACAACATCGAATACAAACACGGTTTATGAGAAATAAGATGTTGGACGTATCTCCGACTTCAAACCTCTTAAAACATTCGCGCCATTTCTCTTCATTATCCACCAAGTGGGACAAACCGTGATAACTCCGTAAATTTTGCCTCGTATTGCTACACACGGTCATATTGTTTTGTTCCAACTTGATAAACTCCACCTCCTTCATGTGGCGTAATACTTTCGGTGAAAGTATTTGTCGTTGAACGACTCTGGAACTTCTCCCAAGATATCTTCAAGACAAAGAGGTTGAGTAACGTTTTTACCGATTTCCACCAATGAATCCGCCTCTCCGCGCAACATAAAAGCGTGAAGGGAACCTTTTGCTCTCTGAGCATCCCAAGACATCAAATATCTTGGTAATCTGCTTTATCCATGCTTCCGCTGAAGTGGTTTTGGCTCTCCCTTAAACTCCGGTGGTCCCAGCTCCTTGAATTGTTTAAGCGGTGATCACCGAGAGTTTTCCGTGTTTCCACCCACGTTTTGGGACAGAATCGCTCTCGCCATTGTTGCATAAATTGCGTAAAGCCTCGAACATTTGATCATTCATCATTTCGCGGTGTTGTTGTTTGCATGAGGATTGTCGCGCCATCGATGCACATTATCCGGTTATTGATATGTGGTGAATCAACGATCGCTGCGCCCATTGCTATTCTCAACATTCTCGGATGTCATTTTGAGACATCGCCACAAAACAAAAGGTTAATTGACATGTAACAAATTATCCCCATCTTCCGACCAACCAATAAAATAAAGACATAAACTTAGGTAGATCATACTTAAATAAGGTATTCCCCGCCTCTCTCCTCTAGTACTATTCTCACATCTTAGCCAGGTCATATCCCTAAGCTCGATACCAACCGTGGCGCCCCCAAAATTAGGTATACATCACCCATCTTAGGTCGCCACTTACATGGTGCGTAATTTAAATACAACTTACTTAACATAACTGCTGCCGTAGGTACAATAATTGACATAAATCATGAAGTTTAAATACAAATATCGTCTACTAGATATTATACAAACTCAAAAGAAGTCCTCATTACAATTATTATCACACTATTTCACGTAGAATAGTGAGGACTACTAATGCTATCTTCGTGACCATCACTCGCTTCCCCGACTCGTCCCAAATTTATATTCTCATTTCTCAAGAGAAAAAAGTGAAAGAAAGGGTGAGCTCAACCAAATTCGAAGAAGAAATATTATGACTAAGATAATGCGTAATAAATTATCAATAGTCTTCAACAATGTTAAACCGATAAAATATAATAGACAACCGGTTTAAGCTGCAATGGAATATACAATCCATTAAAAGAGTCAAGTAGAAAATAAAGTCTACTATCTTTTAGGTTTTAAAAGGTTTTTCATCGTTATAATGAGACTCACTTTAATAAATATTCCACATCATCGAATCACCCCGCACTACTGACAAAGATATTCTTTAAGATCACGACCACAATTATTCATGCACTACGGGCCAAGAATATTTGTGTATTCATTAATGGTCATGATCATGCCAACAATCGTCCACTAATGCACCACGCGCCAATCGAGGATTTTTATCACAACATTTGTAACATTACTACGGCCATGATTACCGAATAGTCTCTCGGTCATAATCATACCAAGTCCATCTATGCACTACAAAAGCCATAGATGACTTTCAACATAATAAAAACATGAGGATGATGACAATGATATAAGAATTCAATAAAACAAGTTCAAGAATTATTTTATCCAGAATTATTAACGTCTAAATTATCAACATGATATCTTTTTTTGTAGAGTAAAATTCAAGAATGATCGGAAGAATATTTCCATGAAAAGATCTTTGGATGAAACGCAAATATCAAGGATATTCCACTAATTTCATGGAGTATAAGTCAAAGTTTTAACCATTGGGTATAATAAAGAATAGAATAACAAAAGAAATCACCATGCATGCGATAGACCATACAGCAAAAGTTATTCCAATGAAGAATAATAAATAACGGAACCAGTCCGGCCAGAAACGCATGCATGAGGATGTTCCAATGAGAATAATAAAGAATGGAACCAGTCCCGGCCAGAAACACACGCAGCATGTGATGTTCTAACAGAATAATAATAAAATTTTAACCAGTCCGTGTAAAAAACACATGCACAGGATGTTCCAACGTAATAATAATAAAGACGGAATCAGTTAGGTGTAAAAACACACGATGTGATTTTCCTATGTAATAATAGAAGAATGTCACCAAGTATAGGTAAACCACGATACAAAGTTATTCCAATGAATAATAAGCAATGGAATAACAACGATTCTCTTCATGAATAAGAAAGAATAACACCCTTACTTTTGGTAGGAGATTGAATACCGCAAAGCGGTGTAGTAATAAAATACTCTTCTTCTTTCTCTCTTATTCTCTCTATACTTCTCTCTCTATAGCTTGAATGAAATCGTGAAAAATAATGAAGCACTAGGCCTCTATTTATAGAAGATTTCTAGCTTAAAGACCGCCGTGTGAAAAGGCAAGTGGCTGGACGATCGATGATGTGAAAAGAAAAGTGGTTTCGACGCTGTAATGTGAAACGACAAGTGGTTCGACGCCTGTAATGTGAAACGACAAGTGGTTCGACGCCTGTAATGTGAAACGATAAGTGGTTCGACGTCTGGTAAAGGTAATTACTATTAACCAAGGTAATTACTATTCACATGGGTAATTACTATTAACGAAGGTAATTACTTATTCACAAGGGTAATTACTATTAACGAAGGTAATTACTATGACAAAGGTAAATACTATCGTGAAGGTAATTACTATTCACAAAGGTAATTACTATTGTGAAGAGACTCTTAGATGATGACATATGAGCCCCCATAAAATAATCAAACTTACCACAAATCATTTTATTTTTAATCAACACATATTTAATCTTTCAACAATTATTAATCATTTATAACTTATCGTCTCAATTATTGATTTAATACTATAACATATTATATAGATGATAATCGTGACAATAATTGAATCAATAATATAAGAGATATGATGCAAAGAATTATCGTAGCAATAATTAAGCATAATTTGAGTGACTTCTCACGTAAGCATCAATAATCAATACCGTAGTGCTACTATGCAACCACGCCAGACATCGTACTTTTACCACCGGTAGTTCAGCAGTTTTAATGGTAACACCTCCGCAAGTTATTTTTATAAAATATTTTTGTCGTTTTCTCAATCCGAATAATAATTTACGTCATAGGGTCCACCAATGATTGAGTTGTCATTTAATATTCCCTAACAAAAAGAATATTCCAGACCAAATGAATATTTTATAACAACTTGCATACTTTTGCAAAATTTATAAATATTACCCACAACTATAACATTATATCAAATTTATTCCATAATATTCAAAAATAATATTTATAGAAAAATTCATCTTTATTTATAAAAGTTTGGGTCTTACAAAAATCGTATAACTAATAACCAATAGATTCATCTTTTGACTAAAGCCAAAGATATACAATCTGTAAAACTAATAATCAACAAGTCCATCTTTGCACTACAAAAGCCAAAGATATACAATCATAAAACTAATAATTAATAGTTTCATCTTTGCACGTAGTTCAAAGATATACAATCAGTAAAACTAATAATCAACAAATCCATCTACGCACGTAAGCCAAAGATATACAATTGAATAATCAATACCCATCTACGCACGTAAGCCAAAGATATACAATCAGTAAAAGCCAATAATTAAATGCCCATCTATCATGACGTAAGCAAAGATGACTTTTCATCATAATATAAGAATGAGGATGATGACAATGATTAAAGCATTAATCAAATGAAAACAAGGAAAAATATTAAAGAATTTAAATTTATCCAATATTATCAATCATTTAATAAACTCATAATATAATATTATTAATATTATAACAATATTTTAATCACTTTAAACTTATAAACAATTTATTTTAATTGTTTACACTTTACCAAATAATGCATTTTAATCATTCAAAATGTCATACTCATAAGATTTCATCACCAATGATTAAATCCTTTATCAAAAACTTGCATATACCCTATATAGGATTCCCAAGCCATAAAATCCTATTTTTCAATTTTGTTACTTCACATAACATATTTAACTCATTTACTCATAACTAGATTATTTTTATGAAAAATACCAAATCAGTCCCAAAAATATTTATTTTCTGGAATTTAGCAGAATATAGTCTCATATTGAACATATATTTTTCTCGAAATTTTTAAAATTCATTTACTATTTTTCAAAAATCAATTTCTAATTAATTCCTTAAGAAATTAGCTACCTCAAGTTTAACTCCAGAAATTTCCAAATCTTGGCAGGATCTTACAGATGTTAACGTGAGCTTCCAGTTTAAATTTCATGGTCATCGGAGTTATAGAACTCCGATTATAGCGTTTTTCGTCGAAAAAATCTAAATATTGAAATAGTCATAACTTGCTCATTTTAAGTCGGAATGAGCTCATTTTTGGACAGGAGGTACTTTATACCATATATTTCCATGTCCCAAAAGGCCAGAATTTTTCTCAAAAATTAAGTGGCCGAAACAGCTCTTTTAAATTTTTGAGTAGTATCTTCTTGGTATTTTGCAGTTTTTGACTCATTTGCTAAAATCAGTCCACACAAAAATTTACAACACCTTTTCCAGTGATTCCACTTGGATAAGTTAGAAAACTCATAGATCTAACTTTAGAACTTGACCACACTCAAAAATTCGAAATATAATAGGAGATATGGTCAATTGAATTTCATGTTCCATTTTCACCAAAATCTGATTTTCAACCCTTTGTGATTTCTAAGAAACTTTCATGTTTTCACATAATAACCAACATAACTCATCATAACACTTACTAATACTACTTGTAACCATGATTTTCATCAGTCTAATTCTTTTATTATAACTCTCATCATAATCCACGTAAACAGATCATTTCCACAATTTAATAAGGAATGAATGCAAAGGATCATTCACCATGCATGTGGTAATCCACATGTAGACATGTTATTCCAATGTAATAATAAAGAATGGAATAAATGAAGGATTCACCGTAAATGCGATAGATCAGATAGCCATGTTATTCCCAATGTAATAATAATAATGGAACAGTCCCATGTAAACGCACGCATGTGATATTAAATGTAAGAATAAATAATGGAACCCGATTAAGGCCAGAACGCATGCATGTGATATTACGACGTAATAATAAATAATGGAACCAGTCCGGCGTAAATGCATGTATGTGATATTCCGGCGTAATAATAATGAACGGAATAATAGAAGAATTTCGCCATGTATGCGGTAGATTTCATGATAACAGTTATTCCAACATAATAATAAGGAATGGAATAATAGAAGAATTTCACCATGATGTAAAGATACTTGAATGAAGACAAGTTATTCCAACATAATAATAAGGAATGGAATAATAGAAGAATTTCACCACGTATGCAAAGATTTTCATGTACAAAGTTATTCCAACATAATAATAAGGAATGGAATAATAGAAGTTCTCTTCATGAATAAGAAAGAAATAATATCCCTTACGAGTACAACAAATAATATCCCTTACCTTAAGAAAAGCGGATCTTTGGAATAAGTGAGGTAAGACTTCTCTTTTTTTTCTCTCTCTATAGATTTTCTCTTTATAACTTCTCTCTATAATTTCTCTCTGTAGTTTCAAAGTGAATTAGTAAGAAATAATGAAGGAATGAGCTTTATTAATAGAGAATGGACGAATAGTAATTAATTCATGAACGGTCCAGATTGATTTACTTTTAAACGGACGGTCCATATTGATTTACTATTAAAACTTAAAACAACGGTCCATACTGATTTACTATTAAAACTTTAAACCAGCGATCCATATTGATTCACTATTATAACTTTCCACCAACGGTCCATATTGATTCACTATTATAACTTTCCACCAGCGGTCCATATTGTTTCACTATTATAACTTCAACCAACGGTCTGAAAAATTAGCACATCTCCTCATGGAATAATATTGTACCCAAAAATGATTTGGACCGAAAAGAAATATATTTTTCAGGTGAATAGTATCCGGTGAATATTAACTCGTGAATAGTAACTCATGAATAGTACTCCGACACGAAAAGTGTCCCGAATACCCAATTGAACAATATAACCTCCAGACATCAATTATTATCGACATAAATATCGATTTCTACTAACATTAATAATTTCCACACAATAAAACTATCAATTTCATCTTTAATTAACACGAGCTTATTCATCATCAATATTATAACTCACAATATTTAACAACCAGGTCGTTCCCAAGAAAGAGGGGGCTTTCCAATAAGGATGTCTCCCTATCAAGCGTATAATTAGGTGACCAAACCTCTCTTCGATGTAACTTCTTAGACATTGTAAATATTGCAATTTAATAATATGAATAACTTTGTCGTCTCAATTATTGATTTAATAATATATAAAATATTATGCAAATGATACTGTGACAATAATTGAATCAATAATATGAGATATATGATGCAAACAATTATTGTAGCAATAATTGAGTATAACTGAATGACTTCTCACATAAGCATCAATAATCAATACTGTAAATGCTACTTATACGCAACCACGCATATTTTACCATCGATTATTTTATGACAACTTGCTTACTTTGAAAAATTTTCAAATATGACCCTTAACTTTAAACTTTTATCAATTTAACTATTTACCAAAATAGAAAAATTGAATACTTTTATTTCATAAAATTCGGGGTCTCACAATAATCATGACCTGTAATGTTATAAATGATGTGGTAAAAGTCCTCGTGAGTCATGCAGAAGCATCATTGATGGACGTTTTTGGTATGATTATGACCGTGGATTATTCGGTATAGTCAATGACCATTGATGATTTAATGAATATCCTCGCCCGTAGTTCGTGGATGACTCGATGATGTGATTTATTTATTGTCGAGTCTCGGCGATAAAAATTGATGAAAATATTTTTAAACCATAGAAGATAGTAGATATCATGCTCTACTTGACTCTTCTAATGGATTGCTTATTTCGCTGCAGTTAAACTTGATGTCTATTGTATTTTATCAGTTTAACATTTTTGAAGATTAATGATAATTTATTCTGCATTATCTTAGTCATAATATTTCTTACTGGGCTAGTTGAGCTCACCCTTTCTTTCACTGTTCTCTTCAGGAAATGAGAACGTAGCCGGGACTAGTCGGGGAATGGAGTGACGGTCCAGATGATAGCATTAGTAGTCCTCACTATTCTGTTAAATAGTGTGACAATAAATGTAATAAGGACTCCATTGAGTCTGGATATTGTCTAGATGACAACATTCTTATTAAAACTCTTAGATTATGTTTTGTCGTATTTTACACGACTGTTGTATAATTAAGTTGTATTTGAATTTTGTACCATGTATTTGGCGACTCAAGATGGGTGATGTATACCTATTTTGGGGGCGTCACAGTTGCTATCAAAGCTTAGGGATATGATCCCTGGCTGAGATGTGAGACAAGAACTAGGAGGGGAGAGACGGGAAATTCCTTTGCTAGTATTGTTATGTGACGCCCCCAAAATAGGTATACATCACCCATTCTGAGTTGTCAATACATGGTACAGAAACAACTACAACTTTATTATTACAACAGTAAAACTGTGAGTTTGAATACAAATATTATCTTCTAGACAATATCTATACTCAAATAAATCCTCATCACATTTATTGATACATTATTTTACAAAAATGGTGAGGACTACTAAACAATTCTTTCTAAAACCTTCATTCCATACCCCGACTGCATTCTCGCTATATTCTCGCCTCCCGAGAAGAAAATGGAACAAAAAGGAAAAGGGTGAGCTCAACTAGGCCAAAGAAGAATATTATGACTAAGATAATATACAAAAAATTATCGTTAGTCTTCAACAGGAAAAATCTAATAGAATACAATAGACAACAAATTTTAAATCAATATTCGCAGTTGAAATAATAATAATTCATTAGAAGAGTTAAGTAGAGAATGCAAACTACTATCTTCTATGTATGAATTTAAAAGTTCATCGCTCATCTTTTATCCCCTGTAACATCAATCAATATACATCCGAATGAAATATTCATCTTTTTTCATGTGCCAAAGATATTCATCATTGGTCATGTTCATCTAAACACTGCTCATCTTTGCACTACTACCAAAGATATTCTTCAGAAATCATTCATCTTTGCACTACGTGCCAAAGATATTCAATAATATCATCATTTAAGATCGAGGATGATGAAAATATTTTAAAGAAACGAATCCGGTGAAACAAAATGACAAGGATTAAGGATTAAGGATTCGTGCTTTTGTTTTATCCATGTTCAAAAATAACTCAAAAATAATCATAGTGGTGTAAAATTCAAGAATGATCAAAACATGGATACAATCAAAGCTAGTATCCATAATAGATATTTTGGACAAAAGAAGAAATTTTATTTTTCTATGAATAGTGTCAGATATCGTGAATAGTGTCGTATACGTGAATAAAGATCTCCGACACCAAAAGATAGAAATTTCCAAAAAACATCTTCACGACTTCATGAATAAGACTCGTGAATAGTAACTCGTGAATAAGAACTCATGAATAAGAACTCGTGAATAGTAACTCATGAATACTCTTCCTCCTCGTATACTCATATATCCCACATTCATTGTAAAAATATCACCATTATTATATTATTAAAATATAATAATATATTTAAATGAATTATTTTATCAAACAAAGATAAAATTTCAATTTTCAACAATTGTCACATTAAAAAATTTTCTCCATCTATATCCACATAAAATCAATATTTTCCTCATCATATGAATCAATAATTAATTATTCACAAATAATATTACTGTAATCACAATATCGACAAACCGTGAAGTTCCCGGGAAGAGGGGCTTTCCAATAAGAATTTCTCCTCATTGGCGCACAATTAGGTGACCAAACCTCTCCTTAGATGTAACTTTCTAGACATTGCCAATAATGTTATCTTATAATATTATTCAGATAATATGAATTATTGCTTCGATAATGAAAAATCTTGTGTAATGACAATTATTGAAACAACAACATTATAAAATATCAACGCAAAGAATTATTAAATTAATAAAATATCGAATAAAGAATTCATCGTAACCATTATCGAGTAAAGGCCTTCTTACGTAAGAATCAATAATTGAGTGCAATACCGCAAGTAATGTCTTCTTGTGTTTTAACCACCGAGAATTTTAAAAAGATAAGCAGAATAACTACGTCGTTATTTTTAAACAACTTATATTTGTCGCTTTTCTTCATCCAATCGCTACATGGGCCCATAAAAGACCGCTACTGGCAGCATTTAATATTCCCGACGTAAAGAATATTCCACGACCAAACGAATATTCCCGACAACAATGAATATTTTATAACCACTTGCTTATTTTGAAATATTTACAGTATTTTACCCATAACTATCCACATTAATCAAATCAACCCTTACTATTTTAAAATAATAAATAGAGAAAATTAAATTTCATTAATAATAAGTTGGGGTCTTACAACCTCCCTCCTTATGAAATTTCGTCCTCGAAATTAACGTGACGTACTGGTGTTTTAAAAGGCGAGGATACCTCGCTTTCATTTCCGCTTCCAATTCCTGTGTCATTTCCTCTATAAAGCATGATTCTCCACAAAACTTTAACTTGTGGTATGACCTTTCTTGGCGTAGGACATGCTCCTTCCTATCCAAAATCTTCGACAGTACCTCCTCATACGTTAAGTCTTCTACTATCTCGTCCCCGTTTCTAACTCTATAACGGCTTGTGGTGGGTCTTTCACATATTTACGAAGTATAGATATGTGAAACACATTATGAACACGAGACATACTTTGAGGTAACGCGAGTCTATAGGCTACATTTCCTACTCGGTCAAGAATTTGAAATGGACCAATAAATCGTGGATTGAACTTTTTCTCTTCCCAAATCTTGTAACTCCCTTCCATGGAGAAACTCGCAACAATACATGATCCCCTATACTAAATTCCACGTTCTTTTCGATGAAGATCCGCATAACTCTTTTTCGATCGATCTTGTGCCGCTTAGATATCGTTGTCGAATC
The DNA here is from genome assembly GCA_020205615.1 of Panax quinquefolius. NCBI lineage: Eukaryota > Viridiplantae > Streptophyta > Magnoliopsida > Apiales > Araliaceae > Panax > Panax quinquefolius. Next base: position 26,871,820 of record CM035173.1, read on the forward strand.
ATTTGGATCTTTTCCGTAGTCATACGTACTCAACTCGGGTCCCAACAATTGTTGCTTCACCACCTCATCCCAATATCTTTGAGAAGCGACACTTTCAGGCAGATGCCGAATCGAATCAGAATGCGTGCCCATAGCTTTTTGCAAGCTAACCCAAAATCTTGAAGTGAATCTTGGGTCACGATCCGAAACTATGGATACAGCATGCCACGCAACCTCACAATCTCATTCACGCACATACTAGCAAGACGTTCAAGTGAATAAGTCTCCGTATCGGCAAGAAATGAGCGTAGACTTGGTTTATCTATCAACAATAACCCAAATAAGATTGATGCCTCGAGAAACCGTAGGGAAGACCCGAATCGTAAATCCATGGTAATGTGTTCTACTTCCATTTCGGAATCTCAAGTGGTTGCAACGGACCCTTAGGTACCGGAGATGCTCGCCTTTACACGTTGACAAGTTAAACACATTGAGATAAACTTTGCAATCTCTCTCTCATATTGTTCCACCAAAATGTATGTCAAGATCACGATACATTTTAGTACTTCTAGGATGGATTGCAAATGGTGTATTGTGTGCCTCCATCATAATCTTGTACTTCAAATCGAGTCGTTAGGAACACAAAGTCTAGAGTGGACTCAAGTATTCCTTCTTCATCAATTCTCGCTTAGGAATAGCTCATTCTTGTACTTTCTTCTTCATACGCATCATCCCGGCCTGCGGTGGCTCGAGCAACCTTAACTTTTTCTATTAAAGTTGGCTCTATCGTATACTTGACATCATCGCACTCGTTCTCAAGATATGATCTTCTACTCAACGCGTCCTACCACGTTCGCTTTTCCAGGATGGTCTTGAATAATAGTGTGGTCGTAGTCTTTCAATAGCTCGAGCCAACGTCATTTGTCGCGATGTTGAGTTCTTTTTGAGTGAAGAAATATTTAAGGCTTTTATGCTCGAATATATCTCCACTTTCTCCCCACGTAGATAGTGCCTCCATATCTTTAACAAAAAAAACGCATCACGCTAACTCTAGATCCTGAGTAGGATAATTCCTCTCATACTCTTTAAGTTGTCGCGAGGCATAGGCTATGACTTTCCCATGTTGCTTGAGAACACATCCTAACCCTTTGCTCAAGCATCGTCAGTAGATAACAAATCCATCCGAACCAGATGGTATTGTTAGAACAAGCCGAAATAAGTCTCCTCTTAAGCTCTTGGAAACTCTTCTCGCATTCTTCGCTCCAAACGAATTTTGTATCCTTCCGAGTTAGCTGGGTTAATGGAGTAGCGATTCGAGAAAACCCTTCCACGAATCTCCAGATAATAACCATTTAAGCCCAAAAACTACGACTTGATCCACCGACTTGATTGTTCCCTAACTTTGTATTGCTTCAATCTTTGCTTAGAATCAACAGATACTCCATGTTTCAACACCACGTGCCCAAGGAATGCTACTTCCTCAAGCCGTAACTCGCATTTCTTCAATTTGGCATATAGTTTGTTTTCACGAAGCCTTTCGAGTACCGGCTTCAAATGGTGCTCATGATCTTCACGACTTTTGGAATATATGAGGATGTCATCAATAAAAACAACAATGAGGCCGATCCAAATATTCCTTGAATACTCGGTTCATCATATCCATGAAAGCAGTAGGAGCATTAGTCAATCCGAAAGACATGACTAAGAATTCATAATGCCCGTCGAAGTTCTAAAGGCGGTCTTTGGAATATCCTCGATTCTAATCTTGGTGATGATATCCGAATCTAAGATAGATTTTTGAAAAGAATTGTGCCCGAACTGGTGGTCAAACAAGTCATCAATACGAGGTAGAGGATACCTATTCTTGATGGTGACATGGTTCAATTCCCGATAGTCAATATAAAGTCGCATACTCCCCGTCTTTTCTTCTTTATGAATAAAAACAGAGCACCCCAAGGAGATGTACTAGACGAATGAAACCGATGTCGAACAATTCGTAGTTGGACCTTTAACTCCTGAAGTTCAATAGAGCCATTCGATATGGGGTTTTAGAAATGGGCTTTGTACCGAGTTCAAGATCAATAAAGAATTCAACTTCACGCTCCGGGGTAATCAGGAAGTTCTTCAGAAATACGCCAGAAAGTCAATAACAACAGGAATATTATTCAAATTTGACGTGTCTTTATTCAAATCCATAACATGGGCTAAGAAAGCTTGACATCCGCTTTTTCAATAAACGAATAGCTTTTTATGATTAGATATGACGGTGATTGATTTTAATGGTTTAGTTGTTGAATTCGCATAACAAAGTTGGTTAGGAATATGAAAACTAACAACTTTACAAAAACAATCAATTTTGGCATGATGAGTAGTTAACCAATCAATCCCTAAAATCACATCAAAAGCAAGTATCTTTAAAGAGATAAGGTCAATAGGTAAGGTAATGGTGCCAACTTGAATCAAACAAGATTTATAAACAAGTGGATGTGATGAAAGTTTCTCCTAACTGAGTTTCCACAAATAGGTCAAAGTCTAATTTCTCCTGAGTCAAGTTTAAACGTTGAGCACAAGCGGGAGAGATAAATGAATGGGTAGTAGACCCAGATCAAGTAAGGTATAAACTTCGCAAGAATTTATAAATAGCTTACCCGTGATCACCTCGTTTGGGTTCCTCGCATTTTGACCATCACAACAAACGCTTCTTCCGGAATCGTTGACTTTGACTTTTCTCGGGATGATCTTTTGAGTCACCGCCCTCATTGAACTAGGTTTCGCTACCGCATAATCTCGAGCGATTTGTCCTTCCTTTCCACAATTATAGCATACCTTGAATCTGTTTTGGACAGTTTGATGATATGTCCCTCTTTCCCCGCATGATATAGATATGACCGGTGGTCGTTCTCCTCCCCTAGAACCGATTCTTCACGCAAGACCGCTGCGTCTTCACATACGGTCGTTGTTAAATCTCCTCTTTTAAAATCTCCTCCGACTCGCTTCTTTTATTTTCACGGCCATAATTACCACCAGAGTGGTTACCATTTTTGTCCGTCTGCTTTTCTCCATTGGTTATCATTATTACATTGATCGCTATCTCCGTACGATCCTCGGTTATGGTCCCTGGGTTGATCGTACTCGTTATCTCGCTCTAATAATTGAGCCCCTGCTTATAACATCCGGTCAGAGAGAAAGTTTATGAGAAATGAGATATCTTTGGCGTATCCGGGTTTCAAACCTCTAAGAAACATCCGCCATACGTTCCTCATTCTCCACCAAATGAGGTGCAAACTGGATAACTCTGTAAACTTTGCCTCGCATCGAGACACCAATTATGTTGTTTTGCTCTAATCTGATGAACTCTACTTCCTTCATATGACGAACACTTTCGTGAAAGTATTTGTCATTAAATAGTTTCAAACGCTTTCCCACATACGCCTTTTGAAGTTTGGATGAGTGGACGCTTCACGCACTCCACCGAAGAGTGCGCCCTCGCCACACGGAACATAAAGGTGGCGAATGGAACCTTCGTTCTCCGTGCATCCCAAGACATCGAATATCTTGGTAATTTGCTTGACCCATGTTTCCGCCATGATCGGATCTGGTTTTCCTTAAATTCGTGGTCCCAACTTTGAATCGCTTGGTTGTGACAACCTGTGAATTGCTATCATTTCTCCTCAGATTTTGAACACGAGTCTCCTCGTCGATTTTGCATGAAGCGCAAAAACTTCTAAACATCCCTCGTTCATCATCTACTCTCGGTGGTGTTGTTCACGGGAGGAACATTGCCAACTGTTACACGTTTCTCCTCGTTGGTGAGTACAAAGGCCTCCACTGGGTCTCATTTCCATTGTTAATATTCTTAGTCGACATTCTCAAATATCGTCATAAAACAAGGGTTAATTAAGGAAATCAATATATCACATAATATCCTTATATAATCGACCAACTAAAAAATAAGCTTAGGTAGGACACACTAAATAAGGATTTACTCGTTTCTCCCTCCTAGTCAGATTCCCGATCTCCGCCAGAGATCATATCCTAAGCTCGATACCAATCTGACGCCCCCAAAATAGGTATACATCACCCATTCCGAGTTGTCAATACATGGTGCATGTAAACAACTACAACTTTATTATTACAACAAGAAACTGTGAGTTTGAATACAAATATTATCTTCTGCACAATATCTATACTCAAATAAATCCTCATCACATTTATTGATACATTATTTTACAAAAATGGTGAGGACTACTAAACAATTCTTTCTAAAACCTTCATTCCATACCCCAACTGCACTCGCTTATATTCTCGCCTCCTAAGAAGAAAAATGGAACAAAAAGGAAAAGGGTGAGCTCAACTAGCCCAAGAAAGAATATTATGACTAAGATAATATACAACAAATTACCGTTAGTCTTCAACAGGAAAAATCTAATAGAATACAATAGACAACAAATTTTAAATCAAGATTCAATAATGAAATAATAATTCATTAGAAGAGTTAAGTAGAGAATGCAAACTACTATCTTCTATGTATGAATTTAAAAGTTCATCGCTCATCTTTTATCCCCTCGTAACATCAATCAATATACATCCGGAATGAAATATTCATCTTTGCACTCTGTGCCAAAGATATTCATCGATTGGTCATGTTCATCTAAACACTGCTCATCTTTGCACTACGACCAAAGATATTCTTGAGAAATCATTCATCTTCTTTGACTCTGTGCCAAAGATATTCAATAATATCATCATTTAAGACCGAGGATGATGAAAAATATTTTTAAAGAAACGAATCCAATTGAAACAAAATGACAAGGATTAAGGATTAAGGATTCGTACTTTGTTTTATCCATGTTCAAAATACCTCAAAAATAATCATAGTGGTGTAAAATTCAAGAATGATCAAAACATGGATACAATCAAAGCTAGTATCCGTAATAGATATTTTGGACAAAAGAAGAAATTTTATTTTGAATGAATAGTGTCAGATACGTGAATAGTCCGTATCGTGAATAGTAACTCGACACCAAAAGATAGAAATTTCCCAAAAAACATCTTCACGCTTTCATTAATAGTACTCGTGAATAAGAACTCGTGAATAAGAACTCATGAATAGTAACTCGTGAATAGTAACTCATGAATAAGTAACTCTGATACATGGAAAAGTTCCAAATTTGATAAAAGTTTCAACTAATATTTCAAAGATAATGATATCAAGAAATAATATCATTCGAGAAGAAAATAACATCCCTTACCTCGAAAGATTAGACTTCTAAATTTGGAATAATGTATATAGGTCAAGGAACTTGCACCGCCTAACAATACTCAAAGTATACTCACAAGAATACGCTCAATATATCGAGAGAGAATAGAGAGAAACTTCAGGTTTTCGTGTGTGTTTTCAATTCTAACCTAAGCACCCTATTTATAGGAAAATGCTTAGAACACCAAAGTAGAAAATAGAATATAATATTAATATATTTTTCACATTTTATTTAACCCACCTTAGACAACTGATCTCAGCCCATTTGAATCACATGTGAGGCCAACTTAGTTGCAAAAAACGTTTTTCTCAAAATAATTAACTAAAACTCCCAAAAATTAATTATTTCGGAACTTCGGAACTTCAATAATTTATTATAAATAGCCCTTTTATCAGAAAATTCAAATCTCGCGTGATTTTATAGGAAATTCAATTTCTACAACTTTACAGAAGAAAGTTTTTCCGAATTCCAAATGTAAATTGACCGAAATCCACAAACCAAGCGATTTTACTGTGCTATAATCAAATTTCATCAATAAATGGGGTCCACCGACATGTTTAAAATGTTTTAAATATTTATTGCAACAAAATACTCTTCCTCCTCAGATACTCATATATCCTACATTCATTGTAAAATATCACCATTATTATATTATTAAAATATAATAATATATTTAAATGAATTATTTTATCGTAAAAAGATAAAATTTCAATTTTCAACAATTGTCACATTAAAAATTTTCTCCATCTATATCCACATAAAATCAATATTTTCCTCATCATATGAATCAATAATTAATTATTCACAAATAATATTATGTAATCACAATATTGACAACTGTGAAGTTCCTGGAAGCAGGCTTTCCAATAAGAATTTCTCCTTATCTTTGGCGCACAATTAGGTGACCAAACCTCTCCTGTATGTAACTTTCTAGACATTGCCAATAATGTTATCTTATAATATTATTCAGATAATATGAATTATTGCTTCGATAATGAAAAGTCTTGTGTAATGACAATTATCAAACAACAAAGAATATAAAATATCAACGCAAAGAATTATTAAATCAATAAAATCTTTCGAATAAAGAATTACTTTAACCATTATTGAGTAAAGTGCCTTCACGTAAGAATCAATAATTGGTGCAATACTGGTGTGCCATCGTTCAACAACGCCGATTATTAGTGTGTTTTAACCACGGGTATTCCAACAAGATAATCTGTAAATAACTACGCCATTATTTATAAACAACTTATATTTGTCATTTTCTTCATCCAATCGCTTTCGTTATGGGGCCCATAAAAGATCTGCCGTGGTCGTATTTAATATTCCTCGACAAAGACGAATATTCCACGACCAAACGAATATTCTCCACAATAATGAATATTTTATAACCACTCATTATTCAAATATTTGCATATTTTACCCATAACTATCCACATTAATCAAATCAACCCTTACTATTTCAAAATAATAAATAGAGGAAAATAAATTTCATTTATTAATAATTTGGGGTCTTACTGATTGCTCCTCCATTAGTCAGATCGATCATGCTTCTATCCATCCATCTGCATTACCAACCCTTCGTAGAAATCTTTGGATCGGTGTTGTTCATCTATTTGATCACGGTGGACAAGCTGGAACAAAGCTTTTGAATCTTTCCCAATACTCAGATAGTGTCTCCCCAATTTGAATTGTCTAATCCCACGCATCTCCTTCCTTATGTTGGCTACTCTTGAATTTGGAAAGTATCTCTCCAAGAACAATCGCTTCATATCATTCCAAAATTTGGATTGAACACGAGGGTAAGTAAGTCTGACCAATCCTTTGCCAAATCTGCTAGGGAGAATGGGAATGCTCGCAGCTTGATTTATTCTTCGGTGATTCCGTGTGGTTTCATAGTGGAGCACACCACATGAAATTCCTTCAGATGTTTGTAGGGGTCCTCACCTGTAAGACCACGAAAAGTAGGCAGTAAATGGATTAGTCCGAATTTAAGTTCAAATACAGCATCTAAATTAGGATATTCAATGCACAGAGGTTGTTGATTTAAATTAGGAGTTGCCAACTCCCTGAGAGTTCTATTGTTGTTTTGAACCGCCATCTCTTCTTCTTTATCGGATTCGGTGGATGATTCGTTGGATAATAATTCCAAAGCTAAGTTGAGGCCTGGTGATGATGCAGAAGCCTCGTCTATATCTGCAGAAGACTGTTGAACTTTAAGTTTTTCCTTCCTTAGCCTCCTTGCAGTTTTCTCAATCTCTGGATCAAAATCTAATATAGTAGCCTGAGAAGATTGAGTCATAAAACAAGAACAAAACAAATAATAGAATAAAAACAAAACGTCAAATTACTCCCCGGCAACGGCGCCAAAATTTGGGAGTTGTCGTTGATACTCCTAAATTAACCTCACTTTCACTTCACAATTTATAATAATTAGCACATTAATAAATAAGGATAGATCCCACAGAGAGTAAAGTTGTTTTAGAATTATTCTACTATTTTAACAGAAAATAAAGATGGGGGTTTTTGAAAATTATTTTTAAACTAAGAGAACAAGAATTAATGATGAAATTAACCAAATATGTAAAAACTTGATTCATGATTCTGATTTCACCAAGTACAATAATCAATTAATCAAGTTATTATTATTTTCCTTCAATGAAATTATTAGCCCTAGATAACAATAAAGCTCTCGCTATCCGAAATTCTCCATAGATTATCAATGTATGAAACAAGCTTTCCACCAGATTCTAACTAGCATACAACCTAGAACAAGCTCTCTAGATTTAATATGAAAGAAGCATTGAGAAATAGAGAATTAGGCTAATCCAAGCAACAAACACATAAGCTCGATTTTTTTAACTTATTTTCTGATAATCTTAGCAATAAACAAAAGCTTGTCCACAATTATTATTACCAAGTTACTACTTATGATGAAGACAGATATCAATTACACGTAGTATCAATCTTAATCTAGTATATGATAACGATCAAACTAATTGAATTGGCCATATTAAATTAATTAGATCAATTAGCATGAAATCAATGAAAACAGATTATCAGAAGAAATTTCACACAAGAAGGAATAAATAATAATACTCAATTAATCAATTACTTATAACAAGGATTCACCTCCCTTTAGAACTGAATAAAAAGAACTAGCTTGACATGCTCTTGAGTCTGCAATCCAATAGATGATAGTTGATAATTGAATCAATAAAACCTTGACTAACATCCTCTATTTATAGTGCTAGACAAAGTCCTAAATCCTATAAGAAATAGAAATACAAATCCTAAAATGAATTACAAATCATAACTAGTTTTCATAAAGAAATAGAATCTAATTTGGAAATAAATCTTAGTCTAAAGGAAATCCTAAAGCTAATAGAAATATCAATCCAATTCCATGTAGAAGTCTGCCAAAATCTGCATTTAGAAACTTTCCAAAAATCCAAGATTTCCCAATTTTCCCGCTCAAAATCGCTGGGGCGAATTTCCATTTCCTGTTGCGACATCCTTTGGTAAACCGAGCATAACTTTTGATCTGGGAGGAGTTACAGAGCCGGCTACCTATCAAAACGAAGATATCGACGACATCTACAACTTTCATTCTTTGAGAAATGACAGAATCTTTCTGCATGAAGGTCGAAATCGAGCTCCAACTGACTGCTGTGTAAATTGCAACTTCCAAACTTTGAGGTTCAACGTTCGTTTGGTAAAATGATCATAACATTTTTATATGAACTCCGATTGGGACGATTCAAGATGTTACAAAAAGCTAAGGAAAAGTTTTACAATAAAATCAAAGTCCCAAGCTAAGACCATGCATCCAACTTAATGCTAAAAATCCTGCAATTTTCGTTTTTTCCTCATTTCAGCTCCAATTCATCCTAAAATCATTAAACACCTTAATAAGCTCATATACGCATGAAATATGCAATAAAACTAAATATAATGGAATCAAAATAAATGAATAATATGCACTCATCAAGTATATAAATGTGTTGCAGTCAATATAATGCTGAAGTACGTGAAGCGAATCCGAGTATATCAGACGGGAATTTGCAAAATTTAAGAAATGTACAATTTGTGCAATGGTTTAAAGATCATGTAAGTCTAACCTTTACAAGTTCAATGAATCTACCATCATATATTTATTCTTATGGCGTAATTAACTTTAGAATATGTTGTGTTAATGTACATTAGGTTCTCACAGATGAGTTAGCTGACAATCGGCTAAAGCTTATAGCAGACGGCCCTAAAAGATTTGTTGAACGCGAAAAGGAAGGAACCAAACCCGGTGGATTCAAGTTGAACGTGAAAAGGATTGGAGGTGAACTTGTACCTGAGGAAGCTCGATCTTCAAGGGTATGATTTTATTCTTTATCTTTTCGTTTAATTAATAATTATGCATAAAGGGTGATCCGGGTATATGGTTTGTAAAAATTTTAAACTCGATTTTTACGTTTCGCACTTTTATGCAATTTGATTGCGTTCATGAATATTACAAACCCTAATGAAGGAGCTATTAGTAGCGAGAATTGATGAAGAAGGAATACTTGAGTCCACTCTAGACTTTGTGTTCCTAACGACTACGATTTGAAAGTCAAAGATTATGATGGAGGCACACAATACACCATTTGCAATCCATCTCGGAAATACTAAAATGTATCGTGATCTTGACATACATTTTGGTGGAACAATAAGAAGAGAGATTGCAAAGTTTATCTCAATGTGTTTAACTTGTCAAGCGTGTAAAGGCGGAGCATCTAGTACCTAAGGGTCCGTTGCAACCACTTGAGATTAGAAATGGAAGTGGGAACACATTACCATGGATTTCATTCTGGGTCTTCCTACGGTTTCTCGAGCATCAATGCTATTTGGGTTATTGTTGATAGATTAACCAAGTCTCCGCTCATTTCTTTGGAATCTGGAGACTTATTCACTTGAGCGTCTTGCTAGTAGTATGTACGTGAATGAGATTGTGAGGTTGCGTGGCATGCACTGTATCCATAGTTTGGATCGTGACCCAAGATTCACTTCAAGATTTTGGGTTAGCTTGCAAAAAGCTATGGAGCGCATTTTCTGATTGATTCGCATACCATCCTCAAAAGGACGGACAATCGAAAAGGACTATTCAAACTCTTGAAGATTTATTAAGACTTTGTGTCCTGAACTTCAAGGCGGTTAGGATAAGTATTTACCATTGGTGGAATTCTCCTACAACAACAGTTATCGAGGCAAGTATAGGCAAGTTATTCGAATCATGAGTTTTTATAGGAAATTCAATTCTCTACAACTTTCTGAAGAAAGTTTTTCCGAATTCCAAATGTAATTGGAAAAGAAATCCACAAACAGGCGATTTTACAAGTATAATCAAATTTCGATCAATAAATGGGGTCCATTGACATGTTTAACATGTTTTAAATATTTATTGCAACAAAAATACTCTTCCTCCTCGTATACTCATATATCCCACATTCGTTGTAAAAATATCACCATTATTATATTATTAAAATATAATAATATATTTAAATGAATTATTTTATCGAGATAAAGATAAAATTTCAATTTTCAACAATTGTCACATTAAAAATTTTCTTCATCTATATCCACATAAAATCAATATTTTCCTCATCATATGAATCAATAATTAATTATTCACAAATAATATTACGAGAATCACAATATTGACAACCAGGCGGTTCGAGGAAAGAGGGGCTTTCAATAAGAATTCTCTCACTTCTTTTGGCGCTTGATTAGGTGACCAAACCTCTCCTGAAGCAGAACTTTCTAGACATTGCCAATAATGTTATCTAATAATATTATTCGGATAATATGAATTATTGCTTCGATAATGAAAAAAATACTATGTAATGACAATTATTCAAACAACGATAATATAAAATATCAACGCAACAATTATTAAATCAATAAAATCTTCGAGCGGTAATTACTGTAACCATTATTGAGTAGTGCCTTCTTACGTAAGAATCAATAATTGGTGCAACACTGGTAAGCATACGTGTTTTAACCACCGAGTATTTTAACAGTATTAACGGTAACAACTACGTTGTTATTTTTAAACAACTTATATTTGTCATTTTCTTCATCCAATCGCTTTCCGTTATAGGGCCCACACATGGCTGCGCCGTCGTACGAATATTCCCCGACAGTACGAATATTCCACGACCAAACGAATATTCCCCGACAACAATGAATATTTTATAACCACTTGCTTATTTTGAAATATTTGCGTATTTTACCCCTAACTATCCACATTAATCAAATCAACCCTTACTATTTCAAAATAATAAATAGAGAAAATTAAATTTCATTAATAATAAGCTGGGGTCTTACATGTTAGGTTTGTAATATTCATGTGCGCAATTAAATTTCATAAAAAGTGCGGAAACGTGTAAAATCAGAGTTTAAAAAAAATTTTACAAACCATAAACCCGGATCACCCTTTATGCATAATTATTAATTAAACGAAAAGATAAAGAATAAAATCATACCCTTGAAGATTGAGCTTCCTCAGGTACAAGTTCACCTCCAATCCTTTTCGCGTTCAACTTTAATCCACAGGGTTTGGTTCCTTCCTTTGATCAACGTTAGCTACCCATGTGTTTGGCCTCTAGAGGTGATCCACCAAGGAAGAATAGGAATTCAAGAAGAAGGGGTATTGGCTCAAACCCTAGTTTTTCCTATCTCTATAGAAAAAAGGCGTACTCTCCAACAAATTGGAATTATGTCGTATGTTGTAAAAGTCAATAAACCCCACCACCCATAATAAGACTCCTCTTATTAATTTATATTTAATATTTCTAAAATATTAAATAATAAATATTAAGCTATTTAATTTATTCTATCACCATAGATTAAATTAAATATACATAACATATTATTACGAGCCATTAACTTCTTAAATAATTATTCTTCCTTTTATGGTGTGACCCTTTAGGTTCTCCATATTAAACCGGTTGTGAATAAATCAATTAGAACAATTCTAATCTTATTTAAATAAATAAATTAAACAATTAATTTATTTAAATAAATAATATTTATTCTACAATAGGGATAAGCCTCCCTAGCGATCAACGACTTTCCGGATAATATAGATTTCAACATTAATCATTAAAGAACCTTTGAGTAAATAGTTAATGCACAATTCAATCCTTCCACCATACAATGTCCCAATTAAATATAAGACATGGAATCATTGTCAAGTCTTATTTTATTTAATTATATGTATTTCGATCCTTAAATGCACAACTCAAATAATGCAAATTAGAAACTCCTTTCTAATTTCATTACGCCTTAACCCAAGGACTCTTTGGGTTGTCATTTATCGAATCACATAGGACATTTCTCTTCTTTTATTAGAAGTGGTAGATTCTTTATTGATCATACATTATCTCCATGTACAACTTATTATACCCAAGCATACCCTTTGATATACCCTAAGGGTCTTAAGGAATAAGTCAAAGTATAACTCATCATACACGAGATACTATGATGATCTCAAGTCAAGGATCGTTTATACTACTATCACTACAGAGAATTCTATTGACGGGCAAGTAAAACTCCATTAGGTATTCCTTAGCGATCCACGTTCGATGAACTTATTCTCTAATAAGCACCTACATACTTGCTTTAGTGTCTCCACACAAATGATCATGAGATCAATCATCCTCATCCAATGAGCAAGCAACGTATGTACCAATCTATCCGGATTCACTAATCCCCAATTTAGTAATCCAATGATTGGGAACTATTTTAGTTTTAAGCTTTCTAAGAATTTAGATCTCATTAGAATGATCATTATCATTATTCTAAAAGCATTGCTTAAAACTATGGGTTTATCACATATTATAAAAACGACATCGTGTAGATAATTAAAAGCCTTTAATTAATTAATACTTTTTATTAATAAATAAATAAGATTGTTAAAAAGTATATGCTTTATCATCAAACATGATTGGCTTGTGTGCATACTACTTTCAATCTCCCACTTGCACTAAAGCCGATCGTCGTGGTATCTCATACTCTTCTTCTTCTAAGTGGCGATTATCCTGCTTTGTTGGATAAGCTTTAGTTGATGGATATGTAATGTTGTTCATGAGAGTCCACTATCTCTATAGTGATTTCCCATCTTTCAATGATTCTAATAATCAAATGAAAGTGCCACAACACATGTTTAGATCCAAGATGAGACTTAGGAACTATTCTTAGTTACGTAATGAACTTTTAATCCAAACAATCAACTTGCGACTTCATTTATAGCTATATACTTTGTCTTTATCACTAAACCAAAGAAACTCTTTCTTTGTTTGGAACCTTTCAATTCATCGCACCTTCATTCAAGATAACACTTTACCTTAAAGTGGATTTTACATCATCTTAGTGCATGCGAAAAACTTGAGTCTGTTAAGCCCTCTAGTTTTAATTTAGACCCACCATGAATATGATCACATCCTTAGTCTTGGGTTAAGCACTTTAAGATGTTTTCAACGACTCATAGTGAACTTCTCCATAATATGGTCGATCAACATTCGGGTCTCGTACATTTCATTGCATACATGATTGTCACTCATGCGATCTCTCTTTTAGGAGTGCTGTGGGGACTATTAAAGAGATACACTCCATAGCTCATCGACATGAGACATCTCTTGAGTTTGCCATGCTAAACGACTTTAGCATCAAATGAATATCGTTCCATGGGTTAAGTCGAGCATCCTCATAAATCTATCTATATAGATTTATATCCCCAATTAAGATACTCTTCCAAATCATTCATGGAGGAATGTTTAGACAACTTTATCTTTCTTGATTGTAGCATTGGTATGTTATTCCTCAAGTAGTAGTATATCAACATATAATACTAGAAATTTTACGACGCTCCCCATGACCCTTTTTTACACACTAGAACTCTTACCTCATCATCGTATGTAACTACGGATCATCATCTTCATGATGTGTACCTCATCATCATCATCTATGATGAATCCATACCTCCTAGGTATCTTGGTATTATTCAGATTTACGATTCGATTTGTGGTACAATAGGTCTATCTATAGAGTTCCTCTTATTTGACTTATAGTGTTTTGTGGTTCTTGAACTCTTCAAGATCTATTATCCTCCCACTAGCCCCTTCAATAATAAACACATTTATCTTAGAAGGCAGCGTGTTTTGCAACAAACACCTTTTGCTATGTAGGATTATAGAGCATATACCCTAAACTTACTTTAGGATGTCCCACAAATTGTACTTGTCAAATCTTGTCCCAAGCTTATCCTTTGAAACCTTTTCAAATAAGTTGGACAACCCCTTATCTTAACATACTTAAGATTAGGAATCCTCCATGTCCATAACTTTTATGGAGTCTTGGGGTCGGATTTAGAGATTACCTTTTCGTAGATATGCAGCCATTTCTAGGACATGATCCTAGAAGGATACTGGAATGTCGGTAAAATCATTATGGACCGTACCATGTCCAACAAGGTACGATTTTTCCTTTCAGATACATCAATCAATTATTACGTATCAGGAGGCGTCCATTATGAGAAAACCATTTGAGATGATCTAGAAACTTATTGCACAAGTATTTATTCCTTGATCTTATCAAAGTATATTAATACTTTGCCAATTTGTTTCACTTCTGAATTCTTTGAACCTTTCAAATAATTCACACTTGTATTTTAGCAAATACACACATTCAACTCTTTGAATGATCATCTCCTTTTCTCATACTAATTTTTTCAATATGCAAAATTATTTTCATGTAAGTCAAGTATACAAAATTTATTAAGTAATATTCCAGTTCTATACAAAACATTATTATTATAAATAGAACAACAATTGCTCTTAATTTTAATACCAAAAAATTTTATTGTCCAACAATAAAATGGAAATAATGTTTCTAACAAGAATTGGAATACAATAACAACTTATTGACTTAATAGATTTGCCCGTAGGCAGTGCTAAACTATAAGTTTCTATAGCTAATGCAGCAACCTTTGCTTCATTTTCCACACATAGGATTACTTATCTTTGTTTAACTTTCTACTTCTGCTTGGTCCCTTCATAAATCTATATTTATGATAACCAAAGTCGGTATCCAATACCCAAGTAGAACCTTGACTTAAAGAAAAATTTATTTCAATCATGAACAAAAGCGTATTATGGCGAAACTTCACTAAGCTTTTTTGGTTAGCCTCTGCAAGATGCTTCTCGCAGTTTCTTTCCAGTGTCCAGGCTTATTACAGTGGAAGCAAACTCCTTTGCTATCAGTATCAGTTTTGTTCTTATTATCCTTTATTATTGCCTTTCTATTTACCTTCTTTGAATCTTTCTTCTTTTCTGAAGATCCTTTGGCCCCTACTAGTAAGACTTGGTCTTTCTTGGTTGGAAAGTGACTCTCAATATTTTTCAACATGTTAAGCAAATCAGTGAGGCTGATATCTAGCATGTTCATATGAAAAATTCACAACAATTGTGAAAGGAGTCCGGGAGTGAGTGCAAGATCAAATCTTGGCTCAACTCTCCATCCATGACAAAACCAGTTATCCTAATTGATCAATCAAATTGATAATGTTAAGGACATGTATCTGTACTGTAGTGTCATCGGTCATTCTAGATCGGAAGAGCTCCTTAGATATCTGATATCTATCAGTCCTACTTTCCTCACCATCAACTACTTGATGTGAAGGAATATAGTAAGAAGCATCCATAGTTTCACGTCTTGTTTGAAGCTCGTTACTTTCATGGATGCGAGCATGATGCATTGAAATAATTGTGCATCATCTTGCCACTTTCTAAAAGTAGCAATCTCTTCCTCGAGGCATTATGCGCAACTACTATTTGGGATAGGCGTATTAAGGACATAAGATAGCTTTTCAGCTATGAGAACCATTCTCAAATTCCTTAACCAATCCGTTTATTTGGTCTGGTTAATTTAGCATCTAATATGCTTCGCAGTGATAGTAATTTTAGACATTGTAAAATTCTGAAAATGAATTTGTAATTAACAACATTTTAACATACATTCTTTTATTAATTACCAAAATAATTTAGGTCTTGTTTTAAATTGGCATCTCCCACTATTTTCTTCAAACTATATTACCCTCACTTATATAGTTCGGCAAAATCTAATTAAAGATTTGCTAGTGAGAATAAGGATCCCATTTCAAATGTATATAGCCTTGTGGTGACACAACAAACTATATATAAATAAATAGGTAGACAACTTTTGTCAATTACATCAACTATGCAACTCCTTTTCTTTTGCCTCTTAGATTATTTTGATCAGTGGTGGCACATCCGAATCAAAATTATCCAAGTTAAGTCCGAACCTAGCACTCCATATATCAAAAAAGAAAAATATCATCCTTGTGGTGACACAACAAAACAATATTGTTCAATTTTCTTTATAAGCATCAAATGTGATAAATTAAAATCTTAAATACTTAATACTTGCCTTGTGGTGACACTACAAACTCATATTAAATATTTAATTCTCTATTAATTTTATCATGCTAGAAGGCGACGTTCGATATTCCAAATATCTTTGAACGCTTAGGACTTAATATAAAAATTGAGGGGTTTGTTATTAATTTGTCTCATTTTGTTTAGCGCGCATGCACATATATATATAAAATACGCGTCATATTAATTAACATGCGAAGTATGTTTGCATAATATATAATATATATAGTATAAGAATGCACATATAGAATACTATATTCTACCCGGATTGATTATGGACTTTTATTCTAGTTTGGTTCACTAGAGCCACCAAGTGAACCAAAAGGTCAAACCCTAGGGGTGCAAGAAATAATATTTAAATATAACTATTACATTTAAACCCGGGCTCCATTACAAACTTGGTCTTCAAGACTCCTTGTTCCTTGATCTACAATTCTTCAAAATTAATTCTAACTATTCCTATTACAAAACTATTTAAAATAAATAGAAACCTTGATCGTGATCGAGGGAAGTACATAGGAGGAGATAGAATTTACATTAAGAAAAAATTAGAAGAAGGCAGTGCATGAGACCCCATTTAATAAAACCCATACATTCATGCATCCATATAAAATAAAATCCAATCACATTGGTTGATAGTCCATAATCAATCCCATTTATTATCATACACATCATCATATGCATCAATAAATAACATTCATCTTATGAATAATAAACATTTAATATATATATTGATATCATTTAATGGGCAAATTTAGTTAGTATAAAATCTATTTTGAATCAAAATAAACTCCTTTATTTTAATCCAAATTTAAATCAAAATAAAACTATTTTATTTTAATTTATCCAATTTTGAATAAAATAAACTATTTTATTTTAATCAAAATCTTTAATCAAAATAAACTCCTTTATTTTAATTAATTATGGAATCCAATTCCATATATATATAAAAAAAAAATTATTAAAAGAAACACGAATTCTTTTTTCTATTCACAAATAAACTCCTTTATTTTGAATAATATGAAATCTTATTTCATATTTAAATAAACTCCTTTATTTAAGGAAACACGGATTTTCTTTTCTATTCACAAATAAACTCCTTTATTTTGAATAATATGAAATCTTATTTCATATCTAAATAAACTCCTTTATTTAAGGAAAGATCAATTTCAACTCCAATTAGTTATCATGAAATCCAATTCCAACTCTAATTAGTTAGCATGAAATTCTAATTTTAAAATTAAAATAAACCTTTTTATTTTAATATTAAATTAAACTTTTATTTTAAAATTAAAATAAACATTTTATTTTAATTATAAAATAATTAAAATAATATATATATATATATATATATATATATATATATATATAACTATTATATATATATAATATAATAACCAATATATATATATATATATAAAAAAAAGCGTGTGAATAACGACTTAGATTTCATTTTGAATAATCACCTTGAAATAAAATGCAAGTCCTTATTTGTTACTTGTATCTTTTGTTCCTTCACGTGGAAAACTTTCAGGATGGCTTAATAATAATATATATATATAGATATATATAATGTTTATCCTGTTAACTTTGCAAAAACATGATTGTGAAGCTGCAAAAAAAAAACAGGAATCCTTGATTTCCGTGTAATCAAATGAAAGCCACGAAATCCGTGCATTACCGTTGTATCTTATGAATGAAATCAAAATGACCCGTGAATAAAGAATTTAAGATGGTGAAACACGGAAATCTATTTCGGCTTTTTTTTTTATTTAAATTTTATACAATTAAATTATGCCCAATTAAATTGTTCTAAACACATATCAATATAATATCAAATTAAAACAATTAATAATTCGCATAAAGGTTTGGCTCGATGCCCTTTATTAGGTTTGTAATATTCATGTATGTGATCAAATTGCATAAAAAAGTGCTGAAAGCGTGTAAAATCGAGTTTAAAAAAATTTACAAACCATAAACCCGGATCACCCTTTATGCACAATTATTAATTAAACGAAAAGATAAAGAATAAAATCATACCCTTGAAGATCGAGCTTCCTCAGGTACAAGTTCACCTCTAATCCTTTTCGCGTTCAACTTGAATCCACCGGGTTTGGTTCCTTCCTTTGATCAACGTTAGCCACCCATGTGTTTGGCCTTTAGAGGTGATCCACCTAGGAAGAATAAGAATTCAAGAAGAAGGGGTATTGGCTCAAACCCTAGTTTTTCCTATCTCTATAAAAAAGGCGTACTTCCAACAAATTGGAATTATGTCGTAGTATGTTGTAAAAGTCAACAACCCCACCACCCATAATAAGACTCCTCTTATTTATAGATGTGGGCAACCCACCTTAACAATTAAGGAATTGAGATTTATTTAATTAATTAAATTCTTTTAATTAATTAAGCTCTCTAATCTTATTAGGGATAATTAATTAAACTCCTTTAACTAATTTTCCTTCCTAATCCAATTAGGAATAAATGAGAGTACTTATATTAAATTAATTCTTAAACTCTTTTAGAAATTAAAATAATAATAATTGTAATAATATTAATAAGACTCCTCTTATTAATTTATATTTAATATTTCTAAAATATTAAATAATAAATATTAAGCTATTTAATTTATTCAATCACCATAGATTAAATTAAATATACATAACATATTATTACGATTATGCCATTAACTTCTTAAATAATTATTCTTCCTTTTATGGTGTGACCCTTTAGGTTCTCCATATTAAACCTAGGTTGTGAATAAATCAATTAGAACAATTCTAATCTTATTTAAATAAATAAATTAAATAATTAATTTATATAAATAAATAATATTTATTCTATAATAGGGATAAGCCTCACTAACGATCAACGACTTTCCGGATAATATAGATTTCAACATTAATCATTAAAGAACCTTTGAGTAAATAGTTATCGACAATTCAATCCTTCCACCATCTGATGTCCCAATTAAATATAAGGCATGGAATTCTTGTCCAAGTCTTATTTTATTTAATTATATGTATTTCGATCCTTAAATGCACAACTCAAATAATGCAAATTAGAAACTCCTTTCTAATTTCATTCTGCGCTTATAACCAAGGACTCTTTGGGTTGTCATTTATCGAATCACATAGGACATTTCTCTTCTTTTTATTAGAAGTGGTAGATTCTTTATTGATCATACATTATCTCCATATACAACTTATTATACCCAAGCATACCCTTTGATATACCCTAAAGGTCTTAAGGAATAAGTCAAAGTATAACTCATCATACACAAGATACTATGATGATCTCAAGTCCAAGGATCATTTGTACTACTATCACTTCTGAGAATTCTATTGATGAAAAAGTAAAACTCCATTAGGTATTCCTTAGCGAGCCACGTTCGATGAACTTATTCTCTAATAAGCACCTACATACTTGCTTTAGTGTCTCCACACAAATGATCATGAGATCAATCATCCTCATCCAATGAGCAAGCAACGTGTAAGACCCCAACTTTTATAAATAAAGATGAATTTTTCTATAAATATTATTTTTGAATATTATGGAATAAATTTGATATAATGTTATAGTTGTGGGTAATATTTATAAATTTTGCAAAGTATGCAAGTTGTTATAAAATATTCGTTTGGTGGGAATATTCTTTTTGTTAGGAATATTAAATACAACTACTCAATCATTGGTGGACCCCACAATGTAATTATTTGTCGGATTGAAAAACGACAAAAATATTTTATAAAAATAACGGCGGAGGTGTTACCGTTAAAAGCTGTTGAACTACCCGGTGGTAAAAATGCGATGTCTGGCGTGGTTACATAGTAAAGCACGGTATTGATTATTGATGCTTACGTGAGAAGTCACTCAATTTATGCTTAATTATTACTCTGATAATTTCGCATCATATCTCTTATATTATTGATTCAATTATTGTCACAAGATTATCATCATGTATAATATGTTATAGTATTAAATCAATAATTGAGA
This sequence comes from Panax quinquefolius, assembly GCA_020205615.1. NCBI lineage: Eukaryota > Viridiplantae > Streptophyta > Magnoliopsida > Apiales > Araliaceae > Panax > Panax quinquefolius. The sequence goes on from CM035173.1 coordinate 26,892,542, forward strand.
CGATAAGTTATAAATGATTAATAATTGTTGAAAGATTAAATATGTGTTGATTAAAAATAAAATGATTTGTGGTAAGTTTGATTATTTTATGGGGAGCTCATATGTCATCATCTAAGAGTCTCTTCGTCAATAGTAATTACCTTTGTGAATAGTAATTACCTTCGTCAATAGTATTTACCTTCGTCAATAATAGTAATTACCTTCGTTAATAGTAATTACCCTTGTAAATAGTAATTACCTTCGTTAATAGTAATTACCCTTGTGAATAGTAATTACCTTAAATCAATAGTAATTACCTTTACCAGACGTCGAACCACTTGTCGTTTTCACATTCTGAGCGTCGAACCACTTGTCGTTTCACATTCTGAGCGTCAAACCACTTTTCTTTTCACATCATCGATCGTCGAGCCACCACCGCTTTTCACATGGCGGTGCTAAGCTAGAAATCTTCTATAAATAGAGGCCTAGTGCTTCATTATTTTCACGAATTCATTCAAGCTATAGAGAGAAAGTATAGAGAATAAGAGAGAAAGAAGAAGAGTATTTTGTTACTTACTTCGCTGCGATATTCAATCTCCTACCAAAAGTAAGGGTGTTATTCTTTCTTATTCATGAAGAGAACTGTTGTTATTCCATTGCTTATTATTCTGCTGGAATAACCTGTATACGACGTTTACCACCTATACGGTGTCATATTCTTATATTATTCTTTGAAACATCCTGTTTGTGTGTTTTACACGGAACTGGTTCCGTCTCTTTATTATTATTGCATTGGAACATCCGTCTTTATATGTTTTACAGGACTGGTTCCGTCTTTATTATTATTACGTTGGAACATCACATACATGTGTTTTTCGTGGGACTGGTTCCATTCTTTATTATTCTGTTGGAACATCCTATCTGTGCGTTTTACGCCGGACCTGGTTCCGTTATTTATTATTCTATTGGAATAACCTGCCTGTGCGGTCTATCGCATGCATGGTGATTTCTTTTGTTATTCTATTCTTTATTATACCCAGTTGGTTAAAACTTTGACTTCTATACTCCATGAAATTAGTGGAATATCCTTGATATTTGCGTTTCATCCAGTATCTTTTCATGGAAATATTCTTCTGATCATTCTTGAATTTTACTCTACAAAACAGTATCATGTTGATAATTTGGACGTTAATAATTCCTGGATAAAATAATTCTTGAACTTGTTTTATTGAATTCTTATATCATTGTCATCATCCTCATGTTTTTATTATGTTGAAAGTCATCTGTGGCCTGTAGTGCATAGATGGACTTGGTATGATTATGACCAGAGACTATTGAGTGTAATCAAGACCGTAATGTTACAAATGATGTGATAAAAATCCTCAGTGGCCGTGGTGCATTGGTGGACAGTTGTTGGCATGATCATGACCATTAATGAATACACAAATATTCTTGGCCCGTAGTGCATGAATAATTGTGGTCGTGATACTAAAGAATATGCTTGGTCAGTAGTGTGGGGTGATTCGATGATGTGGAATATTTATTAAAGTCGAGTCTCAAATTTATATACTTGATGATGAAAAACCTTTTAAAACCTAAAAGATAGTAGACTTTATTTTCTACTTGACTCTTTTAATGGATTCATATTCATTGTAGTTAAACCGGTTGTCATTGTATTTTATCGGTTTAACATTGTTGAAGACTATTGATAATTTATTACGCATTATCTTAGTCATAATATTTTTTCTTTGGTGGTTGAGCTCACCCTCTCTTTCTTTGTTCTCTCTTGAAATGAGAATATATTTGGGACGAGTCGGGGAGCGGAGTAATGGTCCGAGAGGATAGCATTAGTAGTCCTCACTATTACGTGAAATAGTGTGATAATAATTGTAATGAGGACTTTTTTTTGAGTTTGTATAATATCTAGTAGGCGATATTTGTATTTAAACTCACGTTTATATATTATTGTTGTACTTACGATTATGTTAGTAAGTTGTATTTAAATTACATACCATGTAAGTGACGACCTAAGATGGGTGATGTATACCTATTTTTGGGGGCGTCACAGTTGGTATCAGAGCTTAAGGATATGATCCCTGGCTAAGATGTGAGAATAGTACTAGGAGGGGAGAGACGGGGAATACCTTCGCTAGTATGACCTACCTAAGTTTATGTGCTATTTTATTGGTTGGTGGAAGATAGGGATAATTTGTTACATGTCAATTAACCTTTTGTTTTGTGGCGAGATCTGAAAATGACATCTGAGAATGTTGAGAATAGAATGGAGCGCAGGCGATCGTTGATTCACCACATATCAATAATCAGGATAATGTGCATCAAGAAGGCGACAATCCTCATACGAACAACAACACTGACCAAATGATGAATGATCAAATGTTCGGAGGCTTTATGCAATTTATGCAACAAAGAAATGCAGAGCGACTCTCGCCCAAAACGTAGGTGGAAACACTTGAAACTCTCGGTGCGGTCACCGCTAAACAATTCAAGGAGTGGGACCACGGAGTTTAAGGAGAGCCAAAACCACTTACGGGTGAAGCATGGATAAAGCAGATTACCAAGATATTTGATGTCTTGGGATGCTCCGAGGAGCAAAAGGTTCCCTTCACGCCTTTATATCATGCGGAGAGGCAGCGATTCTTGGTGGGAATCGGTAGAAGCGTACTCAACTCTTTGTCTTGAAGATATCTTGGGAGAAGTTCAAGAGTGCATTCAATGACAAATACTTTCACGAAAGTATTCGCCACATGAAGGAGGTGGAGTTTATCAAGTTGGAACAAAACAATATGGCCGTGTCGCATGATACGTGGCAAAATTTGCGGAGTTATCACGGTTTCGTCCCACTTGGTGGATAATGAGAGAGAATGGCGCGAATGTTTTAAGAGGTTTGAAGCGGAGATACGTCAACATCTTATTTCTTATAAAGCGTGTTTGTATTGAGATGTTTTAAATAGGGCTCGATTAGTGGAGTAGCGATAATGAGTCAACTAACTAAAAGAGAAGCGGTTGGCAAAATTATAATACGGTGAGAGAGTAGTCACGGAAGCGGTGACAACAAGCGTGGAGGAATCAACAGGCGGATATGGTAACCACCCGGTGGTAATCGGGCCAAAACAATAAGAATGGACATTTCAAGAAAAGGAGATTCAAAAATGATGGAAAGACGTCAAGACCAAAGACCGTTGTTAAGGAAGGAGAAAGACCACCTATCATATGCTTCAAATGCGGAGGAGAGGGACACATCGATCCAAATGCGCCCATGTCAGTCAAAGCATGTTATAATTGTGGAAGAGAAGGTCACTTAGCTCGATTTTTGTCGTTTTATCGAAGACAAATTCAAGCTAGGATGGAGGCACCAAAGGTCAGTCGAGAAAATTCAAAAGCCGGTAGTGCAAGGAGAGCATTTGTTGTGACCTCCCGGAGAGCAAGGAACCCGAATGAGGTCATCACGGGTAAGCTTATCATAAACTCTAATGAAGTCTATACTTTATTTGTTACTTTGGTTCTACCCATTCTTTTATTTCTCTACTTTGCGCTCATCGATTAAATTTGACTCAGGAGAAATTAGACTTTGACTTATCTCTGTGGAAACTCCGTTGGGAGAAACCTTCATTACATCCACTGTTTATAAGTCTTGTTTGGTTCAAATCGGTACCCTCACATTACCTGTCGATCTTATTTCATTAAAAATACTTGCATTTGACGTGATTCTAGGGATTGAGTGGTTAACTACTTATCATGCAAAAATTGATTGTTTTCGTAAGGTTGTTAGCTTTCATATTCCTAATCAACCAATTATGCGAATTCAAACGACCAAACCATTAAAATCAATCACGGTCATCTCAAGCCATAAAGCTATTCGTTTATTAAAAAACGGATGTCAAGCTTTCTTAGCTCATGTCACAGATTTAAACAAAAATACGTCAGTTTTGAACGATATTTCTATTGTTAATAAATTTCCTGACGTATTCCCCGAAGAACTTCCTGGCCTACCCTAGAGCGTGAAATTGAATTTTGTATCGACTTGAACCCTAAGACAAAACCTATTTCCAAAGCCCCATATCGAATGGCTCCTATTGAACTTCAGGAGTTAAAGACCCAACTGCAGGAATTGTTAGACATTGGCTTTATTCGTCCTAGTACTTCTCCTTGGGGTGCTCCTGTTCTATTCGTGAAGAAGAAAGATGGGAGTATGCGACTTTGTATTGATTATCGGGAGTTGAATCATGTCACCATCAAAAATAGGTATCCATTGCCACGTATTGATGACCTGTTTGACCAGTTGCAAGGAGCCAAATTCTTTTCAAAGATTGATCTTCGTTTCGGATATCACCAATTGAAGATTAGAACCGCTAACATTCCAAAGACGGCTTTTAGAACTCGGTACGGGCATTATGAATTCCTAGTCATGTCCTTTGGATTGACTAATGCTCCTGCTGCCTTCATGGATATGATGAACCGAGTATTCAAGGAATATTTAGATCACTTTGTGGTCGTCTTTATTGATGACATCCTTATTTATTCCAAAAACCGTGAAGATCATGAGCAACACTTGAGGCTGACACTCCAAAAGCTTCGTGAATATAAGCTTTATGCCAAGTTGAAGAAATGTGAGTTCTGGCTTGAAGAAGTAGCATTCCTTGGGCACGTGGTATCAAGTCATGGAATATCTGTTGACCCAGCAAAGATTGAAGCTATTCAAAGTTGGGAACAACCTAAATCGATGGATCAAGCACGTAGCTTTCTCGGTTTATTTGGTTATTATCGGAGATTCGTGGAAGGATTTTCTCGAATCGCTACTCCATTGACTCGGTGACTCGGAAAGATACAAAGTTCGGTTGGAGCGAAGAATGTGAGAAGAGTTTTCAAGAACTCAAGAGGAGACTTATTTCAAGACTGTTACGACAATACCATCTGCTCGGAGGATTTGTCATCTCTGATTATGCTTGAGCAAAGGGTTGGGATGTGTTTTTATGCAACATGGAAAAGTTATAGCTTTATGCCTCGCGACAACTCAAAGAATATGAGAGGAATTATCCTACTCATGATCTAGAGTTGGCAAATTGTTATCTTTGCACTTAAAATTTGGAGGCATTACTTGTATGGGGAGAAAGTGGAGATCTTTACGGATCATAAAAGCCTCAAATATTTCTTCACTCAAAAGGAACTCAACATGCGACAACGACGTTGGCTTGAAGCTGTTGAAAGATTATGATCATACCATCCAATACCATCGAGAAAAGCGAACGTGGTAGCCGACGCATTGAGGGAAATCATATGCTGCAATCTGAGTGTGATATTGTCAACGAAAGGCCCATTTTTGTGTGACTTGCAAAGGATGGAGATAGAGTTAAAGACTCTCGGACGATGTGATGATAGAAGAAGTATACGAGTAGAACCGACTTTAATCGATAAAGTTAAAAGTCGCTCAAGCTACGGACACTGGAGGCGATGCGTATGAGGAAGAAAGTGCAAGAAGGTGCTATCGGGAAGAAAGAATCGATGAAGAAGGAATACTTGAGTCAACTCTGGACTTTGTGTTCCTAACGAACTGATTTAAAGTATAATATCATGATGGGGCGCACAACACACCATTTGCAATCCATCTTGGGAGTACCAAAATGTATCATGATATTTCGGCTATACATTTTGGTGGAGCAATATAAGAGAGAGATAATATTTGTTTATCTCAAGGTGTCTAACTTGTCAACGAGTTAAAGCGGAGCATCAAGTACCAAAAGGTCCATTGCAACCACTTGAAATTCCGGAATGGAAGTGGGAGCACATTACCATGGATTTCATTCTCGGTCTTCCTAAGGTTTCTCAAGGCATTGATGCGATTTGGGTCATTGTTGATAGATTGACCAAGTCCGCTCATTTCTTTACCGATCGAGAAACTTATACACTTGAACGTCTTGCTCGTATGTACATAAACGAGATTGTAAGATCTGCATGGTGGTATGCCGGTATCCATAGTTTCGATCGAGACCCAAGATTCACTTGAGGATTTTGGGTTAGTTTGCAAAAAGCTATGGGCACAGACTTACGATTTAGCTCGGCATATCATCCTCAGACGGACGGACAGTCGGAGAGGACTATTCAAACTCTTGAAGATATATTAAGACTCTGTGTCCTTGATTTCAAGGGGAGTTGGGACAAGTTCTTACCATTGGTGGAGTTTTCCTACAACAACACTTATCAAGCAAGTATTGGCATGGCTCCATTCGAAGCGTTGTATGGAAGAAAGTGTCGTTCTCCAGTATGCTGGGATGAGGTGGGTGAAGCCACGTTGTTGGGACCGGAGTTGGTACGTATGACTACGGAAAAGATTTAAACGATCCGACAACGTATAAAAACCTCACAAAATCGACAAAAGAGTTATGTTGATCTTCATCGAAAGGACGTGGAATTCGATATAGGAGATCATGTGTTGTTAAAAGTTGCTCCATGGAAAGGAGTTACAAGATTTGGAAAGAGAGGAAAACTTAATCCTCGATTCATCGGTCCATTTTTAATCCTCGATCGAGTAGGAACTGTGGCCTATAGACTCGCTTTACCGCCAAATATGTCTCGTGTTCATAACATTTTTCACATATCCATGTTACGTAAATATGTGAAAGACCCGAACCACATTATTGAGTTAGAACCGGACGAAATCGCGGAAGATTTGACGTATGAAGAGGTTCCTGTTCAAATCTTGGATAAGAAGGAACATATTCTACGCTCGAGGTTATACCTCAAGTCAAAGTTTTGTGGAGGAACCACGATGTTGAGGAAATGACTTGGGAGTTAGAATCGAAATGAAATCAAGGTATCCTTACCTCTTCGACATACCAGTATCGTATTCTAATTTCGAGGGATAAATTTCATAAGAAGGGAGGTTGTAAGACCCCAACTTTTATAAATAAAGATGAATTTTTCTATAAATATGATTTTGAATATTATGGAATAAATTTGATATAATGTTATAGTTGTGGGTAATATTTATAAATTTTGCAAAAGTATGCAAGTTGTTATAAAATATTCGTTTTGGTGGGAATATTCTTTTGTTAGGGAATATTTAATAATGACAATGGCTCAATCATTGGTGGACCCCTAATAATGTAAAATTATTATCGGATCGAGAAAGCGACAAAAATATTTTATAAAAATAACGGCGGAGGTGTTGCAATTAAAAAGCTGTTGAACTACCCGTTGGTAAAGTAAAGAATGCGATGTCTGGCGTAGTTGCATAGTAGCACACGGTATTGATTATTGATGCTTACGTGAGAAGTCACTTCATTTATGCTTAATTATTACCAGCGATAATTCTTTGCATCATATCTCTTATATTATTGATTCAATTATTGTCACAAGTATCATCATCGTATAATATGTTATAGTATTAAATCAATAATTGAGGCGATAAGTTATAAATGATTAATAATTGTTGAAAGATTAAATATGTGTTGATTAAAAATAAAATGATTTGTGGTAAGTTTGATTATTTTATGGGGGCTCGTATATGTCATCATCTAAGAGTCTCTTCGTCAATAGTACTTACCTTTGTGAATAGTAATTACATTCGTCAATAGTATTTACCTTCGTCAATAGTAATTACCTTCGTTAATAGTAATTACCCTTGTGAATAGTAATTACCTTCGTTAATAGTAATTACCCTTGTGAATAGTAATTACCTTCGTCAATAGTAATTACCTTTACCAGACGTCGAACCACTTGTCGTTTCACATTACAGGCGTCGAACCACTTGTCGTTTCACATTATAAGCGTCAAACCACTTTTCTTTTCACATCATCAGTCGTCAAGCCACTTGCCTTTTCACACGGCAGGTGCTAAGCTAGAAATCTTCTATAAATAGAGGCCTAGTGCTTCATTATTTTTCACGAATTCATTCAAGCTATAGAGAGAGAAAGTATAGAGAGAATAAGAGAGAAAGAAGAAGAGTATTTTGTTACTACACTGCTGCAGTATTCAATCTCCTACCAAAAGTAAGGGGTGTTATTCTTTCTTATTCATGAAGAGAACTGTTGTTATTCCATTGCTTATTATTCTGTTGGAATAACCTATATACGTGGTTTACCCTATACTTGGTGACATTCTTCTATTATTCTGTTGGAACATCACATGCGTGTGTTTTACAGGACACGGTTCTGTCTATATTATTATTCATTTGGAACATCACATCGTGTGTTTTACAGGACCGGTTAAAATCTTTATTATTATTACATTGGAACATCACATGCTGTGTGTTTCTACGTGGGACTGGTTCCATTCTTTATTATTCTGTTGGAACATCCCATGCATGCGTTTACTGTGGGACACGGTTCCGTTATTTATTATTCATTGGAATAAACGCCTGCATGGATCTTATCGCATGCATGGTGATTTCTTTTGTTATTCTATTCTTTATTATACCCGGTTGGTTAAAACTTTGACTTATACTCCATAAAATTAGTGGAATATCCTTGATATTTGCGTTTCATCCAAAGATATCTTTTCATGGAAATATTCTTCCGATCATTCTTGAATTTTACTCTACAAAAATGATATCATGTTGATAATTTGGGCGTTAATAATTCTCGGATAAAATAATTCTTGAACTTGTTTTATTGAATTATTATATCATTGTCATCATCCTCATGTTTTTATTATGTTGAAAGTCATCGTGGCACATGTAATGCATAGATGGACTTGGTATGATTATGACCGAGAGACTATTCGGTGTAATCATCGTAATAGTAATGTTACAAATAATGTGATAAAAATCCTCGTTGGTAGTGGTACATTGGTGGACGGTTGTTGGCATGATCATGACCATTAATGAATACACAAATATTCTTGGCCCGTAGTGCATGAATAATTGTGGTCGTGATACTAAAGAATATCCTTGGCAGTAATGCGAGGGGTGATTCGATGATGTGGAAAATTTATTAAAGTCGAGTCTCATTTATAATTGATGATGAAAAACCTTTTAAAACCTAAAAGATAGTAGACTTTATTTTCTACTTGACTCTTTTAATGGATTAGATATTCGATCTTGATTAAACTGGTTGTTCATTGTATTTTATCGGTTTAACATTGTTGAAGACTATTGATAATTTATTACGCATTATCTTAGTCATAATATTTCTTCTTTGGGTGGTTGAGCTCACCCTTTCTTTCCTTTATTCTCTTCGTGAAATGAGAATATAAATTTGAAAGCAGTCGGGAAACGCAGTGATGGTCCCGAAGATAGCATTAGTAGTCTTCACTATTACGTGAAATAGTGTGATAATAATTGTAATGAGGACTCCTTTTTGAGTTTGTATAATATCTAGTAGAGCGATATTTGTATTTAAACTCACAGTTTATGTCGTATTGTACACGACAGTTATGTTAGTAAGTTGTATTTAAATTCTGTACCATGTAAGTGGCGACCTAAGATGGGTGATGTATACCTAATTTTGGGGGCGTCACACAACGTATGTACCAATCTATCCGAATTCACTAATCCCCAATTTAGTAATCCAATGATTGGGAACTATTTTAGTTTTAAGCTTTCTAAGAATTTAGATCTCATTAGAATGATCATCATCATTATTCTAAAAGCATTGCTTAAAACTATGGGTTTATCACATATTATAAAACAACATCATGTAGATAATTAAAAGCCTTTAATAAATTAATACTTTTTATTAATAAATGAATAAGATTGTTACAAAGTATATGCTTTATCATCAAACTTGATTGGCTTGTGTGCATACTACTTTCAAGTATGACCTACCTAAGTTTATTTGGTATTTAATTGGTCGGTCAGAGTATAGGGATAATATGTGATACGTTAATTAACCCTTGTTTTGTGGCAGTATTTGGAAATGGCATCTGAAAATATTGAGATTAACAATGAAGCACATGAGACCGTTGAGTCACCACAGATTAATGCCCAGGATAATGTGCAACAGGAAGACAATAATCCTCATGTAAACAATAACACCGATGAAATGGTGAACGATGGGATGTTCAGAGGCTTTATGCAATTCATGCAACATCAGGCGAAAGCGGCTCCTGTCCAAAATACAGGTGGAAACACTGACAACTCTCGGACGGTCACCGCTAATGTAAGGCCCGAATTTTATGAAATAAAAGTATTCAATTTTTCTTATAATTACTATTCAGTAAATGGTTAAATTGATAAAAGTTAAAGTTAAGGGTGATATATATAATTTTTTCAAAATAAGCAAATGGTTATAAAATATTCATTATTGTCGGGGAATATTCGTTTGGTCGTGGAATATTCTTGCTGTCGGGGAATATTCATACGACGGCGCAGTCTTTTGTGGGCCCCATAACGAAAAGAGATTGGATGAAGAAAACGACAAATATAAGTTGTCTAAAAATAACTAGGCGTAGTTATTCACAATTAATACTATTAAAATACTCGGTGGTTAAAAACACGAGTTAGCACGGTATTGCACCAATTATTGATTCTTACGTAAAGAAGGCACTACTCAATAATTGTTACAAGTAATTCTTATTCGGTATTTTATTTTATTGATTCAATAATTCTTTGCATTGATATTTTATATTCTTTGTTGTTTCAATAAATTGTCATTATACGGTATTTTCCATTATCGAGCAATAATTCATATTATCTGAATAATATTATTGGATAACATTATTGGCAATGTCTAGAAAGTTCGCATCTAAGGAGAGGTTTGGTCACCTAATTGCGCTTGATAAGGAGATCCTTATTAGAAAGCCCCTCTTTCACAAGAGCGGCACCGGTTGCCAAGATCTTGTGATTCGTAATATTATTTGTGAATAATTAATTATTGATTTATATGATGAGGAAAATATTAATTTTATGTGGATATAGATGGAGAAAATTTTTAATGTGACAATTGTTGAAAATTAATATTTTATCTTTTTCTGATAAAATAATTCATTGAAATATATTATTTTAATAATATATTAACGGTGATATTTTTATAAAGAATGTGCGATATGTGAGTATATGAGGAGGAAGAGTATTTTTGTGGCATTAAATGATTAACACATATTTTGTGTGTCGGTGGACCCCATTTATTGACTGAAATTTGATTATAGCCTGTAAAATCGCCCGTTTGTGGATTTCGGTCAATTTATGTTTGGAATTTGGAAAAACTTTCTTCTGCAAAGTTGTAGAGAATTGAATTTCCTATAAAAAAACACGAGATTCGAATTTTCGGACAAAAGGGCTATTTATTATGAATTATTGAAGTTCCGAAGATCCGAAATAATTATTTTTCAAAAGTTTTAAATTTGTTTTAAAAGAAAAACGTTTTTAACAAGGTAAGTGTGCCCACTAGCATAGAAAAAGAGCTGAGATCAGATTGTCCAAGGTGTACGTGAAGATTATATATATATATATATATATATATATATATATATATATATATTAATATTTTAATAAATTTTCTACTTTGGTGTTCTAAGCATTTTCCTATAAATAGGGTGCTTAGGTTAGAATTGAAAATCACACCAGAAATTGAAGTTTTCTCTCTCTATATTATCGAGCGTATTCTTATGAGTATTTTGAGTATACTTTGAGTATTGCTATACGGTGCAAGTTCGTTCAGCGTTATTCCAGTCAGAAGTACTGCTCTTTTGAGGTAAGAGATAGTAAGAGATTTTTAAGGGTGATTATGTTTTTCAGTTTTGTATTTTTCCGGACCTTCAAAAATTCTAAAAAAATTTGAAATGATATTTTGATGAGTTTTGTAGATTGTGTCCAAAAAATGGCGATTTTTGGATGTATAGATTAGGAGTTATGGATTTTATGAGAAAATACTATTTTAAAAGTAACCGCTTATAACTCCTTGTGGTTAACTCCAAAATTGATGAAATTTTTATTGGGAGTACATCTATATAATATCAGTATACCGTATTAATTTTGGAATTTTTGGACAAAAGTACAATTTAAGTTAAATGTCTAACTATTCGGTAGTTTTGGCCATATGGAAAATAGTAAATGAATTTTAAAAATTCTGAGAAAAATATATATTCAATATGGGACTATATTCTTCTAAATTCCAGAAAATAAATATTTTTGGAACTGATTTGGTATTTTTCATGAAAATGCTCTAGTTATGAGTAAATGAATTAAATATGTTATGTGAAGTAAGAAAATTGAAAAATATGATTTATTGGCTTGAGAATCATATATGAGGTATATGTAGATTTTTTTAATGAGGGTTTTGGTTAATGATGATGAAATCTTATGAGTTTGGCATTTTTAGATGATTAAATGCATTAATTATTAAAGTGTAAATAATTAGATTAAATTATTTATAAGTTTAAGAAATGATTAAAATATTATTATAATATTAATAATATTAGATTATGAGATTTCTAAGTGATTTATAACATTTGGATTAAGGTGTTATAAATATGGATATGAATTTTATTATGAAACTTTATCTTTTCGGTGTCGAGGGTTCTTTACGACATTATACGATACTATGTATGCGAATACGAGTACTATTCACGACAAATTGGTTTTTCTTCTCTGACTAAATTATCGTTGATTTATGAATCTTACTCTTAAAATTAAAACCATGTTTTGATTATATTATTTTTGTATAACATTCTTATAACCCTAATGATGATATTTCTCTTTGACTTGAGTGTAAAGATGAGTAGATTATTGGTATGATCGTGACTATAGGTTCTCTTTGCCCAATAGTGTAAAAGTTGAATTGTTGACTGGTATGATCATGATCATTGAATTGATAATTGAATATTTTTAGCTTAAGTGCAAAGGTGAATTGATCAACATGGTTATAATTATTGTTACAGAGATAAAACATTGTTGGTGGACTTTTAACGTGGAGAAGACAATAGACTTTATAGTCTATTTGACTCTTTTAATGGATTGCTCGTTCCGCTGCAACTATGGTTGAAAAGTTTTATCATCTACCATATGTTCTAAATCTACGATTTATTCTCGATGAAGCTTTATTGATAATTTAATTATCTTTAGTCATGATATTCTTTCTTGGGCTATTTGTACTCACCCTTTTGTTTCACAATTCCTTTGAATGTAATAAAAGTGTAATTTGGGTCGTCGGCGGGGATAGCGAGGGAATAGAATGGTGGTCTATAGATGTTGAGGGTGATGTGAATTTAACTTGGAAGGGTGTTTTGCCACTATCATACAAGATGTCTAATGACATACAATCTCATGTCATCATAAGACATGGTTGTGCTCATCCACTTCTTGAGTATATTTACAAGCACTACTATATAATCTTGGTGTTTGTTTGGAGTATAATACCCAATTAGAGGCGAGTGGAGATAATGATATGTCAAGAGAAGACTCACCATTGGCAAGAATATGATAGTAATCTTCTCGTTTTTCTTTGGGGTCTATTAGATTCAACAAGGATAATTACGTGGCCATATGATATCTACCATAACCTAAAAGCATGGCCTCCCATGTACGAAGGTTTCTTGAGCACTTTCAAAGATTCTAATTTCTAAAAGCAGTTTTTGACTATACCTTTATGTAAGGTGTCATTGTGACGTCTTCTGATTGGTATATATTTGTATCCAAACTCACAAAGATATGTGTTGTTGTATTTTGCACGACAAATGTTGTAATAAAGTTGTAGTTGTTTTTCGTACCATATATTTGGCGACTCAGAATGAGTTGGATGGAATGGGCCTATTTTGGGGTCGTCACAGCTAAGCAGTTCAAGGAGCTGGTGTGAGACCCCAAATTTTATGAATAAATATTTAAATTTCTCGAAATATTTTTTTTTTGAATATTATGGTGTGGATTTGATATAATGTTATAGTTGTGGCTAATATTTATAAATTTTGCAAAGTATACAAGTTGTTGTATTATATTCGATTGGTCGGGGAATATTCGTTTTAACAGGGAATATTCGTACAACGGCGCAATCATTGGAGGACCCCACAACGGAATTATTGTTGGATTGAGAAAACGACAAAAATATTTTTATTGAAAATAAGCAGTAGGAAGTTTTACGATTATCTTGTTGAACTACTCGATAGTAAAAAATACTGATGTCTGTGAGGGTTGCATAGTAGCACACGGTATTGATTATTGATTCTTATGTGAGAAGTCACTCAATTTTGTTCAATTATTGCTATAGTAAATGTTGTAAATTTTGGCGTATTTTATGGACCCCTATTTACCCATTTTTCAAAATAATCATTCGATTTATATATATATATATATATATATATATATATATATATATATATATATATATAAGTGGTGGGGAATTGAAAGAATTATTTTAGCGGGGAAGGAAATGATTCTTTTGGTGGGAGGAATTCCACCGTAAATTGGGTGGAATGTGAGAATGGTGGAGTAATATATATATATATATATATATATATATATATATATATATATATAATATTAATGTGGGGGTATGTATGTTACATATATATATATATATATATGATATCTTATCCTTTGGTGAATCAAAAGTCCATGAATTGGAAGAGCTTGTCGGGTGGGAGCAATTAATTCATACAAACATGTGTGGTATATATATATATATATATAAATATATATGTTATATTTTTGCCTTATTTTGATTGGTTGGATGATTGACAATTTGCATCTGTAGGTTACAAAAATTTTCATCCGTGAATTGCACATCTATTGCATCCATTATTTTTCTTGCACAGTGTTTCTCTATTCTCCTATAAATAGAAGTTCATTCCTTTATTATTTTCTTACGAATTCACTGAAACTCCAGAAAGAGAAATTATAGAGAAACTATAGAAAAGTATTCTGCTACTTCCCTACTCTTATATCTAGTTCCTTTTACGGTAAGGGGTGTTATTTCTTTTGTATTCAAGAAGAGAACTTCTGTTATTCCATTTCTTTATTGTTCTGTTGGAATAACTTTTGATATCGCTGAGCTACCCTATACTTGGTGACATTCTTCTATTATTACGTCTTTATTATTACATTTGGAACATTACATGCGTATGTTTTACAGGACTGGTTCCGTCTTTATTATTATTCATTGGAATATCCGATCATGTGTTTTACACCGGACTGGTTAAAATCTTTATTATTATTACATTGAAATATCACATACTGTGTGTTTTACGCCGGAATTTGGTTCCATTATTTATTATTACGCACTTATTATTACATTAGAACATCCCGTCGGTGTGAATTTCACGACTGGTTACATTATTTATTATTACATTTGGGAATAATGCATGCGTGCGGTCTCTATCGCATGCTTGGTGAATCTTCTATTATTCCATTCTTTATTATTACATTGGAATAACACCGTACATGTGGGTTACCACGTACGTAGTGAATGATCCTTTATATTCATTCCTTATTAAAATGTGAAAATGATCTGTTTACGTTGATTATGATGAGAGTCATAATAATAGTATTGGACTGATAAAAATCATGGGTATATGAAGTATTAGAAAGTGTTATGATGAGTTATGTTGGTTATTATGTGAAAACATGAGAGTTTCTTAGAAATCACAAATGGCTGAAAAATCAGATTTTGGTAAAAACGTAACATGAAATTCAATTGACCATATCTCCTATTATATTTTGAATTTTTGAGTTTGGTCAAGTCCTAGAGTTAGATCTATGAGTCTTATAACTTATCCAAGTGGAATCACTGGAAAAGGTATTGTATATTTTCGTGTGGACTGATTTTAGTAAAGGAGGCAAAATCTGCAAATTTTGAAAAAGCTACTGTCCAGATTTTTAAAAGGGCATTTTCGTTCACTTAAATTATGAGAAAAATTCTGGTCTTTGGGACATGAAAGTATATGGTATAAACAACCCCCTGTCCAAAAATGAGCTCATTCCGACTTAAAATGAGCAAGTTATGACCATTTCAATATTTAGATTTTTCCTACGGAAAACGCTATAACCGGAGTTTTATAACTCCGATGACCATGAAATTTGAACTGGAAGCTCATGTTAACATGTGTAAGATCCTGCCAAGATTTGGGAATTTTTGGAGTTAAACTTGAGGTAACTAATTTCTTAAGATATTAATTAGAAATTGATTTTTGAAAAATAGCAAATGAATTTTAAAAATTCCGAGAAAAATGTATGTTCATTATGGAACTATAATCTGCTAAATCCCATAAAAGAAATATTTTTGAAACTGATTTGGTATTTTTCATGAAAATGACCTAGTTATGAGTAAATGAGTTAAATATGTTATGTGAAGTAACAAAGTTGGAAAAATAGGATTTTATGGCTTGGAAATCCTATATAAGGTATATGCATATTTTTGATGAGGAATTTGATCATTGGTGATGAAATCTTATGAGTATGGCATTTTTGAATGATTAAATACATTATTTGGTAAAGTGTAAACAATTGAAATAAATTGTTTATAAGTTTAAGAAGTTATTAAAATATTGTTATGATATTAATAATATTAGATTATGAGTGGTGGATAATATTTGGATAAATTTAAAGTCTTTAATATTTATCCTTTTTCATTTGATTAATACTTATATCATTGTCATCATCCTCACGTATATATTATGTTGAAAGTCATCGTGGCTTTGTAGTGCGTAGATGGACTTGGTATGATTATGACCGAGGGATTATTTGGCATGATCATGACCGTAATGTTACAAATGATGTGGTAAAAGTCATCTTGGCCGTAGTGCATAGATGGACTTGGTATGATTATGACCAGGGATTATTCGGTATAATCATGACCGTAATTGAATACACGAATATCCTTGGCCCGTAGTGCATGGATAATTTGTGATCATGATACTAAAGAATATCCTTGACCGTAGTGCAGGGGTGATTCAATGATGTGGATTATTTATTAAGTTGAGTCCCAGCAATAAAAGTGATGAAAAACTTTTTAAATCGTAAAAGATAGTATATTCTATTCTCTACTTGACTCTTTTAATGGATTTCTTATTCACTGCAGATTAAACTTGATGTCTATTGTATATTATCGGTTTAACATTGTTGAAGACTAATGATAATTTATTACGCATTATCTTAGTCATAATATTTCTTCTTTGGGCTAGTTGAGCTCACCCTTTCTTTCAATGTTCTCTTGAAATGAGAACATAGGTTGAGACGAGTTTGGGAGCGGAGTGATGGTTAGGATGATAGTAAGTAGCTAGTTGTCTCAGTAAGACCCAGTTTTATAAATAAAGATGAATTTTCTATAAATATTATTTTTGAATATTATGGAATAATTTGATATAATGTTATAGTTGTGGGTAATATTTATAAATTTTGCAAAGTATACAAGTGGTTATATTATATTCGATTGGTGGGGAATATTAGGTTTAGCGGGGAATATTAAATACAACTACTCAATCATTGGTGGACCCCACAATGTATTATCGGATTGAGAAAAAGACAAAATATTTTATTGAAATAACGGCGGAAGTTTTACTGGGTTGATCTTGTTGAACTACTCGGTAGTAAAAATAAATACGATGTCGTGTGGTTGCATAAGTAGCATTGCGGTATTGATTATTGATGCTTATGTGAGAAGTCACTTAGTTTGATTCCATTATTGTCGATTAATAATATGAATTATTATAGCGATAATGACGTTTTGTTTTATTCGTATTATTAACGTAATAAAACAGAAACATCTTTTTATATAAAACAGAATACTTTATTAAAGTTATTTTATAAATAAAATATATTATATTTTATTATGCATAGTGTTTTGCATAGTGTTTTGCATAGTGTTTGCATAGTAAAATGTTTTTATATAAATAGAATATATTATATTTTATTTAAAAGATTTTTCTTTAAACATGGACCGTCAGATTAAAGTAAATCAATCTGGACCGTTCATGGATTAGTTACTATGCATTCCATTTTCCTATAAATAGAAGCTCATTCCTTCATTATTTTCTTACGAATTCATTGAAACTCTAGAAAGAGAATTATAGAGAGAAATTTATAGAGAAAGTTATAGAAAGAAGAAGAGTATTACTCGCTACTTCATTACTTCTATATTAGGTTCTTTTACGGTAAGGGTGTTATTCTTTCTTCTTGAAGAGAACTTACATTATTCCATTCATTATTATTACATTGGAATAACTTTTGTAAAAAGTGGCATACCCTATACATAACTTTGTATCACGCGGTATACCCTATACTTGGTGAAATCCTTATGTTATTCCATTTCTTATTATTACATTGGAATAACTTTGTATCTGTGATCTACCCTATACTTGGTGACATTCTTCTATTATTACATTGGAACATCATGTCATGTGTTTTACACCGGACACGGTTAAAATCTTTATCATTCATTGGAATATCCTATACGTGTGTTTTACGGATGACAGTTCCATCTTTATTATTACGTTGGAACATCACATCGATTGTGAATTTCACGACTTTGGTTCCGTTATTATTATTACATTGGAATAACACATACATCGCAGCACTGCATGCGTGGTGATTTCTTTTGTTATTCCATTCTTTATTATACCCGGTTGGTTAAAACTTTGACTTCTATACTCCATGAAATTAGTAGAATATCCTTGATATTTGCGTTTCATCCGATATCTTTTCATGGAAATATTCTTACGATCATTCTTGAATTTTACTCTACAAAGAAGTATCGTGTTGATAGTTTGGGCGTTAAAAATTCTGGATAAAATAATTCTTGAACTTGTTTTATTGAATTCTTATATCATTGTCATCATCCTCATTTTATATTTTTTAAAGTCATCTCGTGGGCTGTAGAGCATGGATGGACTTGGTATGATTATGACCGAGGATTATTGATTGTAATCATGGATTAGTAATGTTACAAATGATGTGGTAAAAAAAAATCCTCGATGGTAGTAGTGCATTGATGGAATGATTGTTGGCATGATCATGACCATTAATGAATACACAACTATTCTTGGTAGTAGTGCAGAATAATTGTGATCGTGATACTAAAGAATATCCTTGGCCAGTAGTGCGGGGTGATTCGATGATGTGGATTATTTATTAAAGTTGAGTCTCAAACTATAATGATGATGAAAAACCTTTTAAAATCATAAAAGATAGTAGATTTTATTTTCTACTTGACTCTTTTAATGGATTGCATATTCACGCTATGATTAAACCTGGTTGTACATTGTATTTTATCGGTTTAACATTGTTGAAGACTATTGATAATTTATTTTGCATTATCTTAGTCATAATATTTCTTCTTGGGCTAGTTGAGCTCACCCTTTCTTTCATTTGTTCTCTTGAGGAAATGAGAATATATATTTGGGACGAGTCGGGGAAACAGTGATGATCACGAAGATAGCATTAGTAGTCCTCACTATTACGTGAAATAGTGTGATAATAATTGTAATGAGGACTTTTTGTTTGAGTTTGTATAATATCTAGTGAAGCGATATTTGTATTTAAACTCACGATTTATGTAAGTATTGTATGACATGGATATGTTAATAAATTGTATTTAAATTCTGTACCATGTAAGTGGCGACCCAAGATGGGTGATGTATACCTAATTTTGGGGGTGTCACATCCTCACTATTCTGTTAAATAGTGTGACAATAAATGTAATGAGGACTTATTCTGAGAGTGGATATTTTCTAGAAGACAGTATTTGTATTTAAACTCACAGCTCTCTTGTTGTATAATTAAGATTGTATTTATATTCTATACCATGTATTTAGCGACTCAGAATAGGTGATGTATACCTATTTTGGGGGCGTCACAGCTGGGACCACCGGAGTTTTTTGGAGAGCCAAAATCACTTAAGGCGGAGACGTGGATAAAGCAGATCAACAAGATATTTGATGTCTTGGGATACTCCGAGGAGCAAAAGGTTCCCTTTGCCATCTTCATGTTATGAAAGCGTAAGTAGATTCTTGGTGGGAATCAAAAAGCATACCCGACTGGCGACGACTCAAGATATCTTGGGAGAAGTTTCAAGAATTGTTCAACGATAAGTACTTTCCTGAAAGTATTCATCACGTGAAGGAGGTGGAATTCTTCAAGCTGGATCAAAATAATATGACCGTGGTGCAGTACGAAGCTAAGTTTGCTGAGTTGTCTCGGTTTGCGTCCCACTTGGTTGATAATGAGAAGAGAATGACGCGGATGTTTCTAAGAGGTTTGAAACCCGATATACGTCAATACCTCATTTCTCACAAACTTTGTTTATATTCAGATGTTGTGAATAGGGCTCAGTTATTGAAGCACGATAATGAGTTAGCACAACCAAAAGGCAACGACCAACAACACGATAATAATCGTACCGGTGGCAACGGCCATCGGAACAATGATAACCATCGTGGGGGAAATTATCATGCCAAGAATGGTAACCACTTAGGTGGTAATCATGGCCAAGATAATAGAAGTGGAAAATTCAAGAAGAGAAGATTTAACGATGATGGGAAGAAGTCTGCAGCAGTACCAACACTAGCAACAAATTCTAGGAGAGGAGAACGACCGCCAGTTAGATGCTATAGATGCGGAGAGGAGGGACACATAAGTCCAAACTGTTCACAGCCTTCCAAGGTATGTTTTAGTTGTGGAAAAGACGGTCACATAGCTCAATTTTTTCGTGCACCAAAGTCAAGTACAGCTGGGACGGTGGCGCCAAAGGCGGATACAGACAAAACAAAGTCGGTGCTTTAAGGAAGAGCGTTTTTCGTGACTTCTAAAAAAGTGAGTAACCCAAACGAAGTTAGCACGGGTTAGTTAATTATAAATTTTTGCGAAGTCTATACCTTATTAGATACCGGTTCTACCCATTCTTTTATCTCTCTTTTACCCAAACGAAGTTAGCACTCAATGTTTAAATTTGACCCCAGAGAAGTTAAACTTTGACTTATTGGTTGAAACTCAGTTAGGAGAAACCTTCGTTACCTCCACTGTTTATAAATCTTGTTTGATTCAAATCGACACTTTCACGTTACCTGTCGATCTTATCTCTTTGAAAATACTTGCCCTTGATGTCATTTTTAGAAATCTATTGGTTAATTACTCATCATGCTTTTCGTAAGGTTGTTAGCTTTCATATTCCTAACCAACCTGTTATGCGAATTCAAGCAACCAAACCACTAAAGTCAATCATTGTCATATCAAGCTATATGTAAAGAACCCCGAGCCTTTCGCTGGTGACTTCCTTGTGTGGATGGCACCGAAGCCAGAATATCCGTAGGGGACGTCGTGAATGACGATGACAAGTTGATAGGTATCAATGTGACGTGCTATCCAAGTCTTGGATGAGGGTTACAGTTTTGAATGATATTTCTATCGTTAATAAATTTTTTGACGTATTTCTGAAGACTTCTTAGCCTACCCCTAGAGCATAAAATCAAATTTTGTATTGACCCCAGTACAAAACCTATTTCTAAACCCCTTAAATATTTCTTCAACCAAAATGAACGTATCATGCGCCAAGGACGTTGGCTCGAGCAGTTGAAGATTACGACTATACCATTCAATATCATCATGGAAGAGCGAATGTAGTAGCTGACGCGTTGAGTAGAAGATCATATGCGTTTACGAGTGCGATGTTGTTAACACAAAGACCAATTTCGTATAACTTACAAATGATGAAGATAGAGTTAAAGACTCTAGGGACCCACGTGAAGATAACGAATATACGAGTAGAATCGACTTTAATCGATAAAGTTAAGCCGCTTAAGCTACATACTCGAAAATGGATGAATGTGAAGAAGAAGGCAAGAGGCGTTATTCTAGAAGCAAGAATCGACGAAGAAAGGAAATCTCAACCCTTGATTTTATTGGTCTATTTGAAATCCTCAATCGAGTAGGAACTGTGGCTTATAGACACATTTTACCACCAAGTATGTCGCGTGTTCATAACGTTTTTCACATATCCATGTTACGTAAATATGTGGAAGAGCCGAACCACATTATTGAATTAGAACTAGACGAGACAACAGAAGATTTAACGTATGATGAGATACATGTTAAAATCTTGGATAAGAAGGATTATATTCGACACTCAAAGGTTATACCTCAAGAGTTAGAATCTGAAATGAAGTCAAGGTATCCTCACCTCTTCACCATACAGTGTAATCACATAAATTTCGGCGTAAATTTCATAAGGAGGGAGATTGTGAGACCCCAAATTTTATGAATAAAGATTTAAATTTCTAAAAATATTTTTTTTAATATTATGGTGTGGATTTGATATAATGTTATAGTTGTGGGTAATATTTATAAATTTTACAAAGTATGCAAGTTGTTATATAATATTCGATTGATCGGGGAATATTAGATACAACGACCACGATCATTAGTGGACCCAACAACGGAATTATTATTGCCGGATCGAGAAAGCGACAAAAATATTTTATGAAAATAACGGTGAAAAGTTTTACCGATTAGCTGTTGAAACACCCGGTGTTAAAAGTACGATGTCTGGCGTGGTTGCATAGTAACACAAGGTATTGATTATTGATGCTTACGTGAGAAGCCACTCAGTTTTGTTCAATTATTGCTTAGTATCTCACGTTATTTGATTCAATTATTGTCGATATTTTATATATTATTAAATCAATAATTGAGATAACAAAGTTATTAATAATATTATTTACTATATTGACGATGTACAGAAGTTACATCGAGGAGAGATTTGGTCACCTAATTGCGGCATGATAGGGAAAAATCCTTATTGAAAGCCCCTCTTTCACAGGAGCGACACAGTCGATTAATAGTGTGAATTATAATAATGATGATGAAGTTTGTTTTATTATTATTATAAATGTAATAAAACGAAAACTTTATATAAAAAGCAGAATACTTTTTATAAAGTTTTGTTTTATTTGATTATAAATAGAATATAATATATTTTATTATGCATAGTATTTGCATAGGTACTGCGTAGTGTTGGCATAGTAAAATCTTTTTATATAAAAGCTGAATACTTTTATAAAATTATTTGTTTTATTAGATTATAAATAGAATATAATATATTTTATTATCATAGTATTTGCATAGTGCTCTGCATAGTGTTGGCATAGTAAAATCTTTTTATATAAAAGCAGAATACTTTTATAAAGTTATTTGTTTTTATTAAATTATAAATAGAATATATTATATTTTATTATGCATAGTGTTTATATAGTATTCTGCGATAGTGTTTGCATAGTAAAATCTTTTTATATAAAAAATGAATACTTTTATAAAGTTATTTGTTTTATTAGATTTTAAATAATATATATACATATATATATTATATATATATATATTATTGCATAGTATCTTTTCCATTCTCCTATAAATAAGATGCTTAGTTAGAATGTAAAATCACACCAGAAATTCAGAGAATTCTTCTTTTATAATCTTGAGCGTATTTTTTTAGAGTTTTAAGAAGCTTTGAGCGTAGAAAATAGTATAAGTTTTCTTTAAGAATATCCTCGCCCCGGAGGTGCATGACATCTTTCTGGCCTAGTCCTACTGGGTGCTGGAAGCTTTAGTAGATTGACGGACCAGTCAGCCTTGACTTTGGGCCTTTAGGCCAGGCCTATCTCACAAAACTTTGATCGATCAGTCGTCAGGCGGGCCGGGCCGAGGCTTAGGCGGTGATTCTTCTCCTTTTTTTTTTTATGTCCACGTGCGTGGTAGAGGCGTGGTGAGGCGACTAGCAACTCAAGCCTTAAGGCAATATTTTTCACTTAGCTTTTTTTTTTCTCCTTTTGGTCCAAATGTCCAATCAAACCATCATCCATCATTCCATCAAATCTCATCCAAATTTCATTTTTCAAGACTTCAAAGTTCGGACAATATACTCCACTCCATATTTCATCATTTCATGCTAAGATTACTAATATGTTACATTGTTACTTAATAAACTAACTATTAATATTAAATTTAAATTAACTAACTTAGTAACTTATGAATATTAAATAAACTAAGTAGTACATTAATATTAAAATTTAATCAACTAACTTATTAATATTAATACACTAACTAATATATTAATATTAAAATTTAAGCAACTAATTTATTAATATTAAATAAACTAATTAATATATTAATTAAATGTAATTACTATTTACAATAAATCAATAATGAATAATTAAAATTTTAAATTTGATTGATTTATTAATTAAAAATAATGTATTACAAACTTACAACTAACAAATTACAACAATGAATAAGTAATAATTTATTGAATCACTAATTTGATGAATAATTATAAGTTTGTAACTTTAAAGTATAACTTAAATAATAATAAAAATGAATCGATTCTAAATATTTATCTTCAAAATTTTTAAAAATGTCTTCAAATCTTCAAAATTATTTGTCTTTGAATCTTCATAAAATATATCTTCAAATCTTCAAAAAATATATCTTGATCTTTATTGATATACATTTTCGGTAGATTCTTGCTGCTCTTCTTGAGATCTTAGAAGCTATCTTGATAAATCATTACGTCTTGTATTCTTCTTTGTATGGCAAGATAATCTCTATAGCAAATACATATCTCCAACGAATCTGGACTAAGTCTACTTCTTTTTTCATCTAGTACCGTGCTAGATAAAGAAAAACAAGATTCTGAAGCTACGGTACTAGCTTGGATAGTTACTAAATCACGGGCCATGGCGGCCAAAGTAGGATATTGTCGGTTATGATTTTTCCAAAATGCAAGTATATCAAAATTTTCAAATTCTTGATCGGTTATAAAACTTCTAAAATTAGTACTACAATATAAACCAAGTTCGTTTAAACTGCTTGTGTGTGATGAAGTTTTTGGTTTTTTTGATAATGATTTTAATAATGATGAAAACTTAGAAGATGAAGGGGCAGGGGGTGGTGCACGTGTAGATGTAGCATATATAGACTCATATTGTCAATAAAATTCAGCAAATGTATTATTAAAATTTAGTTTAATATAATCAATATTTTCAGTAGCTATATTTTCTACTATATCTTCTAAAACACTTTCCACACCTTCTAATTTTATTACGGGGTTTTACGTATTGCATAACTAATAACTAATAATGATGGCATGCATTCAAAATATTTTTAAAATTTTCTTCCATACTAAAAATAAGGTTACTCCAAAAGGATCATATTTATATTGTTGAAGCATATTTGTTATTTCCAAACATGCAAATAGAACATGATGAATTGTAGGATAATAAACACCAGTTAATATTTTTGTGTGTTTTTTAAAAACTTTAAAAATATTTAAAAGTTGACATAATAAATCATCCTTGATCTTGATTTGTTATTTCATGATCGATTTGTGTGTTATAAAATTCCATAAGTATATTTTGACGTTTATAAACATCTTTAAATAAATCATATGTACTATTCCATATAGTGTTATTATCAAATTTTACTCTTTAAAATTTTTCACCACTTGTATGATAAAAAGTTCTAAAATCTTGCATTCTTCTATTTGAACCATATATATAAGCAATCATAAAATGAATTTTATTTATTGTCGTTTGCAAGTAAGTGAATCCGGATTGTACAATCAAATTTATTATATGGCATACACATCTAACATGAAAAAAATACACCATTTACTATAGGTTTTAAATCATTTTTTAACATATTAATAGAACTAGTATTATTTGTTGCATTATCTAAACTAATACTCATTATTTTATTTTTAATTTTGAAAGTACGGATTATGTGGACATAATTTGAGCATATATTGATTGACCATTATGTGGTAATTCAAAATATTGAAATCCTATAATTCTTTTTGCATAAACATATCGAGAATCTATCGATGAAATGTAATACATATACAACTAGCTAATTCCGGAGTTGATGATTAGCGGACCAAGTATAACTAGTTAAACAAATTTTACCATCAAAATTATCAAAATATTCAATTAATTCATTTTTAGCTTTATTATATAATTTAATTGCATCACGTTTAGTAGTCATTTTACTTACTTGTTTATATTTTGGTTGCAATGCGCCTTGAATGTAGTCGGTACAACGCGCATCATCAAAAAAATTGAATGGAAGCTCCTTCTCGATCACCAACTTAGCTTGCCACTCCTTTTGTAATATTTGATCGTAACTCCAACTGTGACCAGAACGATCAATTTGTGATTGAGAGCTTTCATTAGTTATTTTGTGCTTCTTCAAAAACGACTCATAGTGACAGAGTAATGTGTTATTTCCTTTAACCCCGAAGAAATTGTTACATATTTTGCATTGGGCTTTTTTAACACCTTCCGCAATCCACACTTCGATGAAATGATCCCAAACAACCGCTTTACGTTTGGTTTGCTCGCCGGTAGGACGTGGAAATATTGTACTCGAACCCGGAACGACACTTTCGG
Source organism: Panax quinquefolius (assembly GCA_020205615.1). Lineage (NCBI taxonomy): Eukaryota > Viridiplantae > Streptophyta > Magnoliopsida > Apiales > Araliaceae > Panax > Panax quinquefolius. The sequence continues at coordinate 26,918,834 of CM035173.1, forward strand.
GCATAATGATATTTGGATCATTTTGAATAAATGATGACGCTTGTGGAATGTTGGAAGAATCCATTGTAATAATATAAATGTACTAATAAAATAAATATTATGATTTATGTGTATAATAAATTATAAATATATATTATATAAAATTAATTATAAAAATTATAACAATATACAAATTTAGAATTTGAGCTTGCAGTATGATGTTATTGTTATATAGTGAGAAAGATATGAGGAGTTGTAATTTTTATGGAGTAAATTATAAGATTTTTATAGTGAAAAAAATAACTGTTAGTAAAATTATAGTTGTATAATAATACGATTGGTACATGAAATATTATTTAATTTTTGAAATTCAAATTTTGATGAAATTTTCATAGATGTGATGGATTGATAGATGAATGAGAAGGTGTGTCAGCCTTATTTTTCTGTTGGTCATTGCTAAATTGTCACTATTACATATATATATATATATATATATATATTATATAATAGCATGCCTTGATACCTTGGATAGTGAGCTAGACAGCTAATGAACAATCAATCAAATCACTTATTTTGGGAGGTTTGCAAAGTTTAAAGTCAAAACCTTGAGTCACAGTGAGCTAGTACTTGTCTTTTGATTTTATTTTATTTTATTTTATATAACTGTTAGCCCAACTGGTCTGTATGTTTGCACAGTGTTAGGCGTGATAATAAACATCATTTGTGCCATTTGTTATTTCATGATCAATTGGACAACATTTTAATTGGACAACAACTAATAAGCCGGTAATGAAGCCCGGGCTGTTTGTGTCGGACGAGCTATTTAGCCCAGAGGGGACGGATTCGAGCCCTGAGCCGATTCAGATCGGGCTTTGGGTTAGGTCGAGCCAAGCCAGATTTTTATGCTCAAATGGCAGACTTTTTAAGCCTTTCAGGTGGTCGGTAGGACTTTGACCGAGCCAAGCCTAAGCCGGACAAGGCCAGGCCATGGTGGACAAGGCTAAGCCATGACCTCGAGCCTTTTTGTGCACCTCTATCTTCGCCCTACCAGTCGGAATACTCTTTTTTCTAAGGTAAGGGGTATTATTTCTTTCGTTTTCATGAAGAGAGCTTCTATTAGTCCATTCTTTATTATTATGTTGGAATAACCTGTCTATGCGAAGTACCACATACATGGTGAAATTTTTTACATTATTAGTTCTTTATTATTATGTTGGAATAACATACATGTGAAGTACCGCATACATGGTGAAATTCTTACATTATTCCATTCTTTATTATTATGTTAGAATAACTTGTCTGTCAATACCGCATACATGGTGAAATTCTTACATTATTCCATTCTTTATTATTACATTGGAATATATCACATACATCATGCGGATTACGTTAGACTGGTTCCATTCTTTATTATTAGTTGGAATAACCGAGGATAATTCTCTGGACATATGATATCTATCATAACTTAGATTCATGGCCTCCCCATATACGAAGGTTTCTTGAGCACTTCCCAAAGATTTTAATTTATAAAAGCATTACAGATTGTACCTTTATGTAAGGTATCCTTTGTGAGGTGTTGTCCATAGTTGGGACATGAGTCACAGTTGGTATTAAAACTCACAGGATTTGTGTTGTTGTATTTTGCACGATAATTGTAGTAATAAAGTTGTAGTTGTTTTATGTACCATGTATTTGGCGACTCGGAATAGGTTGGATGGATTGGACCTATTTTGGGGGCGTCACACAACAAGTCAGCTACCACGTTTGCTTTTCCAGGATGGTATTGAATGGTGTGGTCATAATCTTTTAACAGCTCGAGCCAACGTCGTTGTCACGTGTTGAGTTCCTTTTGGGTGAAGAAATATTTGAGGCTTTTATGGTGCGAATATATCTCCACTTTTCTCCATATAGATAGTGCCTCCGGATCTTTAGCGAAAACAATTCTTTGCCAACTCTAGATCATGAGTAGGATAATTCCTCTCATACTCTTTAAGTTGTCATGAGGCATAGGCTATGACTTTCCCATGTTGCGTGAGAACACATCCTAACCTTTTTGCAGAAGCATCATTTGTAGATAACAAATCCATCCGAACCGGATGGTATTGTCGAGCAGTGCGAAATAAGTCTCCTCTTAAGCTATTGCAAACTCATCTCGCATTCCTCGCTCCATACAATTTTGTATCCTTAGGAGTTAGGTGAGTTAAAGAGTAACGATTCGAGAAAATCCTTCCACGAATCTCGATAATAACCATTAAGCCCGAAAAGCTACGTCTTGATCCCACCGACTTTGGTTGCTCAACTTTGTATTGCTTCAATCTTATTTGGGTCGACAGATACTCCATGTTTTGACACCACGTGCCCAAGGAATGCTACTTCTTGAGCCGAACTCGCATTTCTTCAAATTGGCATATAGCTTATTTTCACGAAGCCTTTGGAGTACCCGACTTTAAATGGTGCTCATGATCTTCTGACTTTTAAAATATATGAGAGATTTCATCAATAAAGACAACAACGAGGCTGATCAAATATTCCTTGAATATCCAGGTTCATCATATCCATGAAAGCCGCGGGAGCATTAGTCAATCAAAAGCATGACTAAGAATTCATAATGCCCGTCATCAGGAGTTACGAAGGCGGTCTTTGGAATATCCTCGGTCATAATCTTGGTGATGATATCCGAGCGAATATCGATCTTTGAACAAAATTGTGCTCCTTTGCGGTTGGTCAAACAGGTCATCAATACGAGGTAGCGGATACTATTCTTGATAGTGACATGGTTGATTCCGATAGTCGATTAAAAGTCGCATACTCCGTCTTTCTTCTTTATAAATAAAGCAGAGCACCCCGAGGAGATGTCTTGGGGCAGATGAAAGCCGATATCCAACAACTCCTATTGTTGGACCTTTAACTCATGAAGTTCAATAGGAGCCATTCGGTATGTGGTTTTAGAAATGGGCTTTGTGCCGAGTTCAAGATCGATAAAGAATTCAACTTCACGTTACGAAGGGGGTTGGGAAGTTCTTTGAAATCGTCGGAAATTTACTAACAACAGAATATTATTCAAATCGGCGTATCTTTATTCAAATCCATAACATGGGCTAAGAAAGCTTGACATCCGTTTTTCAATAAACGAATAGCTTTATGACTAGATATGACAATGATTGATTTTAAAGGTTTAGTTGCTTGAATTCATACAATAGGTTGGTTAGGAATATGAAAACTAACAACCTTACGAAAATAATCAATTTTGGCATGATGAGTAGTTAACCAATTAATCCCTAAAATCACATCAAAAGCAAGTATATTTAAAGAGATAAGGTCAACAGGTAATGTGATGGTGCCAACTTGGATCAAACAAGATTTATAAATAGTGGATGTGATGAAAGTTTCTCCTAACGAAGTCTCCACAGATAAATCAAAGTTTAATTTCTCCGGAGTTAAGTTTAAACGTTGAGCACAAGCAGGAGAGATAAATGAATGGGTAGCACCGGTATCTAGTAAAGTATAAATTTCGCAAGAATTTATGATTAACTTACCCGTGATCACCTCATTTGGGTTCCTCGCATTTTGACCGCCACAACAAACGCGTTCCAAGAGCCGATTGACTTTGACTTTTACGATGCGACCTTTTGAGTCACCATCCCCATTGGACTTGGTTTTTTATAGTACAATCTCGGCGATATGTCCCTCTTTTCCACATTTATAGCATCGACCCGGTGGTCGATTCTCCTCCCTAGAACCGATTCTTTCTTTGGTGTTGGCGTCTTCGCATTGTCATTGTTGAATCTCCTCTTTTATAATCTCCCCACTCGCTTTTCTTCTATTTTCATGGCCATGATTACCACCAAAGTGGTTACCATTTTGTCCATATTTTTCTTTCTCCATTTGGTTATCGTTGTTTTGATGACTGCTTATCTAAATTATGATCTGGTTGTGGTCCCTCGGTTGAGCGTACTTTCGTTATCTCGCTCTAATAATTGAGCCTTGTTGACAACATCTGAATAGAGAGAAAAATTATGAGAAATGAGATATTGACGTATGCCGAGTTTCAAACCTCTCAGAAACATCCATGTCATACGTTCCTAATTCTCCACCAAATGAGGTACAAACCTGGATAACTCTGTAAACTTCGCCTCATACTGGGACACCGTCATGTTGTTTTGTTCCAATCTAATAAACTCCACTTCATATGACGAACACTTTCTGGAAAGTATTTGTCATTAAATAGTTTCTGAAACGTCTCCCAAGACATCTTTGAGTGCAAATTTGGATGGGTACGCTTCCTGATTCTCACCGATAATCCGCCTCATTCTGAGAACATAAAGGTGGCGAATGTAACCTTCTGTTCCTCCGTGTATCCCAAGACATCGAATATCTTGGTAATTTGTTTGACCTACGTTTCTGCCTTAATCGGATTAGGTTTTTCCCGAATTACGGTGGTCCTGACTCTTTGAAGCGCCATTTGTGACAAACCGCAAGTGCGTTGTTATCATTTCCACTGTATTTTGAAACACGAGTCTCCCTCGTCTAATTTTACATGAAGCGTAAAAGCTTCTAAACATTCCGTCGTTAGTCATCTGCTCAATGGTGTTGTTCACAGGAGGAACATTGCCAGCCTGTTGCACGTTCTCCTCGTTGATGGGTAAAGGTGTCTCGCGGTCTCATTTACTCCATTTGTTAACATTCTCGATCGACATTCTCAAATCGCCATAAAACAAGGGTTAATTAAAGAAATCAACATATCACATAATATCCACATATCTTGACCGACCAACAAATAAGCTTAGGTAAGACACTTTAGCGAATGTTTTACTCGTCTCTCCCTCCTAGTTCTATTTCCGATCTCCGTCGGATCCCTAAGCTCGATATTAAGTGTGGCGCCTCCAAAATAGGTATACATCACCCATTTTGAGTCGTCGATAACATCATCTGTAAACAACTACAACTTTATTAATCTGATATGAAAGCTGTGAGTTTAAATCGCCTCTAAGAAGAAAAATGGAACAAAAAAGAAAAGGGTGAGCTCAACTAGCCCGATAAAAAATATTATGACTAAGATAATATAGGACAAATTATCGTTAGTCTTCAACAGGAAAAATCGATAAAATACAATGATATGACAAGTTTCGGATCAATATTCGCAATGAAATAATAATTCATAGATGAGTTACGTAGAGAATGAAATCTACTATAATCTATGAATTTAAAAGTCCATCATCATTATTTTATCCCTGTAACATCAATCAATATTCATCTTGAATCAAATATTCTTTTTTGCACTACAGGCCAAAGATATTCATCAATTAGTCATGTTCATCTCAACACCTGTTCATCTTTGCACTACGGGCCAAAGATATTCATCAGAAAATCTTTAATCTTTGCACTATATGCCAAAGATATTCAATAATACCATCATTTAGGACTGATGATGATGAAAAATATTTTAAAGAAAACGAATCCAGTGAAACAAAAGAACAAATATTAAGGATTTGTACTTTAAACAATCCAAGTTCAAAAATACTTCATTAATAATCATAGTGAAGTAAAATTTAAGAATGATCAAAACATGGATACAATCAAAGCTAGTATCCATAATAGATATTTTGGACAAAAAAATGAAAATTTAATTTTTCTGTGAATAGTGCTGTATTCGTGAATAATACTGTATACGTGAATAATGCCGTATACGTGAATAGTAACCCCGACACTAAAAGACAAGAATTTCACAAGAAAAATACTATCAATATTCCGGCATAATGATATTGGAAGAAATAATATCATTTTAAAAAAAATAACCTTTACCTTGAAAAAACTGTCTTTAAATTTGGAATCTAGGATATAGTGGTGAAGGAACTTGCTGCAGTATAGCAACACTCAAAATATCAAAATACTCACAAGAATACGCTCGATAATATAGAGAGAGAATGAGAGAGAAAACTTCAGTTTCTGGTGTGATTTTCAATTCTAACCTAAGCACCCTATTTATATGAAAATGCTTAGAACACCAAAGCAGAAAATTTAATAAAATAATAATATATTTAGATAAACTTCCTACGCACACCAAGAATTTGAATTCAGCAACTTAACACATGTTTAATGAGGCCCACAAAATGTAAAAATGTTTTTCTTAAAATAAATATTTTAAACTCCAAAAATCAATTATTCTGGAACTTTAGAACTTCAATGATTTATAATAAATAGCCCTTTTCTCAGAAAAATTCGAACCTCACATCTTTCCATAGGAAATTTCATTCTCTACAACTTTGCAGAAGAAAGTTTTTCCAAATTCCAAACAGAAATTGACCGAAATTCATAAACGGGCGATTTTACAGGCTATAATCAAATTTCAGTCAAGAAATAGGCCCACAAACATGTTTAACATGTTTTAAACAATTTTTATAACAAAAATATTCTTCTTCCTCATATACTCATATATCCCACATTCATTATAAAAATATCACCATTATTATATTATTAAAATATAATAATATATTTAAATAAATTATTTATCAGAAAAGATAAAATAACAATTTTTTCAAAAATTGTCACATTAAAAAATTTCTCCATCTATATCCACATAAAATGAATATTTTCCTTATCATAAAAATTAATAATTAATTATTCACAAATAATATTACAGAATCACAATCATGTGACAAGGGCGGTTCCCGGGAAAGAGGGGCTTTTCAATAAGGATTTCTCCTCTTGGTAGCTTGATTAAGTGACCAAATCTCTCCTTCGATAGAACTTTCTAGACATTGCCAATAATGTTATCTAATAATATTATTCAAATAATATGAATTATTGATCGATAATGAAAATCTTTGTGCGATGATAATTATTGAAACAACAATAATATAAAATATCAATGTAGCAATTATTGAATCAATAAAATAAAATATTGAGCGAAGCTTCTTGTAATAATTATTGAGTAATACCTTCCCTACGTAAGAATCAATAATTGGTGCAATACTGCAGTCTCTCGTGTGTTTTAACCACCGGGTATTTCAACAAGATAATACTTGAATAACTTCTATTTATTATTTATAAATAACTTATATTTGTCGTTTTCTTCATCCAATCACTTTCCGTTATGGGGCCTACACACAAATTTGCTTGTGTTGTATACGAATATAAAAGTGATGGTAAGAATATTTTACGACCAAACGAATATTCTCCGATAAAAAATGAATATTTTATAACCACTTGCTTATTTGAAATATTTACGCATTTTACCCATAACTAACCACATTAATCAAATCAACCCTTACTATTTCAAAATAATAAATAGAGGAAATTTGATTTTATTTATAATAAGTTGGGGTCTTACAAATGATGTGGTAAAAGTCTTCAGTAGTCTGTAGTGCATTGATGGACAGTTTTTGGTATGATTATGACCAGGGATTATTCGGTATAGTCATGACCATTGATGATTTAATGAATATCCTTTGCCCATAGTGCAGGGATGACTCGATGATGTGGTTTATTTATTAAGCTGAGTCTCAGCGATAAAAATTGATGAAAACATTTTAAATCATAGAAGATATTAGATATCATGCTCTACTTGACTCTTCTAATAGATTGCCTATTCCGCTGCAGTTAAACTTGATGTCTATTATATTTTATCAATTTAACATTTTTGAAGACTAATGATAATTTATTTTGCATTATCTTAGTCATAATATTTCTTACTGGGCTAGTTGAGCTCACCCTTTCTTTCACTGTTCTCTTCAGGAAATGAGAACGTAGTCGGGACTTGTCGGGAAACGGAGTGACGGTCCAGATGATAGCATTAGTAGTCCTCACTATTCTGTTAAATAGTGTGCCAATAAATGTAATGAGGACTCCATTGAGTGTGAATATTGTCTAGATAACAATATTCTTATTAAAACTCTTAGAATATGTTTTGTCGTATTTTACAGGACTGTTGTATAATTAAGTTATATTTGAATTTTGTACCATGTATTTGGCGACTCAAGATGGGTGATGTATACCTATTTTGGGGGCGTCACAGTCGTTCGCTACTATTAGTAGCGAATCTACTACTAATAGTAGCATTCGTCCGCTACTAATAGTATCAGACGTAAATTAATCTCGGTCGTTGGTTCCTATTTTAAACGATAGAGATATTATATTCTAATTTTAATTTCATAATAATTTTTATTTTTATTCTAAATATATATATATATATATATTAGTGATTCTTAATAAATATTTATTAAAATATTATTTGAGCAAATATATCTCAAATCCTTCATTAAAAATTAAACGATTCGAATTTGATAATAATTGTTTTAAAAATAAACCATTAATTTTGAAATTGATATTTTCACATCATTTTTTGATATTTTTCCACGTATAACTTACATATTAGCTCATCTATCAAATTTTTATTAACTAATATATGAATCATACGTGTAAAAATATTAAAAAGGGATATGAAAATATTAGTTTCCTTAATTTTTCTTATGAAGGATAAAAAATAACGTGGTTCGGCTATGTCTTCGGCTATCTCATCCGGTTCTAACACAATAACGTGGTTCGGGTCTTTCACATATTTACGAAGCCCAGATATATGAAAAATATTATGAACACGAGACATACATGGAGGTACGCAAGTCATAGGCTACATTTCTACTTTCGGTCAAGAATCTGAAATGGACCAATAAATCGTGGATTGAGCTTTTCTCTCTTCCCGAATCTTGTAACTACCTTCCATGGGGCAACACGCAACAATACATGAACCCCAATACTAAATTCCACGTACTTTCGATGAAGATCCGCATAAGTCTTTTGTCGATCTTGAGCCGTTTGTATACGTTTTCGAATCATTTGGATCTTTTCCGTAGTCATTCGTACCAACTCGAGTCCCAAAAATGTTGCTTCACCCACCTCATCCCAACATATTGAAGAGCGACACTTTCGTCCATACAATGCTTGAATGGAGCCACGCTTTATACTTTCACGATAAGCTTTGTTGTTGTAGGAGAATTCCACAAATGGTAAATACTTATCCCAACTCCCTTTGAAATCTAGGACACAGAGTTTTAATAGATCTTCAAGAGTTTGAATAGTCCTCTCTAATTGTCCGTCCGTTTGAGGATGGTATGCCAAACTGAATCGTAAATTCGTGCCCATAGCTTTTTGCAGTCCAACCCAAAATCGTGAAGTGAATCTTGGGTCACGATCCAAAACTATGGATCTTGGCATGCCATACTGATCTCACGATCTCATTTTACGTACATATAAGCAAGGCGTTCGAGGAATAAGTCTCGTATCAAAAAGAAATGAAGCGAGACTTGGTTAATCTATCAACAATAACCCAAATAGCATTTATGCCTTGAGAAACCGTGGGAAGACCCGTGCTTGAAATCCATGGTAATGTGTTCCCACTTCCATTTCGGAATCTCAAGTGGTTCTGATGGACCCTTAGGCACTTGATGCTCCGCCTTTACACGTTGACAAATTAAACACCTCGAGATAAACTTACATATTAGCTCATATATCAAATTTTTCCACGTATAACTTACATATTAGCTCATATATCAAATTTTTATTAACTATTATATGAATTATACGTGTAAAAATATTAAAAAGGATGAAAATATTAGTTTCCTTAATTTTTCTTATGAAGGATCAAAAATATATTACTTTAAATAGTGATACATTTAACATTTATTGTGGGTCAATCGTTATATATGCGTGTGTGGTTGCTTGTGAAGTGTAAATTTGGTTTAACAGAGTTTGCCATGCCCACAAGAAAATACATAGTATGATAGCACTAAAGTATTCCCTCCGTTCTTTAATATAAGTTGTTTTAGAGAAATATTTTTGTTCCTTAATATAAGTCGTTTAAGAATTTCAAATAAGCATTAATTACTTAGTTTCCAATATTATCCCAAATATTAAATATAACTTTGGTTCTCTAACTATTTTCTATCCAATAAATAACAATATCTTCTTTCAATACAAGGACAATATAGACAATTGATATTATAGTTAATGCTATGTAATCATTTTCTTAATACCTGTGCACAACTCTAAAACGACCACAACTCTAAAACGACCTATATTAAATAACGAAGGGAGTATTTATCATATGATTATAAAATACTATGGCAAGTTTTCTTAAGATATTGGTGACACCCTCATCTTTACACTTTATAGTTGCTACTTGCTCTTTAATTCTTATACATAAATAACTAGAAATTTAAATTTATGTAATCTTTAGTTTTATTATTATTTTTATTTAAGAAATTTAAACATTTATTATGCTTTGCAAACATTTACAATTGTGAAGATTTGAAAGTTGATCAAACAAAAATTTCATCAATTTGAACTAATATTGTTTTTGGCTTATTGTATGTATTCCTTACAACATGGTCTCAACAGGTAGGTTAAGACAATGTGGACCATTTACTGTTCAGCCAGGCTAGAATTTAATTGTTACTAAAATATATTTTAAAATCTCTTAATTTTATTTTATTTATTAATATTAAAATGCTTTTTAAACTTAGAATTTAACTAGGACCAAAATTCTATTTATAATCTTGAAAATTTTTAGAATAATATTTTGTGGCAGACAAAATTTTCGGCATAAAAATTTCACTTAAAATTTTAAAGTATCACTTTTTGGAGAATACAATATAATTTCATAATCAAATATATCATCACTATTACAATTTCAATAACCAATCAAATTTCACTAAAAGATGAAGAAACAAACTCATAAACAAATCTCTCATAAAGAGGAAATAAATTTATCTTAATAGAAGAAATAAACTAATCTAAGTGAGAATGTAAAATCCCAAATTTTACAAATAAAGATTTAAATTTTTTAATTTTTTTTGAATATTATGGTGTAGATTTAATATAATGTTATAGTTGTAGGTAATATTTATAAATTTTGCAAGTATGCACGTTGTTATATTATTCGATTGGTCGGGGAATATTCTTTGTGTCGGAAAATATTAAATCGATTGCCACAATTATTAGTGGACCTCACAATGTAATTATTATCGGATTGAGAAAGCGACAAAAATATTTTTATGAAAATAACGACGGAAGTTTTACAGATTATCTTTGTTGAACTACTCGGTAGTAAAAATACGATGTCTGGCGTGGTTGCATAGTAGTAGCTACGATATTGATTATTGATGCTTATGTGAGAAGTCACTCGGTTTTGTTCGATTATTACTATGATGAGTTCTTTGCGTAGTATCTCATGCGTTATTTGATTCAATTATTGTTGATTGTTATATATATATATATATATATGTATATATTATATATATATATAAGTTTTATTTTATTAGTATTATTAATGTAATAAAAGCAGATTTTTTTATATAAAAGCGAATACTTTTATAAAGTTATTCGTTTTATTAGGCTAATAGTAAAATCTTTTATATAAAATGAATACTTTTATAAAGTTATCTATTTTATTAGACAATAATTAGATTAGATTATATTTTATTATGCGTAGTGTTTGCATAATAAAATCTTTTAAAAGTTATTCATTTTTTTAGATTATAAATAGAATATATTATATTTTATTGTAAACCAATCTAGGCCAATCCGTTTAAAGTAAATCGATGCAGATAGTTCATGGATTGGTTCTTATTGATCCATTCTTCATAAATAAGCTCATTTCTTCATTATTTCTTACGAATTCACTTTGAAACTCTAGAGAAAGCGTAGAGAGAATTATTCTTCTATAATCTTGGCGTATTTCTTTAGCGTTTAAGAAAGCTTTGAGCGTAGTGCAAGTTTCTTCAAGTATATCCCCACTACCATCTGAGTACTCTTCTTTATAAGGTAAGGGGTATATTTTTTCATATTCATGAAGAGAACTTACATTATTCCATTCTTTATTGTTACATTGGAATAACCTATATACACCCAAGCTACCCTATACTTGGTGAAATTCTTACATTTTTCCATTCTTTACTATTATGTTGGAATAACACATACATCAAGAAATCGCATACATGGTGAAATTCTTACATTATTCCATTCTTTATTATTACATTGGAATATCCATACATGCATTTCTGTAGGACTGGTTCCGTCTTTATTATTACATTGGAATATCACATGCATGCGTTTCTGCAGGACTTGGTTAGATTATTTATTATTACATTGGAATAACATGTCATCATGGCAATCTGCAAACGCATAGTGATTTACATTGTTATTCCATTCTTTATTATTACATTGGAACATCCTGCTAAATTACAAATTTACTTTGACACGGTTCCGTTATTTATTATTACATTGGAATAACACATACATCTGACGTACCACATGCATGGTGATTTACATTGTTATTCCATTCTTTATTATTACATTGGAATATCACAGCCGGTGCGTATTACGCTTTGACACGGTTACATTATTTATTATTCTATTGGAATATCCTATCATAACAAGTACCACATGCATGGTGATTTCTTTTGTTATTCCATTCTTTATTATACTCAGTTGATTAAAGTTTTGACTTCTATACTCCATGAAATTAGTGGAATATCCTTGATATTTGCGCTTCATCCAGTATCTTTTCATGAAAATATTCTTCTGAGCATTCTTGAATTTTACTCTACAAAGAAGTATCATGTTGACAATTTGGACGTTATTAGTTCCTGATTAATTTAATTCTTGAACTTGTTTTATTGAATTCTTATATCATTGTCATCATCCTCATGTTTATATTTTGTTGAAAGTCATACGTGGCACGTAGTGCATAGATGGACTTGGTATGATTGACGAGGATTATTCGGTATAATCATGGACCAGTAATATTACAAATGATGTGGAAAAAAGTCCTCGTTGGCGTAAGCGCATTGATGGGCAGTTTTGGTATGATTATGGCTATGGATTCTCTTGCCAAGACCGCAAATATGAATTATTTTATGGCGTGATCGGGATAGTTGATGAAAACATGATTATCTTTGGCCCGTAGTGCATGGATAGTTCGTGGTCGTGATATCTTAAATAATATCCTTGGCTTTTGTAGTGCGGGGATGATTCGTCTAACTGGCTCAATCATTGGTGGACCCCTAGCGGAAATTATTGTCGGATTGAGAAAGCGACAAAATATTTTATTGAAATAACGGCGGAAGTTTTACCGTTGATCTTTGTTGAACTACTCATTAGTAAAAGTACGATGTCGTGTGGTTGCATAGTAGCCTTTACACGGTATTGATTATTGATGCTTATGTGAAGTCACTCGGTTTGATTCCATTATTATCGATTAATAATATGAATTATTATAGCGATAATGACGTTTTGTTTTATTCGTATTATTAACGTAATAAAAGCGAAACATCTTTTATATAAAAATGAAAACTTTATTAAAGTTATTACATAAATAGAATATATTATATTTTATTATGCATAGTGTTGCGTAGTGTTTTGCATAGTGTTTGCATAGTAAAATATTTTTATATAAATAGAATATATGATATTTTATTTAAAAGATTTTGCTTTAATTATGGATAGTCAGATTAAAGTAAATCAATACGGGATGATTCATGGATTAATTACAATGCATTCTATTTTCCTATAAATAGAAGCTCATTCCTTCATTATTTTCTTTCGAATTCCTTTGAAACTAGAGAGAGAAATTATAGAGAGAAGTATAGAGAAAATCTATAGAGAGAAAGAAGAAGAGTATTACGGTACTTCACTTACTTTGATATCCGGTGTCTTTTACGGTAAGGGATATTATTTGTTGTGCCGTAAGGGGTGTTATTCTTTCTTATTCATGAAGAGAACTTACATTATTCCATTCATTATTATTACATTGGAATAACTTTGTAAAAGTGGCATACCCTATACATAACTTTGTATCACGCAAAGATACCCTATACTTGGTGAAATCCTTATATTATTCCATTCTTATTTATTACATTGGAATAACTTGTATCTGCGGAATCCCTTATACTTGGTGATCTTCTTACATTATTCCATTCTTTATTATTACATTTGGAATATCACATGCATGTGTGTTTTACAGGACACTGGTTCCATTGTTTATTATTCCGCATTTATTATTACATTTGGAATATCACATCATGTGTTTTACTAGGACTGGTTCCATTGTTTATTATTGACATTTATTATTACATTGGATCATCCATGCGGTGTGAATTTCACGACTGGTTCCGATTATTATTATTCTATTGGAATAACTTTCATGCAATCACCGTCTGCATGCATGGTGATTTCTTTTGTTATTCCATTCTTTATTATACCCGGTTGGTTAAAACTTTGACTTCTATACTCCATGAAATTAGTAGAATATCTTTGATATTTGCGTTTCATCCGATATCTTTTCATGGAAATATTCTTACGATTATTCTTGAATTTTACTCTACAAAACGCGATATCATGTTGACAATTTGGACGTTAATAATTCACGGATTAAATAATTCTTGAACTTGTTTTATTGAATTATTATGTCATTGTCATCATCCTCATGTTATATTATGTTATCTTTTGGCTTACGTGCGTAGATGCACTTAGTATGATTATGACCGAGGATCATTCGGTATAATCATAGCTTGTTATAAATGATGTGACAAAAGTCCTCGATGGCCTATAATGCAAAGTGATGGATAGTTTTTGGTATGATTATGACCGTGGGTGATTCGGTATAGTCTTGACCATTGATAATTTGATGAAAATCCTTGACTGTGTAATACAAGGATGATTAGATATTGTGGTTTATTCATTAAACTGAGTCTTAGTGATATAACAGTGATGAAAAACCTTTTAAAACCTAAAAGATAGTAGACTTTATTTTCTACTTAACTCTTTTAATGGATTACGTATATTCACGCAGATTAAAGCTGGGTTGTCTATTGTATTTTATCGGTTTAACACTGTTGTTGAAGGCTAATGATAATTTATTACGCATTATCTTAGTCGTAATATTTCTTCTTGGGCTAGTTGAGCTCACCCTTTCTTTCATTGTTCTCTTCAAGAAATGAGAACATATTTGGGACTTGAGTCGGGAGCGAAGTAATGGTCCAGAGGATAGCATTAGTAGTCCTCACTATTACGTGAAATAATGTGATAATAGTTGTAATGAGGACTCCTTTTGAGTTTGTATAATATCTAGTAGACAATATTTGTATTCAAACTCACGGTTTATGTCGTATTATACCACACGCAGTTAGGTTAGTAAGTTGTATTTGAATTTATGTACCATGTAAGTGGCGACCCAAGATGGGTGACATATACCTAATTTTGGGGGCGTCACATTTGTATTCTATACCATGTATCTGGCGACTCAAGAATAGGTGATGTATGCCTATTTTGGGGGCGTCACAGTTGGTATCAAAGCATAGGGATATGATCCCTTACTGAGATGTGAGACAAGAACTAGGAGGGGAGAGACGGGGAATTCCTTCGCTTGTATGACCTACCTCAGTTTATTTGGTATTTAATTGGTCGGTCAGAGTATAGGGATAATATGTAATATGTTATTTAACCCTTGTTTTGTTACAGTATTTGAAAATAGCATCCGAAAATATTGAGAATAGCAATGGAGCACGAGACGAATTGAGTCTCCACGGATCAATAATCGGGATAATGTGCAAGCATGAAGGCGATAATCCTCCCGTAAACAACAACACCGATCAAATGAATGACGATGATACGTTTAGGAGGTTTTTAGAATACATGCAACAGCAAACGAGAGAGACTCCTGTTCATAATGCAGGTGAAAATTATGGCAACCCATAGTTGGTCACCGCTAAGCAGTTCAAGGAGCTGGGACCACCGGAGTTTTTGGAAAAACCAGACCCACTTAAGGCAGAGACGTGGATTAAGCAGATCACCAAGATATTTGATGTCTTGGAATACTCAGAGGAGCAAAAAGTTCCATTCGTACCCTTTATGTTGCGTAAAGAAGCAGATCATTGGTGGGAATCTATAAAACGTACTCAGCCTGAGCGAATAACGTGAATGTTTCTAAGAGGTCTGAAACCCAATATACGTCAAAACCTTATTTCTCACAAACTTTGTTTATATTCAGATGTTGTGAATAGGGCTCAGTTATTAGAGCATGATAATGAGTCAGCACAACCAAAAGGCAACGACCAACAACACGATAATAATCGTACCGGTGGCAACTGTCATCGGAACAATGATAACCATCGTGGAGGAAATTAAAGATTGCATTTGTATTTTGTACCATGTATCTGGCGACTCAAGATGGGTGATGTATACCTACTTTTGAAGGCGTCACAGAGAATCGATGAAATAAACTCACAAACAAACCTATCATAAATAGGAAATAAACTCCTCATAACAAAAGAAGTAAACTCATCTATCTGTGAATCGAATATGAGATCTAAATGTCAAGTATCTTAGTCTTAACTATTATGCTAAAATGCAAACTTGTTAGTGACAACATTTATGACAAAAAGTATTTTTGCCATAATAAATTTGAGCCCGAAGCTTATTAATGACAATATAATTCCATACACATTTATCATTAATCACCATTTTTTACGATAATTTAAAGTTCATCATCAAGAATTTTGCCATTAAATCTAACTTTTCTTGTTTTGTTGCCAGCATTATGTTGGACTGTCACAGGAGCTTTATCACAGTCAATGATCACAAAAGTCAAAACCAAAGAGTTTCACCACTAAGGATGAAAGTTTATTATGATTAGATAAGTTACGATAGAAGGAACGAAGGTGAGAATTAAATGATTTATTTTTATTAAATTAATAAAAAAAATTGTATTTAATTATGATGGGAATAGAATAAATTATTTCCATTTCTCTCAAATTTGTAAATTTTATTCGGTCGAGGATGATATGGAATGAATCATTCTACTCTCTATTTTATTTCCTCCTTTATTATATTGAGACTTGTTTAGCTACTGAGTCAAGCATGATCTCGAATTGAACCCAAGCAGTTTGAACTTTTCGAACGAATATGATCTAAGTATTAATAGAAAATTACAATTTAAAGGGTTCGAATAATTTATCGAATTTTAAAATCTACTCATATTTAAATAATTTATATTTCGAGACGAACTCAAATCAAACTTTTAGTTGAACAAATCTGAATCGATGCAGGCTGTTTGCTTAATTTTCTGACCTTCTTGGTAGAAATTTGAGGGATAAATAGCTAATAAATAGTGTCATTCGGGTTTATTCTAAGTGATGTTTGATAAAATTGAGTAATTAAAATTTAAATGGTTAGTATATCTTAATAAAAATCATTTAAATAAAATAACATTTGAACTTATAAAGATGTTTAATAACTAAAAAATATAAAACATCTGAATGACTTTTAAATTTAAAAATATCTCAAATTGACATTTCAAAAATCAATAATAATCCTAAAATTTGGAATGGAGAGAGTACAATATTATAGAGGTTTCATAGATTTTTTTTATTAAAGGGCAGCTCTTAGTGATTTGGATTTATATCTTCATATTACCGATTTATAGACATTAAGAGATAAATAAAATTTTACCAAACAGATTTACCCTCTTACCAAATCAAATGTAGAATTGTTAAAAAATAAACAAACACCATCTAAATCTTAAAAAATAGTAGTACTAAATTGTTTTAAGATGGACCTTAGAGGTTGTTTGATAACCTTAATACTCACTTAACAAGAAAATGTTTCATTAAGTCAGAAACATGATTTATACAAAATTATTATTAAACAATTTAATTGGAGGACATATTATCTCCGTTTCAAAATTAGAGATATATTTTGACTTTTTAAAGTTAATTTGCGAAATCTTAAAATTTAAAATTGATATAATTTCGTTCAAATTTTAAAAATAACAAAAATAATAATTAATATTATTTTATAGTTAGTTTAGACTACTGGCTAAATCTATGTGGTTGAGATAAACAATGAAGCACATGAGACCGTTGAGTCACCACAGATTAATGCCCAGGATAATGTGCAACAGGAAGACAATAATCCTCATGTAAACAATAACACCGATGAAATGGTGAACGATGGGATGTTCGGAGGCTTTATGCAATTCATGCAACAACATCGGAAAGCGGCTCGCCCAAAATGCGGTGGAAACACGATGACAACTCTCGGGACGGTCACCGCTTAAGCGATTCAAGAGAGCTGGGACCACCGGAGTTTTTGGAGAGCCAAAACCACTTAAGGCGGAGGCGTGGATAAAGCGGATCAACAAGATATTTGATGTCTTGGGATGCTCAGGAGCAAAGGTTCCCTTTGCCACCTTCGTATTGCAGTGAAGAGAGGATTACTAGTGGGTATCAGTAAAGCGTACTCAACACCGCCACACTCAAAATGTCTTGGGAGAAGTTCCAAGAAACATTCAACAGCAATGTACTTTCACGAAAGTATTAAATCACATGAAGGAGGTAGAGTTCATCAAGCTTGAAAGCAAAACAATATGATCGTGGCGCAAAGGCGAAGCTAAGTTTCTTAGAGTTGTCTCGGTTTGCGGCCTACTTGGTTGATAATGAGAGAGAATGACGTGGATGTTTCTAAGAGGTTTGAAACCAGAGATACGTCAATACATTATCTCTCGTGATGGACTTGGTATGATTATGACGGGGATTAATCGGTATAATCATGATAGTAATGTTACAAATGATGTGGTAAAAGTTCTCATTGGCGTAGTGCATTGATGGGCCGAGTTGTTGGCATGATCATGACCATTGATGAATCAAGAATATTCTTGGCCCGTAGTGCATGGATAATTTGTGGTTGTGATCTTAATGAATATCCGGGCGTAGAAAGTAGGGGATGATGTGGATTATTTATTAAGTGAGTCCCAATGATAAAAGTGATGAAAAACCTTTTAAATCATAAAAGATAGTAGATTTTATTCTCTACTTGACTCTTTTAATGGATTCTTTGTCATTCTTGATTAAACTTGATGTTTGTTATATTGTATCGGTTTAAACTTTGTTGAAGGCTAACGATAATTTATTATGTATTATCTTAGTCATAATATTTCTTCTAGGGCTAGTTGAGCTCACCTTTTACTTTCATTATTCTATTCGAGGAAATGAGAGCGTAGCGAGGGACTAGTCGGGAGCGGAGTGATTGGTCGAGGATAATAGCATTAGTAGTCCTCCTATTACATTAAATAGTGTGATAATAAATGTAATGAGGACTCAATTGAGTGTGGATATTATTTAGATGACAATATTTGTATTAAAACTCACAACATATGTTTTGTTGTATTTTACACGACTATTGTATAATTAAGTTGTATTTGAATTTTGTACCATGTATTTGGCGACTCAAGATGGGTGATATATACCTATTTTGGGGGCGTCACATTTATCCTCTTACCAAATCAAATGTAGAATTGTTAAGAAGTAAACAAACACCATCTAAATCTTAAAAAATAGTAGTACTAAATTGTTTTAAGATGGACCTTACAGGTTGTTTGATAACCCTTAATAGTCACTTAACAAGAAAATGTTTCATTAAGTCAGAAACATGATTTATACAAAATTATTATTAAACAATTTAATTGGAGCAAATATTATCTTCGTTTCAAAATTAGAGATATATTTTAACTTTTTAAAATTAATTTGCGAAATCTTAAAATTTAAAATTGATATAATTTCGTTCAAATTTTAAAAATAACAATTAATATTATTTTATAGTTAGTTTAGACTACTGGCTAAATCAATTCTACTTTTACAAGCAATCTACTCATATATACAAATTTTAAATACATGTCTTTAATAATTAAGCAAAACCCTAATAACTGTTAAACTGAACCATCGACCCTACTCGGGCCTAGAAGCCAAAAGTTAAATCAACGAATTACTCCCCTATATGTAGTAAAAAGATTAAAAATTTTAAATATGGATCGTTCATGTCTCTTGTGGACAGTTAAAACTATGTTTATCTAAATAGTAACACAACAAATATTTGAACATTTTCATATATATATATATATATATATATATATAGACACACGTTTAGGTACATATATCATAGATATGCACATACAAATAGGAATGTCCTTCATATTTTCTATCGACCCTCATTGTCACAAGCTTATATAAAACAAAGGTGAATCTTTATTGTCTATTGATACTAAATTTCAAGGTGATAAATAAGAGAAATTGAAATATTCAATTATTTTCATTTAAGTTGAATATAGAAAGAATTAGGTAAAACATAAGGAGGGGAGAAGCCATTGCCGTTGACGAAGAAAATAAGCCAACAGTAAAATGAGATTCCCACCCCACCCCACCCCTCTCCTCCCCTCTTTTTCTTCTGAAAATAAGAATCCCTTTCCTTAAAATAAAGTAAAATGTTATTCCATGTTTCATTTGGGACGCACGCATGAAATATTTGAAACCAACTCGACAATTTTAAAATATAATGGACTTGTAGCCACTACGTACCCTTAGATTGTGCAGTCGAGTCGATGATATAACCATCGAGTACACAAAATACCCCCAACCACGCAAACTAGACAATCTTATAGTATCCCCAAGAGGATCGTCTCAAAGGATATATTGATGTTGATATTTTAAAATCAAGGATAAGTAAATGGAGTAGGAAAGGAAATGAAATGCAGTGGTAATTAATCTTCAAGTCCTCCATGTAGCAATGATTGATTATGAATTTCTAACAGCAAAATAACACAATTAAGTTGATATAGTGAATATTATATAATTCAAGCAAGCAAGCATGTCTAGCTAGGTAAGTATACTAGGAATAATAATTGGTAGTTACAATACTAAATTATTTCTCAATTTATGAGCTATCACCACATAACAATATATATGTCAAAGAAACTGAAGGTCTTAGTAGTAATTTTTTAGTTGGGTTGTTGAGAAAATGAATGATTAAAAAGTATAGAAATTTAGCAGAGCAACTACTTGTAGATAGGCAACCAACCAAACCAAACCACAAAATTCTCATATATATCTCAGCATTAGGGAGTTGGGAAATTAATTAGTGTAATAATACCAAAGGAATGGCGGGTATGTTGATGTACCGATCCAAAGGAATGTCTTTGACATGCATGAATTTTAAGGCCATGTTTTCAAAATACGACCGACCAATGTTCATCTTTACCGTGCGGAGGGAGGGGTAGACTTTTTGTTGGGGCAGCCAGAAAATGGACATGGGGAAAGCCTAAATTTTAGTAAAGTTGCAGCTTTAATCATTAAATCACAAGATGAATACTTCCCTACTATACTATGCTATCCTATCATCCTAGTACAATACTAATAATTTAGAATCAAAGAAAATGATTACTTACAAATGCTATAGTCAATGAATCATGTACAATCTTTTTAGCTCTCTTCTACAAACGAAATATTACAGCACAAGATTAAATAATTTCAAGATTCCTTCTCTCTTCTCTCTTGTGCATTTTTCAAATTCCAAGTGGAACAGATCTGTCTGTACATCTTTAATTCTTAAAAGTCTGATGCTTCCTGCCTCCCATTCACATCTACCATCGAGTTGTTACGAATCATGTACTCCCTTTTTTGGGATCGGCTCCTTGGTAGTAATGTCCCGGAGCACGACAACCAACCCGAGTCACCAGTTATTGCATTATAATAAATCTTTGACTTCCGTTATGTATTGCGATAAACATTCAAAATATATATCATTTTCCTAAATCTTTCGTATGAGAAATACAATGTTTTACGTACTTTACTAGTTCTAGAGTTCTATAGACAAGAAAGGAAATTTGCTTCCCCTTCTGTCCTGTCCTGTCCTGTCAACCCATGTGGGCTCACTATCTCTGCCCTTTTAACAAAAACATATAGCCCGTGGGCCACCACCCATGTGCTTAACAAGGAACTTCGCATTTAACAAAGCCCAATTATTCAGAAAGTCCAATTGGGACACAATAATTCCCATCAATACCCTGCTCCAATACAAACAAACTAGAGTGTTCTGTCCTGTCCTGTTCTGTATCATCAAATTACTCTACCGGACGATATCAGAGAAATACTCCAGAGTTATTATTATGCTGTCAAAGCCCTTAAAAGAAATAAGACAACAAATAAGAATAATTAATTGCAATGTTCCTATAAAATGACTTCAGAAAGCAAAAGGGAAAAGCGAATATACAGAAGCAAGAATGGAAAGAAAATGATGGCTGATGCTTATTTGTCGAATCACAATATTTTTCCAGTGAATTATCATGATACAATTTGCAGCCCACTTTCTGATAAGCAATAAATTACATACTGTAACGAAAGATATAGCAGGGCATGACAGATCCTAGCTTGCAAGAATATCGACACTCATAAATTCCACTCTAAAATATGGTGGCACTTATTATATAAACCTGGTTCTGAAGTGCGCATTAGGTAGAGAGATTCGCACCATCAACTTCATTCTTTGCCATCAGCAGCACGAAGAGAGCCTAGTTGAACGGGTGCTTGGGTTCCCACGACTTTTGATGACCCATAAATTGACAGATCAGCACCCTGAGCTTTCTCCTTCTCAATTTGTTCCTTTATCCAAAAGTATGTGATTCTCAGTCCATCCTGTGTTATATATCAGATATGTATAGAAATGATTAGAGTGTCATCAATTTGCTAAATAATAGCAGCAGGAGAGTATTACATGTATAGAAATAATACCTTCAATCTCATGGTAGGGGCCCAGCCAAGCTTCTCCTTGATTAAAGTATTATCTGAGTTTCGACCACGGACACCCTCAGGGCCTGGAATATGCTGAATGGGAAGCTTCTTGTCCTCAAAGCTGAGAACAATCTCCGCCATCTCATTCATGCTTACCATCTCATCACTTCCAATATTTACTGGCTCTCGGAAGTCAGACTTTGTCAACCTGTTCACAACAGATGTTTATGTGAAAATAATACATTAACATGATACAGATCCCCATGTCACAATAACAACATTCTATTTCCCCATTTTGAAGGTGTCTTGTTTGGAATCCAACTGGATTTTTACTTCTCCAAGTACAATGAGGTTTCATAAATGAGCTCACCAACATTTCTTTTTATAGAAACATGTAAGGTTCAAGGTCTAAATAAATGCCAAAATATAAAAAAAAAATTCCATGCCAAAATTAATAAGGTAACATTCTACTTTATAGGAAGTTTCATCCCTAGTATCAGCCACCTATATAACAAACCTCTCCACGAGCAAAATAACTTGCAAGGAGCAATTTTTAATATTATCTAGGTATTTTATCAACAAATGCAGTTTTAATCATTCACAAGAACTCTCCGAAAAACCAAAAGACATGATTTAGTTATCAACATCGGTATGCAATCAAACTCAATAAAGCACATTACCATAGAAGTTCAAAGAGGACACATGTTCAAGGGCTAGGCAAATTTACCTCAGGACGCCTTCAACACATTCATCTATGAATGTGAAAGATCTAGTCTGCAGCCCATCTCCCCACATCTCAAACTTATCAGTAGAAGTAAGGGTTTTCCTACAGAAAGCAGCTGGTGCCTTCTCCCTCCCACCTGAAGAGATCAAATAAGTACAAGAAAATTACTATTAATGACTAGTAACCAAAAATTTCTGTCCTGAGGAAACTGAATCTTCAAATACCTTTCCATGTCCCGAATGGACCATAAATGTTATGGAAGCGTCCAATTCGGCACTCGATTCCAAAGTCTTTGGTGTAATGCTTGCATAATTCCTCCGTTGCCAGCTTTTCTAAGCCATATGCATCTTGAGGCTAAAATGCAAGCAATATATACTCTCATTAATATTTTGCATCTCCAACTTAATAATATTTATACATAAATATAGTTAATCTTCATCAGTTATGCGGGATAAACCTCTGCAGGCCAAGCATCGGATTCCTTTAAGCTCACATTAGTTTCCAACTGCTTAAATTCAGGGTAGATGCAAGCACTAGAGGCATAAAAGAACCTGCACACCATAATAAAAGTCAAAGACCTGCATCCATGTAATGAAAACTTCCATACTGGTAACTAGAAGCAACTAAATGGATAAACCAATGGTAGAGGAGTATATAATGAAGTATGCCTAGAGCAATTTTACTGCCATAACAATTTAAACTAAAAATTCCAATGATCTAATATAGTTGGCATGGTATAGTAACAGTTTATATGGTAGTTCTCTCTATAACCATAATCTCCCACAAAGATTGGAGAGGTGCTAATGGATTAATGTCCATGGTGCAACAATAACCACTTTTGAGCTGTCGTTCGTCCTACTTTTTAAAAATCCAGTCCCAAGAAGAAATAAAGTTACTATTTGAAAGGATATATGTCAAAGGAGAAGCCCTTAGCCACACCGTAGCCACATGAAAATAGTAATTGCACTTTTTCCACCTAATACCAGGAGACCATTCCAACTTTTTAAAGGAATAACTTCAAAAGGTCAAGTGATACTTTTCGAAAGAGTTAATTCCTGCAAAAGAGAAATATATTTTTACAATAAATGCAAATTTTGCAATAGTCACGGAATACAAATGTCTCTGTCATAATAACACAAAGCACATTCCCAGAATTTAAGAATTTTAATTCATATTAGCAAGCTTAACAACCAATAATAGAAAAAGAAAACAATCCTAGAAACGAAACACCAGTTCAAGGTGACCAACCTCTTAACACCATTTATCCTTCCAGCTTCAAGCATGTTGAAACTGATCATTGTGTTGTTATACATAATGACAGAGTGGTTGGACTGGATGAAGCCCATACCTCCCATATCAGCAGCGAGGTTGAAGACATGATCAACTTCCTTTGTAACTTTCAAGCAGTTATCCATCACTCTGAGATCAACCAGATGAAACTCATGACAAAACATGTCTTCTGGCATGTGCTCATTTTTTTTCCAGTCAGAAGCAATGATGTAATGTCCCTCACTCTTTAAGCGCCTCGCAATGTGTGAGGCAATGAATCCACCAGCTCCAGTGATGGAAATCCTGAGCTTCTCAGATGGCCAGTAGGGTTCCCTCTCAAGGCTCTCATAGGTGTATGCACCATAACTGGTTTTCGCGGCACTTCCCATACTGTAGATGCAATATGAATAAAATGTACATGCTTGAGTAAAACATCACAAAACATATACAAGTCAAGGTGTTTGTGATAGACTGTGCTTAGGGAGGGACAACTGTGATGTAGAAAGACAAGGAGCTAAAGGATGGTGAGACAAGTTGAAACAGCCAATTAGTGCAAAAATGAATATAACAAGCATAAGGATATAAGAAATGGAACAAAATGAAAAAAGCAATTGCCCAATATAAATTACGTCTCTATTTTGGATTCGGAAAGAGCAGGAAATTTTTTGTTTTCTAAAAAACATAAAGGAAAGGAAAACCCCTCTTAATGAATACAAGTTCAATTCTATATACTTCTGAAAATCTAACATCAATTTTATTGCTAACATATAATGCAATGTACTTTCAGCAAACTCTTAGAACTTTTTCCATTCTTTTTCCCCTGAGCTAACCTAGGTTCAAACAAAGACTAAGAATTTACATAAGACACATTAATCTTGCACTAAACTAAACACAAAAGAGGAAGATATAAAACTCTAACCCATAAAATAAAGAGTACTTATATACAAACAGTTCTGTTTGTCCATTCTACATTGTTTGGAGTTTCAACAAACTAAAACAAAATCAAAACATGAGTAGCAAACAAACCTAACTCCAGGACCAGAACGAGGCTAACAAAGTTTATCTGTATGCTTATACACACCTACAGAATACTAAAAATCAAAAAACTAGAAAACTAAAAGTTAAATCTTTAATTATGGGATATCAAGGAAGCTATAGAGAAGGTAATGATAAAACACAATGAGCTGAAAATCATATTCCCGAACCCAAAAAAGTAATAATAAATTAATCTCGTAATTAAGAATAAAAACTGAATGGAAAGTAACAGATATAGATCCAACTATATACTACTCCTATGAAGATAATGTCGAAAACAGAACATTTAGTCTCTCTTCAAACATAGCATAACCTCACAAAATAAACAGAACCCAGACAAAAACATTAGTATACCAACGTGTTGATAGAACCATATCAAGTATAAAACGAAAGAGATTGAATTTTTGAAACAGGGTATTATTACAGAAGCAAAATACAAATTGACAAGAAATTCAATTACCTTGAACAAGTCGAATTAGAAGTATTTGAGGCCGAGAGATTGAATATAAGATAGATTGTATAATGGGTTGTAGTAAATCCCCTCAAGAAGATAAGTTGGACAACAGATCTCTGCTTTGAGCCTACGACACCTCTGTTATTATATAGAGCTACTGACCAAGTGACTCATATTTTGATGATTTATTTTTAATTTAATTTAATTAATATTATTATTTATTTTCACTTGGTATATACTCCACTCCGTAGTCCGTATATATATTTTGTGATGGTATTTCTGTTTCCAATTTTTGTGGATAGGAGGAATATATAGTTTGCGAAACCAATCAAAAGACTCTTATCTTTTATTGGGGAATGGGCATGCAAATTTCCATTTGTTTTTTTTTTTTCCTAATGAAAACTAAAAAATTTCTTTGAGTAGTTATGATTTTCTTTTTTGATGATTTAATTGTGGTTTAATAAATTGCAATTTTATGTATGATATAATTGGAACAATATTTTTAGGTATTACTCCTGTAAGTTTCTTCTAGTCCAAAAAAAAAAAAAATGGAATTTGTGGTAGTCAAGTTACCTCAATTTCAATTTTAGCACATTTTTCATGCCTGTGGTATTCATGTCCGAATAAAGAGAGACTCTTGAGTCCAGGATAGAAAATTAATATTCCTCCCTTTCAAAAGTAGATACTAATCCGGAAGCTCAGCCTTATTAGGTGCACATCTCTGACTGATGCTGTTTTATTTCGATTTTCGGTACATACGAGAATAGGACAAGGGGTCGTAAAATTCCAAAGTATGATGAAATATGCTCCTAGGTTTAATTATTATGAAATATTTCATTTATTTATTATGAAATTTGATATTTCATTTTTAGAATAATAATAATAAAAATGTTTTGTAATAAAACAACTTCCCACTATGAAGTACTCCTTCCGTTCCTTAATATAAGTCGTTTTAGAAAAATATTTTTGTTCCTAAATATAAGTCGTTTGAGAATTTCAAGTAAGCATTAATTGCTTAGTTTTCAATATTATCTCAAGTAATAAATATAACTTTGGTTCTTACTATTTTTTATCCTATAAATAACACTCTTTTTCTAATACAAAGATAATATAGACAATTGATAGTATATTTAATGCTATATAATTATTTTTTTAATACTTATGCACAATTTTAAAACGAGTTATATTAAATAACGGTGGGAGTAATGGGCAAGAAATTTCCATGACTACATAGGAAATAGCTGAAGGAAGGTTAGGCACTCGTGGTAGGGACCAATGAAAGTAGAAATCCACAGTATTGGGTTTGAAAATATAGAAACGTGTGTTTCTAAACTTTGTTTATTTAATTTATTTTTAATTTAATTTTCTCCCTCGTCCTACAATAATACTCCTACTCCTAGTTGGTAGGTAATAAGACAGACAAGATTAGGTAGTCCTTATTCCTTAATCTTTGTCCTTTTAACATTTTTTTTTGACGGAGTCATGTTATATATTTACAAAAAATTTCAGCCGTGTATGAGATATGTAAAAATTAAAAATATTTTATTTTATTTTATTTTATTATTTATTTTATTTTATTACATACACTTTCACATTAATTATAATTTAAATTTGTCAAATATTTTTGGATATGTATATCATTTTCTTTTTCTTGATTCCCACTCTCAAACACAGAGATGAAACCTTTTCCTATTACCTAACCCAATAGAATTTTTGGTAAAAAAATTGTCCACATCAGTTAAGGCAATCAAGTAGATGATATGTTAGTTAAGTCGATATATATCTTATTGGCCGATTAATTATATATATATATATATATATATATATATATATAGAAGTCAGGATCTTAAAATTTCACTCTTATCCAATTCAATTCAACTCATCCTCCTTTTAGCGACGGAATTGATTGGCGGTTCGATTAAATAATAATAACCGTTATCTATACTTTTAATGACAGAATGACATATAACGTCATTAAAGTATATAGATGACGGTTGTATAGATAACCGAACCGTCAAAATCCGTCGTTAAAAAGGGAAGTTGAATTAAAGTGAATTTTAAGATCCCGGACCCATATATATATATGCGTGATGTATTTGTAAGTCAAAAACGCGAATTTATAATTGAATAATGGGGTGCATAAGCATAATAATATACATTAGATTTTGCACAAGAATAAAATAATTTGTTCGCTCTGACTCTGATTTTATGACAATATATTGTGCGAGAATTTAAGAATGGGTGCATACAAAATTAATACAGAGATTACAATAACATGTAGTAGTATTGTATAAGAAGCTTACAACTTATGTACTAACAACATACAAAATCTCGTTTCTTTTGCGTATGATGGGACTTAACTTCATTTTCTAATTAGTAAATCAAAATATTTAATAGTATTCACGATACATTTATACAAAATTTTTAAGAAAATATAGATTTTTTTTAAAATAAAATAAAATTATAAAGTACTCGTAGTAGTAGTACATTATTCTTTAAGATCCAAGGCCAACTTGTTAATTTAGCCAGATGGTGAGTTGGGCCATTTGATTTGTAGTAGCTGATGCCTGATAGAACATCTTCCAGAGTCCATGATCATCTGGGCTTAATTTTTTAAAGGTCCATAACAATTCAGACTAAAATTACCAAACCACGCATAATTATTTACAGGTCCAAAAAAATACAGACTAAAATTACCAAATCGCCATATTCCAGAGAGACTGAAAGAGATGCTGAAGAGAGAGCAGGGCAGGCAAGCAAGCAAGCAAGGCGGAGGATCGGTTGGCCCCGCCACTCCGGAGGTGAAGAGAGGCCGGAAATTCGGATGAAACTCCGTCGCCTCATTCTCTGCTTCTGACTCCGGGGCACCTTTAACACTCCTGGGATCATCTCTCCAAATTCATTCTGCACTCGCCGGTCAGTCAATCATAACCATAGCCTATTACTTAAATTTATTTCAGTTTCAATTGCTATACCAACAGTTTGAGCTATAAGAAATTTGTATGTGTTATGTTTTGCATGTTATTTATGCGGATATTTCACATTGGGCTTTGTAACGAGCCAAATTGGAAGTGTTTATGATGCTTTGAAGCTTTTGTAATTTTATTTCGATGGAAGGTTTACTAGTTACAACAGATGGGTGAAATGATCCATGAATAAGTGAATTCTTGACTAATTAATTATATTAAGTAATTTTATTAATTAATTATATATGTGGGGTTTTTAAATATAATTTCACTGTAATCCACTGTTCCAGAATTATAAACATTTCTAATTTTTGACTATTAAATGACATAATGACATTTCTAGGGTGCCCCTTATATTTTAAGTATTCTGACATGCTACCACCACTACATTTATAACTTATGTTTGAGATATGTTTGACAAATTAAATTTTTCCTTAAAAATTATCTTTTAGAAATATATCTCTAAGAGTCTGTTTGATGGAGCAATGCGGTGGACTAAAAGCATTTTTTAATTAAAGTTAAAAACTTTTTGATGATTGGTGTCTCTCCGGAAGCTCTTTTAACAAGTAGACATTAGAGCTCTAAATCAATTCTACATTGTATTAGAACATTTGCGCTTGACTGAAGCACTTTTGGCTTAAGCACAAAGTATAAAGTTATCCTCAAATCGTTGAATAAAAATTATTTTTTTATGCACTTTTACAATTTTTTAACCAAACATTATTTTACTTGCTCGTTAAAATAGTTTTGTCAGAAGCTCAAAATATTGAACTGCTTCATCTCACCACACCACACCACACCACACCACACCTCGCCACCCTGCCAAACAAGTACTAGTTTTTAAATGATGAAGTAAGGATGAGCTTGTTGCACTTTACTGTTAATTTGATTGTGCTACTTGAAGTCTTCAAGAACCAAGTACATCGTTTAATTATATAGCAGACTCACGTGATTCTAGTATTGACTGCATATGCCTAATGTATGAAATATGGCATCCTGCTAGATGACTTCTGGGTGAAAATTTTGAAGTTGGATAATCATTATCTTTATATACATCAGTGATCAGTACTTCCTCAAGTTGTGCGCTAGTGTGTTTCCTGTGTTGAATTTGGAGGTTAGAGTACTTATAAAAGTCAACACAATGAAGGTTTTAATGTTTCCGGTATCAATAATGTGGAATAGCGTTATTTAGAGTACTAACTAGATACAAACCCGCGCTTTGCGGCGGGATTATTCATTTTGTTAATAATAAATTTATACATGCAATTAATAAATTAAAATATAATAAGAAGATGGTAGATTGTTATGCGATTATCAAATTTTAATAGCATATGTTATATAGTGTTCCATAAAAATTTTGTACGCAAATACATATCCAAGTATATAATTAATCTGATCACTAAACCCCAGAACATTACATAACAATTGTGTGTGTGTGTGTGTGTGTGTGTATATATATATATATATATATATATATATATTAATGTCTTGATAAAAATGTTTATAATGTAACCAATATGGTTAAAAATGGGTAACACTTTCATTCTAAAGCACTAACAAATATTTAGAAAGTGTCATGCACAATGCCATCGAATTGTTATATTGATATGATTGCTAGTGGTATATTTGAAGTCATTACACATTACACAAACCTCACGAGCCTCGAATATCGACACGTGTACTTGATGCATTTTGAAGAGTCATTTTGTCTCGTACGCGCTTACTTGCACGAATTCTAACATCCAAAGCGAAAGGGAAAGCAATGAAAGAATGTCTCATTTTGGTCCTCGGACATGAAGGGAAAGCACGTATTACATGCGTAAACCGAAAAGCACGAGAATTATTAATTATGTTGGATCTTCGTATCAAACAAACACCATGTCCAAAAACATAGCAGTATAGCACCGTGTCATACATAACACAATGTTATAATTAAAGAACGAATACATTGCCTCATTAGTTTTTTTTATCAATTTTTGACAATTGTATAGGCACTCACAGTATTATCATAATGCCAAAAAAATTTATTAATGATGATGAAAATGATTTCTGGGATGCTAGTACTTAACAAATCATGCAAAGCCACTGATCCATATAATAGAATGCGATAAATGAAGAAGCCGTAAATATAAACACCGTGAGATATAGTCCACAAAATGAAGCCATAGCCCTCCCATTGAATGACCTTGTCCCATAATCGAAGGTCTTCATATAACTCCTTTGCACTTTCAATGAAGATTTAAAATTGTAGGTATAAAATTTTGTTGTATTGCAAGCGAGAATAAAATCCATGATGCACCTAAAATAATGCAAGAAGCATGACAACAAAAATTTAACTCTGCCAAGAACTGCATACACCAAATTCATTGTCACATTACCATTGAACCATAGGTACCAGGATTATCACATTTAAGCTTTTTCCAGTTTAGGTCTTCATTCCAGTTATATTTATTGAATGTGCAATATATTCACACAAACAAAAATTAGCACTTAAATGATCTTTTTAACAGTCGTTGCAATCTTATAAATATTTGCGACAAGAATCTGGACAATAGTGAAATATAAGAATTTAGACATACTTAATAGTTGATTTCAACATTGCATAAAATATCAACGAATAAATAATTATTATCATCCACAACTCTTTTATAGGAAATAGTATTGCGCGAGAGAAAAAAAAGTTTCACACTTAGCTAAAAATTCAGTGTGTTTGTCGGATTGAAAACTAACAGAACATAAAAATTCATGTGTTTGTCGGATTGAAAACTAACAAAACATAAAGGAATTTAGCTCCTATATTAAATAAAAACGAAAAGAATTAGAGTAAAACACATACGAAATGGACTTGCATAGAATTTCAAATATTGTCATCCAAAAAGTAAAAGACAAACCTATTATACTCTTATTTAAAAGTTTTTCAATGGTTATACATGAATATATATACACAGACAAAAAAAATGAATATACATAAACTCTACTCAGTACATGTATTAACAAAATTTCAAGTTGAAGGTATAATAAAAACTAAACAATTTTGTAGGGGGTAGTGTTGAGAGTTTACCGGTTTATTTTTGTCTTTACAACTTGAATTTGGCTCGATTGAGATAGCTTTGTAAATGCAGATCATAGATTTGCCTAAAAAGATTCAAATAGATTATAGTAGAAATTTCATGAGATATAATAATAAAATAATCAGGGTTTACACTAATAATGAAGCGTGAAAAGATAATAGCCGAAGCGATCGAACCTTTCTACATTAAATTGTGAAAAACTTTCTGGAAAACTACATTCTTTGTAGTATTGTATGTTTGTCCATCTTTGTCACAAATTAGTATTTTTTACTCCACTCTTGCTTGTAACTCTTGATACTGCTACATACAATTGGTCATGGCTAAAAATTGGACGTGACATATAGTCCAACATGTGTGAGAGATTGCCCCTAGCTCTTATTAATTGTCATGAAAAAGTAAACAACCAAAGGAAATTGTCTTTATTGGAGTTTAAAAGGTAACCTAATGTTCGACGGTGTTAAGACCAAGCGAGGTATGAAAATTTTGTGTCCAAAATTGCCGACTGAAATTACTTTTTCTTCTATCAGATGTTTTCCTAATTGAGTTACTATTAATCTCGTGACATTGCACAAACCATATCATTGATCTATATTTCGGAGCAACATTACAGGAACCCCAATCTTCAACGTTATCTTGTGGTTTGACATTCCAGAAGATGTAATGCTATTCAAATATTATAGGGTGTAAATGCCTTCATAGCTGTTTGAGTTTTTATCAACCTTACATAGGACATATTAGATATGGTACTTCATCACCTGGCCATAAATACATCACATATTCATTCACCTTATTTATAGCATCAAGTGTAGGAGCAAGGATGGCTTGGTCTTGGAAATAAAAGCCATCGTCAAAATTTTCCAATAAATTAGGATATGTGATATCAACAATTGCTGCAAGAGGATTGATCGAATATTTGATAAGAAAATTAGGATAAATAACGGGGAGTAATGATAATAGCTCAGTAATAATAATATCATAAAGTAGTGATTTTAGGAGATAATAATTAAATTAGAAAATATAATATCATAATAGTTTACATTACCAAAATAGTTTAGATTTGTAGTGATTTAGGGGATTATACATTTAAAATATTAATTTGGGATTAAAAAGTAGTGATTTTAGAAGATAATAATTAATTTAGTAATGATAATATTAGAGCAGTTAACATTATTAGAGCAGATTTAGATGTGTAGTGATTTAGGGATTATAAAATCAAAATAATAATGTAGGATTAAAAAGTAATGGTTTTAGAAGATAATAATTACGTTACGATAATATAAAAACCGTTTAGATTGAAAAAGTAGTGATTTAGTGGATTATAAAATCAACATAGTAACTTATGATTTATATTATTTGTTATTTTAATTTTGTTTTAAATTGTATAATATTATTTTGTAATATAATTATAAATGGTATAATATTATGTTGTAGTATAATTAAATTAGTAATGATAATATCTCGCACGTTTAGATAGTAGTGATTTTATTATATCGTGTATTATAATATTATACCATACATGTATGATATAATGTATGGTATAATTATGAATCTTATAATATTTAAAAAGTAATTATTTTAGGATATAATAATTATGTTTTAACATAATTAAATTAGTAATGATTTAGAAAAGTAGTGAATTTTAGGGTTTATAAAATAAACATATTAGTGCGAGGATTATATATATGTATGATAATGTATGGTATAAGATTATAAATGGTATATAATATTGTAAAATTCTAAAAAATGGATTTATTGGGTTGTCACGATTCGGTAATGTTGGAACTTATATATATGTATGGTATAATATTATAAAAAGTATAATATTATAAAATTCAAAAACCGGTGTAATTATGTATGAGTTGTCATTACAAAAACAATTTAGATTTGTAGTGATTTAGTATATTATAAATTCAAAATATTAATTTGGGATTAAAAAAAAATAGTGATTTTAGGAGATAATAATTAAATTAGAAATGATAATATCGGAAAAGTTGACATTATCAAAAAAGCAGTTTAGATTTGTAGTGATTTAGAGGATTATAATTAAAAATATTAATTTGGGATTAAAAAATAGTGATTTTAGGAGATAATAATTAAATTAGAAATGATAATATCGAGCAGTTGACATTACCAAAAGCAGTTTAGATTTGTAGTGATTTAGTGGATAATAAATTTAAAATATTATTTTGGAATTAAAAAAGTAGTGATTTTAAAAGATAATAATTAGTTTAGTAATGATAATATTAATACGATTAACATTATCAAAAGCAGTTTAGATTTTGTAGTGATTTGGGGATTATAAAATCAAAATAATAATAATAATATAAAAAACGTTTAGATTGAGAAAATAGTTATTTATGAGATTATAAAATAAACATAGTAAGTTATGATTGATATTATTTATTATTTTAATATTGTTTTAAAATAAATGTTTTAAAGCGTATAATATTATGTTGTAATATAATTATAAATGGTATAATATTATGTTGTAATATAATTAAATTAGTAATAATAATATCCATTGATTTAGATGTGTAGTTATTTTGTTATATCGTGTATTATAATATTATACCATACATGTATGATATAATTTATGGTATAATTATGAATGGTATAATATTAGAAAAGTAGCGATTTTAGGATATAATTGTTTTAAATGTTTTAAAAGCGTATAATATTATGTTGTAATATAATTATAAATGGTATAATATTATGTTGTAATATAATTAAATTAGTGTGGGATGCACATTAATTATATAGAACATGTGTTGCAATGTGGAAAAGGCACATGTCATTCAATGATGCTATGTACTGCAATTTAGTATAGATAATAGATAATAGATTTCATTCAAAATCTTACCACATCAGCACAGCCTCATATGAGCTCACGTAAATTGTTCATTCCATTTTAATAAAATAATTAAACCAATTTCAAGTTTCATGACAAAATTAATTATACTTCCAGTATCCCATAAAAAAAACCCAATTTAGATTCTTTTACTAATCAATTAGTGAAAATTACAATTTCAATTCATGTAAATTAATTTGATAATGTAATAGTTGATTTCTTGAACTACTTTAAAAATATCGAGTTACTTTAAAATTATTATTTTAAAGATAAAAATAAATATTCACATGAATTATAAAATTTTAAAAATTAACTATAATGAAAGTTAAATAGACTCATTTTGTTAAACAAAAGAGTATATACGAAAGAAAAATGTTAAATTCTATATATGAAAAAATTATATACAACTTACGTGTAAGTTCCATTATTTAGCTCAATTAATGCTTGAGCCTTGACCTCAAGCGCCACCACATCCGACACAACCATCTCCACCAGAAGCGGAATACCTGTCCAGATTTAGGGGAGAATTAGGGGATTGAATTTGGTTTTTTACAATTTCAGTTGTTATTTTAGAGGGGTATTTTTGTCAAGGGCAATAAGGAACATTAATTAGAATGAACATGTGTTGATTTTGTAGAATGAGAGATGTCAATTTATTGTGTCACGTACTATGATTTAGTATATATAATATATAATAGATAATAATAGATAATAGATTTCTCAATCAAGACTCTAGGATATTGCATTGCATGGTCATATTTATGGAAGTGGTTAAATAATTATGAAATAAAGTAATTGGACTTTCAAAATTAATATGAAAATATAATGAAAAATCTGAACCTTAATGGTTTATAATATGGAATTATTTAATTGGTATATTAAAATAAATATGGAAATATCCAAATCTTAATTGAGCCCAAGTTTACTTTCAAACTGCCCGATTCAATTTGCAATTGGTCTAATTAATTAATAGATCATATTTCATGATTTAAGAAGCGGTCAATGAAATGGTAATGAGTTGTCCATCCGAGTTGTTAAAAGAGATTAATTTTTTATTCATTTCGTTCCATATTAAAAGTTCCTATTATTTAGTGAATTATGTTTGAATCATTTCCTTAAGAACCATGACTTCTTAATTGGAATAAATCAATTTGTAATAAGCTAATTGAATGTTATATTCCATACAAATTATAAAAAGTTGTCGATTACTTTGTTATTGAATCCTTCAAGGATTTATTTTTTAAGTAGCATAATTCAATTGGATGAAAAAGTGTTGGTCGCGTAATTGGCACAAAGAATAAAATAATAAATATGAAATTTTTTTAAAATGTTGATTTTTAGGGAATAATTTATGGAGTTGGTTAGAAAATAAGTTTTTAAAAGATTTATTATCTTTCATATATCTAACCAATATTGTTTTATAAATCTTGGGATGGGTTTTATATTATTTAAGTATTCCATAATTTATTAATTGATTGAGTTTTCCATAAATTGGTTAAACAAATAAATTTTCATATCTTTAGAATCAATTAAGCGTGGTTCAAATAATTGGAAGAATTTTTGGAAGCTAATAGATTGAAGTTTTAAAATGACTATGGAAATAATTTTTAATTGCATGAAACTATGGAAGTAATTAATTAATCATAGAATAAATTTATTAGGCACATGAAAAGTAGGTAAAATAAATAAAAGTCAAATATTAAAGGAAATTTACTTTTCAAATAATTAAAACTATTTTTTCATAAAAAGCAAGTTGACCCTATCGTGTTTAAATTGATCCAATCTGGTTGTTGCCTAAGAGCGTTATATCCATAAAATAAGGTGATCAGTATAAATATCAAAGTAATTGTCAAGGGTATTTTTGTCAAGGGCAATAAGGAACATTAAATAGGATGGACATGTGTTGATTTTGTAGAATGACAGATGTCAATTTATTGTGTCATGTACTGTGATTTAGTATATATAATAGATTTTATTGAAGCAGGGCTGAAAGTAGAGAAGAACTTACATGCAGTAAATTCAACGGATTACAGATTACAAAGGAGGCATTGTCATGTAAATGTTGACATTGATACGATCATATGATACAAATCGGACACTTCTCACACATCGTCACTATGGGCGGATCTACCTTAGAGGCGATTGGGAATTGATTATTACTTGAATTTCTTGCGATCCAATTTTAATTTGATTTTGATTTTATAAAGTGTTTAGTGAAAATAAAAAATTCAGACTAAAAGACTATTAAATGTCTCAAATTTCTACTAACACCAACACTCCACTATTTTATATTGTTTAGTAACTTACATTAATGATATTTTTACAGCTATTGAAATGAGACTATCATCACGATAGTTTCAAACAATGAAATCTCGAAAAATGTTATTATAAATAATATTGTAACAATATTATTTAGTTTTATAATTTATTTTAGAGGACACGAGAAATGTCTTATAATAACAATGTTTTAAAAAATTATAAAATATCATTTTATATATAACATAAGATCAAGGAAGTGTATTCAATTACATAAAACAATATCAATTTTATATGATAGCTCACACAATTATTTCCAATATTACTCTCATTCTGCCTTTATTTTATTGTATTTTATTTTTTTATAAATTTTTATTTTAAAAAAATTGACCCCACTGAACTAATGGGCTGAATCCGCCCCTGATCGTCACGATAGTATGATAACATAGACTTGGATACATTAGCATTTAGCGCCTATTATCTAACTACAGTTCCCTATATATAAAATTAATTTTATTTATAAACATTTTTATAACAAGTAAAAGTAAATACATTTATTAATTTATAAGCAGTATCACCATTCTATTTAGATAATTAAGGATTTATGTATATGTGTATGTCAATTCATGGATATGTAACTAATCTTGTGAATGTGTAAATAAATTTTTACTTATTATTTTCTTTGATTGATATACCTTTTTGTGGGAAGATTAAAGGGAAATAAGTAAACAAATGTGACAACATTCCTTTGTACATTACACCATAATAGAAATGTCTACTAGAGGTTGCTCGGAAGGACACATCCTGCATCTTGGTTGCCTTCTTTCCTAGCTAACGCATGCATTTCTGCCTTATGGGTCTGAGAAACAGAGCATCCATTTATCCCTATTTAGAATTTATTGTCTTCTACAAGGGCCCTGTGTTGATTACTATCTGCTACTTGCTTCTTCCGCATCTAAAATAACAATTAAGTATAGTCCATGTTTCCGATGGTCAATTTGGCAGTGTCCAACACGAACACGTTGACCTAGTGAAAGAGTCCCACTTTTCTTTTAGATTGGTTTTCTGTTCATATGACTTGTGTTGCATAATTTAACAATGCTTGATGCTCTTCTCCATATTGTAGGCGTCAACTTTCTGTCTCTTACACTTCTGATAGCAAGTATATGTGGGTTTTAAGGATTTATTTTATTTATTCTTTTATAATATAATAATTATTTGCTTTCCAAATTCTTTCGAATCATAGGATATTCTCGATTTTACCAATCATTCATTGTTTACAGATAGATGACAGGCGTGATATGGCCATGACAAAGGAGCTCATAAAGAGGCCTAGGTTGAGAATTTTGGGTGCAAATTTTGTTGTCACGGGATTTGGAAATGAATACAAGGCGTCAAGCTTGCATGACACTAGTCCACATCCTAGGTAATTTTGTCATTACTACTATTTTCTTGTGCGTAAGTTTACACCATGGATTTGAACCTCAGATTTGATGATCTCCTAATGGCAGCCTGGAATCCGGTTTTTCCATTTTGGAGGCAACTGCGAAGAAAAGTATGAGTATGTCTAGAGGTGTAAACGAGTTGAATCTCTAATGCTCAAATTCGGCTCGACTCGAAAAAATTGAGCTCGGATTCGATAAGGAATTTCTAATTTTGCGCTAGATTCGACTTGGATCATTACTCAGACCTACTCGGCTCGTAAGTACTCGACTCGTTTACAAAACGAGTTACTCATGAGCCTTCAAATCGAGTTTCGAATATGAACCATTTCGCTTAATACTGAACCACTACATAATAAATTGATTATTGAACTAATGTTTATATATAAAAGTTTTTAATTACAAAGAATGTAATATAAATTGACAATCAATTCATTGATTTATTCAAGTATAAGCTTACACAATTTAGTACTATATTTTATAAATTATAAAGATCGATACAAATATCACATATTTAGCTTGTTAGTATGGATTAGACTAGCATTCGAATATGATTCATCGTGTAGGTATCGAGTATGGTTCGAGAAAAAATGAAATACTCGAACCCTAATCTGAGTGATCACTGGCATACTCGAATTTGACTCGTGTATCATTAAACAAAAAACGAGTATGGATCAGATTCGACTTGAATCAACTTTGAATTCGATCTTTGGATCATATTTTCGAATCGATTTCGAGTCAAGTACCGAACTACTCGGCTCGACTTACACCCCTAAGTCCTCATCCTTCAGAGTGGTGGTCTGATGAAGGTGGTCTGTTTAATCTAGATGAAGAAGGATGAGCAGAAAGCAGCAGTGAGCTGTTGCTGCTTCAAAAATATTATCTGCAATTTCTCTTTCATGCCACAAAATGAAGTCATTATGGCCCAACATCACCACTGCTTAGAAACACTGTTCCTATGCAATTAAGATCATAATACAGGTGACAAAAGTGCCTTGTTAGGTTGTCAGTAGTTAACATCTGATTCCAATTGAGTTACCTAAACAACCTTTGAACAATACTTAGTACTCATAATAACTAGCCAAGGCATCAGTATCTTTTTTTTTGTGTGCATGTTTGAGACATTTTGTGAAATAGGATTTATTTTTTATCCATTTTCCCCCGTCCAAATCTCCTCTCAAAAGCAAGAAATGAAAGATGTTTACAGTATCTATGCAGGCAATGCTGCCAATTGTGCTCCGGTTTGGTAATCTTGTCATTTCTACAGTGCTTCTGATAATTCTTATTGTGACCATTAGCTCATGAGCCTGGCTTTGACTTTGATGAGCTAAGGGTACGAAGATCTTTGAATTTGGCTGTGTTGTTAGATCTTCGTACCCTTAGCTCATCAAAGCCAGGTTATATCAAAATAACGTAAGGATTTTGACTTTCTATTTCACTTTACTGCATGCTACTTTAATTTCAGATTTGTGACTAAAATTTTTCTTATTGGCTCCACCTCACTAGAGAGAAGCTTGCAGTTCAGGCTGTTATGGGGATTCTGGGATCTTATGTCAAATCCTGGCATTGTTCAGCTGCAGAATTGCTTTGGGCAGCTGATAATAAATCCTGATAACAAATCTTTCCTTCTTCCTTTTGCTCCACAGCCCACAGGTCTATATTGCTTCACTTGGTGTCTCTTGTAGTATAGATGTATTGTAGTTTATACTATATGCATGGCTTAAACACCTCATGCAAAGGATTATTTGAGTCTACAGTTTTACAAGCGTTTGGTTGATCTTTTGAGTATACCAGCTGGTGATGCACAAGCAGCTACTGTTGGTGCAATATATAACCTTGTTGAAATTAATATGGACTGCGGCTTAACGCTTGCCAGTGAGCAATGGTTAGTCAAACATTCATAATATTATCTCCAAATTGGACTGTGATACGGCTTAATTTGCTGTTCTGTACCAAATTTAGGGCAATTGATCGACTGCTGAAAGTGATTAAGACACTGCATCTAGTCCCAGAAGTGTCCAGGAAAGCTGCACTGATACTGGAGACCCTTGTCTCAGAGCCACAAAACTGGGGACTGCTGCAAGTCGCATTTGCAGAAATACATACTTTTTCAGAGGGTCGATATTCGAACATGGTATGAATTAACCTCTCGACCCAGCAATAAAGTGTCGGCAGCTAGAGGTATTTGGGACATGTAACTGATTCCCACCCCTTGTCTGCATTTTTTGGCGATCTTGCTATGGAATTCCACTAAGTTGTATATCAGCTAGCTTTTGTATTTAGTAGTTGAATATGCTAAAATTATTGTAGTAATTCAATGTTTAATTACTGTAACAAATTTCTTGTACGAAACATTGGGCCGTCATTTGGAGAGTATGAAAAGTACAAACACCAGTAACACCACCGTTAATTCCTCCTGTTTTTAATCTTTCTTTTACTGGACTTAGCTGCATAACAATGCATGTAATGTAATTGTTGCTTTGTTCCATATACAGAGTTATCTTTTTATTTATTTATTAATAAGTGTAAAAATTAACACTATATTCTCGTGTTTGTTATTATAATTTCG
The DNA here is from genome assembly GCA_020205615.1 of Panax quinquefolius. Classification (NCBI taxonomy): domain Eukaryota; kingdom Viridiplantae; phylum Streptophyta; class Magnoliopsida; order Apiales; family Araliaceae; genus Panax; species Panax quinquefolius. Next base: position 26,960,057 of record CM035173.1, read on the forward strand.
TTCGAAGAAATATGTAACAAAGTGTTTGCAAAATTTACCAACATTATTTTTATGTGGAACATAATAATCAAACCAAAGGTGGATAAATAACAACCGATCCGGTTAGCATGAAGTTAATTTTACTATAAGTTAATCAAGTGATCAATACAGTATTGACACGTAGAGAGATTATTTACTTGCGTGCGTGTTGATATTGTATCGATCAATTAATCAAAAATTAATTTCATTCTAACAACTGGGTGACGGATTTGAATTTTGTACATTTGTCAATCATTTAATGAAAAGGAGTCCTGGAGTCAAAATTGTCAACCATCTGCAGCGGGCAGTACAACCATTGACTTGCCATTTCAATTAATTAGATGAAGGTGACAGGAGTAAAGGACTCTGCAACTCAAACTTGAATTGGCTGCCCAAAGTTTGGTAAGCTACTCATTTCTCTTTTTCTTTGCCCAAATAAAAATGTTACTAATCCAGTGAAGATAGTGTTCGGTTTGCGTTAAATTAATGTAATAGTTTCATAATATAATAGATTATTATATTAATTTAATATGTTCTTTATTTTATTTATTGATTATATATAATAGTTCATTATGTGCGTAATACGAATACCTTGTTAATTTAAATATTTTTATTAGGATCACAGATAATAAATTCGTCAAAGAAGGATTGCTCAAGTTGTAATGGGCATTTATAATAATAATAATAGTGCCTACAAATTATAAGTTCAAACTGCAATTTGGGTGGGACAGAGTTTACTTCTTTCTTTTTTTTTTAATAACTCAAAAAATGCATAATACTATTTATTCCAATTGAATTTTTTTTATAGAATTCAGCGATTTTTAGTGTAATTTAGATATATATATATATATATATATATATATATATATATATATATATATTATACAGATAGACGCCAATTCTCAATAAATCGAAAAAGGACTGTATAAAAATTTATATACTTCGTCGTTCTATAATATATGATAAATTTGACTTTTTAAACTTTAGTTGAGATTTTTTTTTGAATTTATAAAATTGTTATGAATTTCATTAAACTTTAGACAATCAATTTTAAAAATTGATACTAATTACAAGATTTATTAATTTCAAAAGTTAAAAACAACAGCCAGATTCGCTCTTAAAAATATCTATCTCAAATTACTTTAAAAGCCAAGACTGATTTTATATTTGAGAAATTAGAGAGTAGATAACTTCGTTGACGTGTTTTAGTTGAATTACATATATTTAGTACATTTGTGTTTTGCTAAATATGTGTTGAGATTAATTTTAGCCATCATTTTCTCATCTTACTTGTGAGTTTAATTTTATTATTATTTTAATTCCAAAGCCACATGAGAGAATGAGAGAGAGAGAGAGAAGTATCCCACAACAGAAATTCTAGGGAGACATTTTTTTGGGGACATTCTAGGGATATTTTTTTTTTTTTGGTTTTTTGGTTTTTTTTTTATAGTACCTCTTAAAAAATGTATAGTATTTATTTCAACTGAATTTTTTTGTAAAAAATAGTGTTTTAAGTATAATTTGGATACATACAAAAAACAAGGTCTGTACAGTCTGTATAACTATGTTTCTTGTATGTATCTAATTTACACCTAAAACACTATTTTTTACAAAAATTTCAGTTGAAATAAATACTATATATTTTTTAAGAGGTACTATAAAAAAAAAAAAAAAAAAAAAAATATATCGCCAGAATGTCTACAAAAAAATGTTTCCCTAGAATTACTCATCCCCCAAATCAGGAATTCTATATGATTGAAAACCCTTTTTGTGTAATCGAACACAGAAATATTGTTAATATTGTACTTCACTACTATAATTAAAACATATCTTTTCCCAAACAAGCAATCAAAAGCTATACGACTCGAACTAATTATTTTTATATTAATCCCCACACCCACCACAATTAATCAATTGCTGTGCCAATTACTCTACGACACCACTTGTCAGAAGGCAGCAGTTGCCAGTCCAATTTCCAGCTATTCTTGTGTCACATTTATTATTTATAAGCTTTTGTCAAGGACCAAAAAGTAGCTGCCTGCCTGCCTGGCCGGCCGGCCGGCCGGACTCAAAATCTGCAATTCAATTATGCATGACTAGTACATGTATTGCTCAAACATGGAGCGGTTAGCATCAAATAAATTTTATGGTAAATTTATTTTATGTTCAATACAGTATTGACACACAGACAGATATATAAACCTCCCGTTTGTGTGTCAGTATTGAACATAAAGTGAATTTATTATAAAGTTTATTTTATGCTAACCGGATCCCTCAAATATTGGCCTCACCTTCGATTTCAGTTCCTTATCATTTGGATGGACCGAATGAAATAGAAGAAAAAATGAAATAAAAAACATTGTTCGAAACACATCATTACTCTTTGTATGAATGCTTAAAGACCTCCTCTAATTACTCAACTTCTTGCATGTCTTCTGTTTTTTCTCGTTCAATCTGAATGCAACTTAACTAATCCCAAAAATGAGGGTTAACATTGTGGGGATATTTTTTAAAAAAATTTATTTATTTATAAAATGCGAGATATACTATGAGAGAAACATACAACTTGTCTATTTTTTCAAGTTGCTTAATGTATCACTAAAGGCATTAATGGTGCGCATGTTAGGTGCAGTTAGCATTTCCCTTTCTCCTCCAAATATTCATGGACAAACTTTTAGTGCCAAATTAAACAGATTTGATGCTCAAATAGTATTCTGAAGCATAAGAGAATTTCTAATACTAGTAGTAAAAAAAATTAATTTAAATTGAAGTTTGTTGAACTACGTGGTAATTTAAAAATATTATTTGTTACTTTCATATTTTGTGGTTCATCGGTCTCTTCAATTCAAATTCAATTCAATGAGTTAGACATCAAACCCATCAAGCAAAATAAATATTTTTAGTCTTTTTTATATAATTTTTGATTCTCCCAAAACAAAATAAATATTTTGAAGAGAGAGAATGAAGTTACAGATTTGAAGAGAAAGAATTACTAAGGTTGAAGAAACTATTGAAAATAATTTTTCTGATATAATTTATCTATTTAATTTTTTCAAAGAAGTTGAAGAGACCGTTGGAGATGCTATAATAAAAAAAAAAAAAAAAGACTGGCGCTTCTATCGGTTGAAAATTAGAAGTGATGAATATCAATGATTACAAGTGACATCATTCTTTACTAGTACCCGTGACCACTGACCACTCATTCTTTAGTAGGGTAAAATAAAAATATTATAAAATTTTGAAGATTAATTAGAAAGATATAAAAATGATAAAATAGTAATATAAGTAAAACTGAAGGACTAAAGCGAAAAAAAAGTGAGACTTAATTTCACCAAAACCTCCATGGTGGCATTATAATATAGTACTCAGTGACACGTTATGTGCGTAAATTATATGTGATAAAATAAAAAAATTATAAAATTTAGAAGACTAAATAAAAATTTTAAAATTTTAATATAAAAAAATAAAATAATAATATAAGTAAAATTAGGGTCAAAAGAGAAAAACAAAAAAAGGGACCCAACTTCACAAAAACCTCGCTTTAAAATATTAAATATAAATAGATGAGATTTTATGATTGCTTAAATTATTTTGGGACATCAGAAATTTAGAATACTTCAGTTTGTATTAATTCAATCCAAACTTATGGTTAAAAGAATGGAAAATTTTCTTCTCACATGGACACTTCCTAGTAATTTCTTAGGCAGTTGGATATACTTGATGCATAATTATATAATGAATCAGTAAATTATTATTTAAATAAATGTTACATAAGTGTACTGCAATAAGTAAAAAATTTCATTGCACAATCTAGAGACATAAAACATTTAGGAAATACCTTTCCATGACTTTATCCTAAATTAAAATGACAGACCATACAATCATGTTTTACACTAATTACGAATCACCCCCTAAAGAGATGATTTTTTTCCTTGTTCAAGAACCAATTTGTGTGACTCTAGGCACATGAACCGGAAACTCATCAATCTCATCAATCCATGGATTCTTCTCCATAGCCGGATTAATGGTCCTGATGGCACGCCAAACCGCACTGTTACACTTGAAACCCGAGCCGAACGCAATCTGCCACGTCCGATCGCCTTTCCGGATCCTCCCCTTGGCCTCGGAATAGGCCAATTCATACCACAATGAGCTACTAGAAGTGTTACCAAACCTATACAAAGTCATTCTTGAAGGCTCCATATGCGAATCCGTTAGTTCAAGATTTTTCTCTAGCTCGTCTAACACCGCCCTTCCACCGGCATGGATACAGAAATGGTCGAACGCTAGCTTAAAATCTGGAATATACGGCTTAATTTTCATTTTGAAAATTTTTCTAGCGACTAATGTGGCAAAAAATAAAAGTTGTTCGGACATGGGAAGGACTAATGGCCCGAGGGTTGTAATGTTTGTTTTTAAAGCCTCCCCTGCCACAGCCATTAGGTCTTTTGAGAGCGCGACGCCAATCTTTTTATTTTCGTCCTCTTCTTGGAACACGCAGTTGTAACATCTATCGTCAGCGCCCTTGTGGGTACGAACGGTGTGGATGAGTTGATATTTTGAACGCCGACAATCAGAGGATCGGTTGGAGAGGAGAATTGCAGCTCCTCCCATCCGGAAGAGGCAATTTGAGACGAGCATTGACCGATTGTTGCCAAAGTACCAGTTCAATGTTATGTTTTCCATGCTCACCACTAGTGCATAGGAGTTTGGTTGCACCTGTTGTTACATTCAAATAACTTATGCTCATTAGTACGTCTTGAAAATATTTAATTTAATTTAATTTGCAAATGTACGTCAAGTTTATTGCTCAACTATTAACATGTTTAGCGCTACTTTAATCACCAACTTAATTTTCAGTAATTTAGTCACTCTTTTAGTATCCGGATCCATTTCCATTTGTACACACTTGAGTCCCAAAAGAAAAACAACTAAATCAACAAAGAAAAAGCAGAAAAATAAGTGACTAACCTGCAAAAGTTGTTTGGCTAAGTCGATTGAAATTAAGCCAGCACTGCAGCCCATACCACCAAGATTGTAGCTCAAAATATTTCCCCTTAGCTTGTAATGATTCACCACCATAGCCGATAGCGACGGCGTGGGATTAAACAAGCTACAATTCACAATCAAAATCCCAATATCCTTAGCCTTAACCCCGGTTTTCCCCAGCAACTCATCAATGGCACCAAACATAACCATCTCGGCCTCTTTTCTCGCCTCGGCCATACAAATATTCGGAGGAACCTGCAAAACAGCCTCCGGAAAATACGTTTTCTGGCCCAATCCCGACCTCTCAATAATCCTTTTTTGAAATGCCAAATTCTCTTCACTAAAACTCCCATTTTGTGTGGATCTTTGCATGAAAAGTTCCTTCGTGCACATTCGGGCCGGGTCGGGCTTGTAACACGAGAAATCGACTAGGTAAATCTTTTTGGGACGGCTCATGTAGTAAAGTGTCACCAAAAAGACCATTAAAGCAGAGCAAATAATAACCGTCACAAGATTAAACTTGAGGTGGTGCCAAATTTGGACAAAATCTCGGACGGTAAATGTGGAAATATGGACGGAAAAAATGCCTAGTAAAGGTACTAGCAATAGGTACATGGCATTGGAGATTAAATGATGGTAACCAAGTTTCACATACTTGAGTTTAACCGATAGGAGAAAATTTGGAATGGCGTTTTTCGGTCTTTTCTCGACGGAAATCGTCTCGGATTCCGGGTTTCGATTTTCTTCATTCGCCATTTCTGTGAAATAATTTTGGAAACCCAGATGAGAAAAAGAAGGAAAGAAGCAATAAAAGGAGTTGGGGTGAGGGGTGTGTAAGTAGAATTTGTGAGATGCTTAATTTGTTTGGAGTTTTTTTTGGGTTATGAGAATGAAAAGAGGGAGGGGGAGAATTTAAAGGGGCGTGTGTATGGGAATAGGGGGTGCAACTACTTCCAACGAACTTTAAATGGTAGATAAGATAGCCGTGGCATTGAAGTCGTAAATTGGGTTAATAGTAGCGGGATTGCGTGTAATGTAAATTTAAAGGGGCCTGTAATGTAACTAGAATTTATGAATGTTACGTAATAAATGTGAGAATGAAATGACTTATTTATATAAAATATAAAAAATTATATTTGGTTGCGATCGGAATGAATTGAATAATTTTTTTTTTGTTATTTTCGATTGAAATTTAATATTTTTGTCCAAGATTTCATACCTAAAGTCTTATGAGTAGTTTTTTTATCATTGAGCCATGAGAGTCTTGGGAAAGAGAAAGAAATAACTCATTCCAACTAAAATAAAATAAATTATTCTAATTTTTATTATATTCTTTCAATCAAAACGCAGTAAATGTACAGAAATAGGAATATTTTTTATTTTAACTTGTAGTACAATTTGGAGTATGTATACTACTAGTATTTGATCTACTTTTAACCTACTAGTACTAATTTTTTTGCTTCCTAGTATTTGGGTATGAATAGTAGTAGTAGGCACGTGGCTTATGGTGTGTTCGCCTTCGCCAATCGCCATGCCTGCACGTCAGATATCGAAAGAAGGAAGTTAGTTAACTTACCAATTACACAATTTGTTCTTTAAAAATAATTGATTTCTTTCAAAAAAAATTCTTCCGAGAAGGAGTATTATTGATGGAAAATATAATCATGTATATTTTATTATTTTTAAGTTTATTATTACAATTTTATTATCCTATTATTAAATTAAACAGTCAATAAATTAAAGTCATCTTAGAGCCTGTTCGGGTCATTTGTTATTATTCACTTGTTCTTGAATGATTTATTTTTTACTTATAAGTTGAGTTTTAAGTCAAAAAAGTAAGTATTTATAACTTATTTTAAAATGACTTATAAATCATTTTAAAATAAGTTAGTTTGACCAATTATAATGTTACTTTGCTCCTCTTTTTATTAATGATATTTTTATTAATCTTTACATTTATTTATATTTATAATTAGTAATTATAGCCTAACATCTTCATAACTTGTTTTAACTTAATTTTTGACTTATAAGTCAAATTGATACCAAACACTTTTATTTATAAGTCACAATTTAAAATAATTTAGAAGTCAACTTATATTATTACTTATAAGTATAGTTATTTTTAATAGTAAATTTCACTTCTAAATTTAATATTGAATTTTTTTATAAAAAAATAATATTTAGCGCTGAAAAGCATATAGATATGAAATACTGATTATTTGTGTGCGCTATATCATCATGATATCAAGGCTTCTTTTTTTTTTTCTTTTTTTTTCTTTCTATTTTTGGAGATTTGAAAAGAAGTTATATATTATCTATTTCAATTTCCATTCTTGTGCAGGTCGGTGGTTGCTTTCTTTCTCATAAGGGCCGTGTTGTGGTTTCACAGAAAAATATTCCAAGATTCAAGGAACACTATATGTATATACTATCCAATAATTAAACAAGGATTATATTGATATCTAAAATTATTTTTAATTAAAAAATATAATATTAATTTTTTTTAATATACGTGTGTCCACTTCTAAAAAAAACAAATAAATAAGGTACGGTTTTTGATGTGTATAATTAAATGTGTTTTTGATGGATATTTGACAACCTTTTTGGGAAAGAGTAAGTAATTGAATTCCAGATTAATTTATTCTACCCCAATAATGCTACTATTATATAAAAAAAATCACATAATATTTATATACACATACATGCATACTGTGGGCTCCCGCCTGACATGTGAAGATGTATATATGTGAGGATTATATGACTTTTTTTATGTAATAGTAGAATTATTTATGCTACCCGCTACAGCTCTGCCTAGTGTCAGTTGTTGCCGGGTGTATTTTTTAAAAATTATTATAATTTTTTTTTTATTTTTATTTTTTTGAATGAAAAAAATAAAATTTAATGATGAATTTTGTAAGGTCATATTTATGTGGACTAGATAAGCTTTTGATTATTTTACATTAAACCTAGCTAATACCCAAAAACAAAAGAGTCTCATTTGACACAAATATTACTATTAATACTTTTTAGCAAAAGGTAAAAAATTCATATATATGTTATGAGGTCGAGAGAGTATTAATTTTGAATTTTAAAATTTTACAAATTAATTTTAAAAAGTCAGAATGTATATTTAATTTTAAAACAGAAATTGTGAGACCCCAGATTTTATAAATAAAGATTTAAATTTCTCGAAATAATTTTTTTGAATATTAAGGTGTGAATTTGAGATAATGTTATAGTTGTGGGTAGTATTTGAAAATTTTGCAAAGTATGCAAGTTGTCATATAATATTCGATTGGTCGGGGAATATTCTTTGTGTCGAGGAATATTAAATGCACGACAAGACAATCATTAAGTGGACCCCACAACGGAATTATTATCGGATTGATCGAGAAAACGATAAAAATATTTTATTAAAAATAACTATAGGAAGTTTCTTGTTGAACTACTCGGTAGTAAAAATACAAAGAATACACGCTGGCGTGGTTGCATAAGAAGACACCGGTATTGATTATTATTGCTTACGTGAGAAGTCACTCGGTTTTGTTCAATTATTCTTTATAGTAATTGTTGCAAGTATCTCGCGTTATTTGATTCAATTATTGTCGATATTTTATATAATATTAAATCAATAATTGAAATGACAGAGTTATTAATATTATAAATTACAATATTAACTATGTCTGTAAGCTTTTCTGCAAGGAGAGGTTTGGTCACCTAATTGCGTCGGCGTCGATCAGGAGAATCCTTATTGGAAAGTCCCCTCTTTCCTGGGAACGACCTGGTCGATTAATATTGTGAATTATAATAAAGATGATAAATATTGTTAAAATTATTAAGGTATTTTTTTTATGAAGTTTTGCTTATTTTATGGATTTCTATTTACCCATTTTTAAAATAATCGGTAGAAAATTATTTAAAGGTGGGGCCCATATGTGTTGGAAAATGATTTTGGAAATGGAAGAGTATACATATGGAAGTATATGTGTGTTTTGAGTATATAGTGGAAGAAAATGATATGTGAAAGTGATAGGTGTTGTAAGACCCCAACTTATTATTAATAAAATTTAATTTTCTATTTATTATTTTGAAATAGTAAGGGTTGATTTGATTAATGTGGATAGTTATGGGTAAAATACTGTAAATATTTTAAAATAATAAAGTGGTTATAAAATATTCATTGTTGTCGGGAATATTCGTTTGGTACGTGGAATATTCTTGTTGTCAGGGAATATTAAATGCAACGGCTAGTCTCTTTTGTGGGCCCCATAACTGGAAAAGCGATTGGATGAAGAAAGCACAAATATAAGTTGTTTAAAAATAAGCAGTAGTAGTTATTCTGATTAATCTTGTTAAAATACTCATTAGTTAAAACACAAGAAGACACGATATTGCACCAATTATTGATTCTTACGTAAAGGCATTTACTCAATAATGGTTATAGTAATTCTTGCTCAAATATTTTATTGATTTAATAATTGTTGCGTTGATATTTTATATTGTTATTGTTTCAATAATTGTCTTTACACGGTATTTTTCATTATCGAAGCAATAATTCATATTATCCGAATAATATTATTAGATAACATTATTGGCAATGTCTAGAAAGTTACTGCTAAGGAGAGGTTTGGTCACCTAATTACGCTACCAAGTAAGGAGAAATTCTTATTGAAAAGCCCCTCTTTCCAGGAGGCCATTTCGTTTGTCGATATTGTGATTACGTAATATTATTTGTGAATAATTAATTATTGATTCATATGATGAGGAAAATATTGATTTTATGTGGATATAGATGGAGAAAATTTTTAATGTGACAATTGTTGAAAATTGAAATTTTATCTTTTTACGATAAAATAATTCATTTAAATATATTATTATATTTTAATAATATAATAATGGTGATATTTTTTACAACGAATGTGGGATATATGAGTATACTGAGGAGGAAGAGTATTTTTGTTGCAATAAATGTTTAAAACATGTTAAACATGCTCATTGACCCCATTTATTGGTGAAATTTGATTATAAGCGTGTAAAATCGTCTGTTTGTGGATTTTGACCAATTTACATTTGGAATTGAAAAACTTTCTTACGAAAAGTTGTAGAGAATTAAATTTCCTATAAAAACTCTTGAGATTCGAATTTTCTAATAAAAGGGCTATTTATTATGAATTATTGAAGTTTTGAAGTTCAAAATAATTGATTTTGGAAGTTTAAAATATTTAAAATAGGAGGAAACGTTTTTTTACACTTGTGGGCCCTCATGAAACATGTGCAAAGTGTCTGAAGCTAGAGGATTCAAAGTGGGCGTAAGAAAATTTATTTATATATTAATAATATATTAAATTTTCTGCTTTGTGTTCTAAGAATTTTTATAAATAGGGTGCTTAGGTTAGAATTGAAAATCACATTTAAAGCGAAGTTTTCTCTCTATATTATCGGCGTATTCTTGTGAGTATTTTGAGTATACTTTGAGTATTGCTATATCACGGTGCAAGTTCAAGTCATAGCTTTATATCCTGTGTTTCAAATGGTAATCTCGATCTTTCGAGGTAAGGGATATTAATTTTTTTCGTAATGATATTATTTCTTCAATATCATTATGTTAAAATATTGATCTGAAGTTTTTATCAAATTTGGAACTTTTGGTGTGTGAGTTATTATTCACGATATAAGACTTATTCACGATACTCAAGACTATTCATCGAAAATGAAAAATTTTCTTTTCGTCAAAATATCTATTCGGATACTAGCTTTGATTGTATCCATGTTTTGATCATTCTTGAATTTTACACCACTATAATTCTTTTTGAGGTATTTTGGACGTGGATAAAAACAAAGTACGAATCCTTAATCCTTGTCATTTTGTTTCAATTTGGATTCGTTTTTTAAAAATATTTTCATCATCTTGATCTTAAATGATGATATTATGGAATATCTTTTTGGCCAGTAGTGCAAAAGATGAATGATTTCTGAAGAATATCTTTGGCCCGTAGTCAAAAAGATGAGCAGTGTTTAGATGAGCATGACCCGTGATGAATATCTTTGGCCGAGTGGCAAAGATGAATATTTGATTTCGGATATATATTGATTGATGTTACGGGGATAAAAGATGAGCGATGAACTTTTAAATTCATACATAGAAGATAGTAGTTTGCATTCTCTACTTAACTCTTCTAATGAATTATTATTTCACATGCGAATATTGATTTAAAATTTGTTGTCTATTGTATTCTATTAGATTTTTCCGTTGAAGACTAACGGTAATTTGTTGTATATTATCTTATTCATAATATTCTTTTTTGGGCTAGTTGAGCTCACCCTTTTCCTTTTTGTTCCATTTTTCTTCTCGGGAGGCGATAATATAGCGAAATGCGAAGCCTGGGGTATGGAATGAAGGTTCAGAGAGAGTTGTTTAGTAGTCCTCACCATTTTATAAAATAATGTATCAATAAATGTGATGAGAATTTATTTGAGTATAGATATTATCTGAAGATAATATTTGTATTCAAACTCACGATTTTTCTTGTTGTAATAATAAAGTTGTAGTTGTTTTGCATCTACGTATCGACAATTTCAGAATGGGTGATGTATACCTATTTTGGGGGCGTCACACCCTTTCTTTCACTGTTCTCTTCAGAAAATGAGAACGTAGCCGGGAATAGTCAGGGAATGGAGTGACGGTCCAGATGATAGTATTAGTAGTCCTCACTATTCTGTTAAAAAGTGTGACAAGAAATGTAATGAGGACTCTATTTGAGAATGGATATTGTCTAAAAGACAATATTTATATTTAAACTCACAGCATGTGTTTTGTCGTATTTTACACGACTGCTGTATTATTAGTTTGTATTTAAATTTTATACCATGTATTTGGCGACTCAAGATGGGTGATGTATACCTATTTTGGGGGCGTCACAGAAATAGTACACTTAGATTATATTTATTTATAAGTATTATAATCTCAGGATTATAATCTATGAGATTATAATCTCAAGACTATTAATCCTAGCAATATAATCTTGGGATTATAATTATAATGTCAAGACTATTAAGCCTTTTTATAATTTCGAGACTAATAGTTTTAAATCTAAATTTGAAAACAAACAAAATATTTGGGATTAATAGTTCTATCCAGGGGCGGAACCAGGAATAAAAATTGGGGCGGCTAAGAATATTATAATGTCAAAATTGTACATTTGGGCTGGGTGGTGGGTCAAGAATATTATAATGCCAAAATATTATATTTGGGCTGGCCAAGGTTATTCCAATTTATTTACTTTGGACTACATAATTATATGAGTAGTTGTAGGGAGACATTTTTTGGTGACATTGTCTAGCGACATTTTTTTTTTTTGGTTTTTTTTTGTAGTACCTCCTAAAAAATGTATAGTATTTATTTGAACTGAAATTTTTGTAAAAAATAGTATTTTAGGTGTAAATTGGATACATACAAAAAACAGGGTTGTACATATTATAACACCTAAAATACTATTTTTTATAAAAATTTTAGTTGAAATAAATACTATATATTTTTTAAGAGGTACTACAAAAAAAAAAATGTCGCTAGATAATATCACAAAAAAATGTCCCCCTAAAATTTCTGTAATTATATAGTATATCTAGTAAAAAAAAATTGGGTCAGGTTACCGCTCCAAAAGTCAACCAGTGGCTCCGCCCCTGGTCCTATCCGAAATATTGCGTGTTTTCCAGCCAATGAACGCACGTAAAATTAAGCATAAGACATGTAATTTGGTACTCCATATATTTACTCCAAAACGTATAGATAGAATAGAGTTTAAGTAGAGCAATCCAATAAGATAATGGAAAACCCTTCAAACCCGCCTTTGACCTTCTAAGCCAAATTCTCGATCGGTTTCACACACAAATCTTTCTGGCTTTTGGAAGGAAAATAAACTACGCCCACTAAAAAAATCAGTAACACCAGAATAAGATAATTTTTTTAAAATATATCGTCTATTTTTTCAGTTTCCCCGTTACAAAATGATGAATATATCATCATCTCTCTCGCACACACATTAATATTATATTTCTTTCTCTATTTAATTAATTTATTCCATAGATTCAAAAACTAACATAGATATTTAAGTATATTAAGTTATTTTTTGTCCTAATGAATTTCACCTACGTAAATTACTGTTCTTTTATATATAAAAAAAGAAATCAATAGGCCCTACTTAAGCACACTTTTGTGCATGATTTAACTCGTCTTTATTCAAAGTTTGCATTTGATTTGTGTATTTAAAACATTTTCTTGTGTGCAGTTTTTTTTTTAAATATAGTTGAAAGATTTGTGAGACGGAGTGGGTATCAACTACTCCTCCATAACACTGTTAATTCAACAATAAACAACCCAAACAGGTGTCTCGATATCTTTAAATGAAAATAACTTCCAACAAGCACCTCCCCAACTAGATTACTGGTTTAAATGATCTAGATTTTATAATACATATATATATAATTATATATATATAGGGTTATATGTATATATACAATTTGTGTATTATATGATCCCGTCGTCCGTAAAGTAAACAAATCATTATAATTTCAAAAATCCGTCATCTAAAACCGAAACATGTAATACACACACATTTGTCCCACATATATTTTTCCCATATATATATATATATATATAGACACCCATACATGTCACATTTCACAGCAGCTGCCCCTGCCTGCATTTGGGTCCAAGGTCTATATACAAATATATCTCAGTCTAAGTACAAACTTTTGGTAAGAATTAAAGATATGGTCAGGCTAGCTGGAGTTAGAAATGGTAGAGAGGAATTGAAATCCACACGAAATCTGCAGCTCCTTCTCGATCCCCACCCTCATTAATACTACTACAATTCTATTAGCAATTAAATATGTCTAACTTGTACTATCTCCGTTCCTAAAAGATTGTCGTTTAAGGTTTTGACAAATAAATTAAGAAAGTATCATTTACAAGTAAAATTTGTTTGAAATTTCATCACTACCCCTTTATGGGAAGTTGAAAACTATTAATCTGAGAGAGAATTTCTTTATTAAACGATGAGAGAAGGTAGAGGTAATATAGAAAAGTAAATACTTTATTCTCCTTAAAAGTTGTAAACGACAAACTTTTTAGAACAAATTTTTTCTTCTAAAGCGACAATCTTTTAGGAACGGAGGGAGTATCTAACTTCTTCTTATGTAAATTAGGATAATAAAATTAATTGAATTATTACTGTTTATTCAACTTGTTTGATCCATTAATATATATATATATATATTAGTTCGATGTAACTTTTTACGAAATTTAATACAAGTTTAACAACTAAATATTGTAAATCACTAAATATAAGAGTATTTTTTTTCTTATTTGACCACAAATTTATTACCCATAAAAAAGAAACAAAAAATTAAACCTAGTGCCGTTCTTGCAGTTTTCTCCCTAGCCATTCTTGTCGTTTTGTCCCGTAGCCATAGGAAAGAGAAGAAGATCGAAGAAAAGTTACTTAAGACTCTAAATACTAAATCTAGTGGGGGCTCAAGAACAAATATATATATATATATATATATATATATATATATATATATATATATATATATGTCAAAAGAGAAAAAGAAAATAAGTTAGTGAGGGCGATGGTCGTCATTTGACCTGCCTAGTTACGTCTCTGAATACAGATCGAATTTACAGTTTTTTTTAAGATGCTATGACTTTTTTGTTGTTGTTGTTGCAAGTATATATGGAGGAAGGAGGGAGTATGATTAGAGTGAGGCAATGAGCAATTAGGTGGACTTGGTTCACATATTAATTTGCATTAAAATACAACTAATATCCAACAAAAAAGTGCCAACACCAGGTATAAAGCGTAACGTTGTACTATATATAACCTAACTAGATCTCTTGTAGTAAGTTTTTAGTTGTCTAACTTGTGTCAAAAGTCTTTCTTTCTAATATATATATATATATATTGCTTCTAGCCAGGGCACATCCCACAAAATTGGAATTCGCTTTAATTGGACCGATATTAAACTTTTATTCTTTCAACGGAGTTATATATACTATACTACTACTTCCAACTTAATTACTTAATTACCATAGCTATATATTATATCACTCTATTATTTGTTGCGTAATCTGTTCAAGCTACCGAGTTATAATTTTCATATTATAATATAAAGTTATTAATATAAAGATATATATCTTGTTCCAATATTTCCATATATATATATATATATATATATATATATATATATATATATCAAAAGCATTCTTTTTAAAAACATTCATCTCTTTAAATAAAGATTCTTTGCATTAAAACTACGTCGTTTTGGAGAATGCTTTCGATATATATATATATATATATATATATATATATATATATATATATATATATATGATGTTCAAGGCATAATCATACACATTAAAAAGTATTATTAATATATACAAATGTTAGGTAATTAATGTTAGTTCAAAATTTTATTACTTCCAATACATTAATTAATTATTCCTCCTCCTCTCTATTGCTCTCAATTACTTCATCTTGATGGAATTTTTTAGGAAAGGGTTAGATTTTTTCTCCTAAATATATGTAAACTTAATGTCTTATATTATGAAAAAATAAATCTTCTAAACCGACATATAAAATGGAAATATAGGAGTGTTGAGCCATAATCCTTTTCCTTATTGGATCAAATTTAATGGCTCTCCTCCTGGATCATATTACGTTAGTCTGGGTTGGTCCAAGAATGGTTTGGGCCCGATTATTTGATTATTTCATTAGGTCCTTTCGGTTGGATCCTATTCGTTTGGGTCATTTCCATTATTTGGGCTTAGTCATTGAATTGGCCCATTATACAAATTGTCACTTAACCCAACTTTGACTTAAGTAATCATTATGCCAAACGATAGTTGACTCTTATCTCTCGCCACCTTTCTGCATGGCATTAAGGAGGATGTGACTCGGATGAATGGCGGTGTGACAAAGAGTGGTAAGAGAGAGAGAGAAGGCTACATACTTTGAATTTGAAATGACCGGGAGTGGGGGAAAAGGTGTCAGGAGATGATGGGTGGCACGGTAAACCGGGATTGGAGTATGTATGGGGCTAGGATAACAAAAGAGGGTAAGTATCAAAATATTACATACATTCATATTATTATTCTCTCTCAGACATTAGACATTATTCTCTCTCCATTGTTGACCTTGTGATCGCCGATACTGACTCTCACGCCGGAGCTATCCCACGGCCAGTCGGTAGTCAAGCTTTTGGTGTTGACTTGTTGGAATGCGGGGGATTTGGACGCGTCTTGGTGATTGGGACGTGGAGAAAGATCTTGGCGTTAACAATTGTCGCTAGAAGGAGGGCTGAGTTCTAGTGTCGAGTATTTTCAATCACATGACGGTGTTTGTTCTACGTCGGTGTTCATGGTAAAGAGTAGAACGCTTACATTCGAAGGCGGTGGAGATGGTCGCCGGTGAATCGGCACCACGAAAGTGTCTGTCGAGGATCGTTTAGGGCCGTGATAAGTGTTCGTACAAAGACTGGCGTCAAACGATCACATGCAGATTTTTGGTCAAGGCGGTGGGCAAGGCTAAACGTAGGCTAGTCTTCCCGACGGAGAAAGGGTGCGCCATGGTGGGAAAGCAGTAGAAGGTACCTCGCTAGAACTCGATAAAGAGATGACCGAGACGAAAAAAGCTTCACTGATGGCTAAGATGGTAGATGAAGCGGATAGAGCTATGGAAGTACTCGTGAAGCAATGACGTAATATATTTGAGCAGATGGCGGATGGCGAGTTGAGGACGAAGAGCTCGGTTATGATCGATCCGAAGAGCAAGGACACCGGAGTGGGAAAGAGCCTGTTCATTCAGGACGAGAGTCTCGGGGCCGAACTCGAGAAAGAAGAAGATCCCGAAGCCCTACTCCTCAAAGATCAAAGAGGGCACATCACCCTGTCGATTCTAAGGAGCAGGGTCGGAAAGAACGAAGAGGTCGATCCAGAGATCACACTCCTGAGACCACAAAGAAAGCCCTTGTTGTTGCACATTCTCTGTTAGGTGTGTAATATTCAAGAACGCAATCAAATTGCAAAAATAATGCGGAAACGTGTAAAATCAGAGTTTAAATTTTTACAAACCATATACTCGGATCACCCTTTATGCACAATTATTAATTAAACGAAAAGATATGAAGAACAAACATACCCTTGAAGATCCGAGCTTCCTTAGGTACAAGTTCACCTCCAATCCTTTTCGTGTTCAACTTGAATCCACCGGGTTTGGTTCCTTCCTTTGATCAACGTTAGCCACCCAAATGTTTGGCCTCTAGAGGTGATCCACCAAGGAAAAAGAATTTTCAAGAAGAAGGGGTGGTTGGCTAAACCCTAGTTTTTCTATCTCTATAGAAAGAGACGTACTCTTCAACTATTGGAATAATTACGTATGTTGTCAAAGTCAACAACCCCCTCACCCATAATAAGACTCCTCTTATTTATAGATGTGGGCAACCCACCTTAACAATTAAGGAATTGGGATTTATTTAATTAATTAAATTTTTTTAATTAATTAAGCTCCCTAATCTTATTAGGGATAATTAATTAAACTCCTTTAACTAATTTTTCTTCCTAATCCAATTAGGAATAAATGAGAGTACTTATATTAAATTAATTCATAAACTCTTTTAGAAATTAAAATAATAATAATTGTAATAATATTAATAAGACTCCTCTTATTAATTTATATTTAATATTTCTAAAATATTAAATAATAAATATTAAGCTATTTAATTTATTCTATCACCATAGATTAAATTAAATATACATAACATATTATTACGATTATGCCATTAACTCCTTAAATAATTATTCTTCCTTTTATGGTGTGACCCTTTAGGTTCTCCATATTAAATAGGTTGTGAATAAATCAATTAGAACAATTCTAATCTTATTTAAATAAATAAATTAAACAATTAATTTATTTAAATAATATTTGTTCTCTAATAGGGATAAGTCTCCTAGCGATCAACGACTTTTCGGATAATATAGATTTCAACATTAATCATTAAAGAACCTTTGAGTAAATAGTTAATGCACAATTCAATCCTTCCACCATACTGATCCCAATTAAATATAAGACATGGAATTCTTGTCACAAGTCTTATTTTATTTAATTATATGTATTTCGACTCTTAAATGCACAACTCAAATAATGCAAATTAGAAACTCCTTTCTAATTTCATTCGCCTTTGCCAAGGACTCTTTGGGTTGTCATTTATCGAATCACATAGGACATTTCTCTTCTTTTAATAAGTGGTAGATTCTTTATTGATCATACATTATCTCCATGTACAACTTATTATACCCAAGCATACCCTTTGATATACCCTAAGGGTCTTAAGGAATAAGTCAAAGTATAACTCATCATACACAAGATACTATGATGATCTCAAGTCCAAGGATCACTTAGACTTACTATCACTCTGAGAATTCTATTGACAGCAAGCAAAACTCCATTAGGTATTCCTTAGCGAGCCACGTTCAAAGTGAACTTATTCTCTAATAAGCACCTACATACTTGCTTTAGTGTCTCCACACAAATGATCATGAGATCAATCATCCTCATCCAATGAGCAAGCAACGTATGTACCAATCTATCCGGATTCACTAATCCCCAATTTAGTAATCCAATGATTGGGAACTATTTTAGTTTTAAGCTTTCTAAGAATTTAGATCTCATTAGAATGATCATCATCATTATTCTAAAAGCATTGCTTAAAACTATGGGTTTATCACATATTATAAAACAACATCATGTAGATAATTAAAAGCCTTTAATAAATTAATACTTTTTATTAATAAATGAATAAGATTGTTTACAAAGATATGCTTTATCATCAAACATGATTGGCTTGTGTGCATATTACTTTCAATCTCCCACTTGCACTAAAGCCAATCGCCATTGTATCTTATACTTATCTTCTCTAAGTGACGATTATCCTGCTGTTGGATAAGCTTTAGTTATTGGATATGTAATGTTGTTCATGAGAGTCCACTATCTCTATAGTGATTTCCCATCTTTCAATGATTCTAATAATCAAATGAAAGTGCCACAACACATGTTTAGATCCAAGATGAGACTTAAGAACTATTCCTAGTTCTGTAATGAACTTTTAATCCAAACAATCAACTTGCAGCTTCATTTATAGCTATATACTTTGTCTTTATCACTAAACCAAAGACTCTTTCTTTGTTTGGAACCTTTCAATTCTTCGCACCTTTATTCAAGATAACGCTTTTACCTTAAAGTGGATTTTTTACGTCATCTTGGTTTGTCTCGAAAAACTTGAGTCATTAAGCCCTCTAGTTTTAATTAAGACCCACCATGAATATGATCACATCCTTAGTGTCGGTTAAGCACTTTAAGATATTTTTCATCGACTCATAGTGAACTTCTCCATAATACGATCGATCAACATCGTGTCTCGTACATTTCATTGCATACATGATTGTCACTCATATCGACCTCTCTTTTCGTGAGTGCGTGGGGACTATTAAGAGATACACTCCATAGCTCATCGACATGAGACATCTCTTGGAGTTTGCCATGCTAAACGACTTTAGCATCAAATGAATATCGTTCCTTAGGTTAAGTTGAGCATCCTCTTAAATCTATCTATATAGATTTATATCCCCAATTAAGATACTCTTCCAAATCATTCATGGAGGAATGTTTAGACAACTTTATCTTTTCTTGATTGTAGCATTGGTATGTTATTCCTCATCCGTAGTATATCAACATATAATACTAGAAATTTCACGACGCTCCCATCGAATCCTTTTTGTACACACTAGGTTCATTCTTATTTTTGATAAAATCAAACTCTTTTGATTGCCTCATCAAAACGAATGTTCCATATTTGAGAAACTTGCTTCAATCCATTTCTCTACGAGTGTCTACAACACTTACCTCATCGTATGTAATGGATCATCATCTTCATGATGTGTACCTCATCATCATCATCTATGATGAATCCATACCTCCCATATATCTTTCGTCTTTTATTCTAGATTTACTGATTCGGTTGTGGTATAATAGGTACATCTCTGAGGTTCCTCTTATTTGACTTATAGTATTTTGTGGTTCATGAATTCTTCAAGATCTATTATCCTCCCACTAGCCCCTTTAATGATAAACACCTTTATCTTAGAAGGCAGGGTGTTTCGCAATAAACACCTTTTGCTATGTAGGATTATAGAACATATGCCCTAAACTTACTTTAGGATGTCCCACAAATCTGTACATGTCAAATTTTGTCTCAAGCTTATCCTTTGAAACCTTTTCACATAAGCTGGACAACCCCTTATCTTAACATACTTAAGATTAGGAATCCTCCCTGTCCATAACTTTTATGGAGTCTTGGGGCCGGATTTTGAGGTTACCATTTTCGTAGTTATGCAGTCATTTCTAGGACATGACCTTAGAAGGATACTAGAATGTCGGTAAAATCATTATGGACCGCACCATGTCTAACAAGGTACGAATTTTCCATTCAGATACATCAATCAATTATCACAGTATCGGGATGTGTCCATTATGAGAAAACCATTTGAGATGATCTAGAAACTTATTGCACAAGTATTTATTCCTTGATCCGATCAAAGAATTCTTAATACTTTGCCAATTTATTTCACTTACAATTCTTTGAACCTTTCAAATAATTCACACTTGTATTCAACAATACACACATTCAACTCTTTGAATGATCATCTCCTTTTCTTATACTAATTTGTTCAATATGCAAAATTATTTTCATGTAAGTCAGTATACTAAATCTATTAAGTAATATTCGGGTTCTATACAAAACATTATTATTATAAATAGAACAACAATTGTTTTTAATTATAATACCAAAGATTTCATTGTCCAACAATAAAATGGAAATAATATTTTTAACAAGAACTGGAATACAATAACAACTTATTGACTTAATAGATTTTCCGTAGCATTGCTAAACTATAAGTTTCTATGGCTAATGCAAAGAACCTTTGCTTCATTTTCCACACATAGGATTACTTATATTTGTTTAGCTTTCTACTTCGCTTGGTCCCTTCATAAATCTATATTTATGATAACCAAAGTCGGTATCCAATACCCAAGTAGAACCTTGACTTAAAGAAAATTTATTTTAAATCATAAACAAATTTGTATTTATAACCAAAACTTCACTAAGCTTCTTTGGTTAGCCTCTGCAAGATGCTTCTCATGATTTCTTTCCGGTGTCGAGGGCTTATTGTAGTGGAAGCAAACTCCTTCTTTATTCAGACGTATCGATTTTGTTCTTATTATCCTTTGTTTTTGCCTTTCTATATACCTTCTTTGAATCGTTCTTCTTTTCAGAAGATCCTTTGGCCCCTACCAGTAAGAATGGTCTTTCTTGGTTGGAAAGTGACTCTCATCATTTTTCAACATGTTAAGCAAATCAGCAAAGCTGATATCTAGCTTGTTCATATGAAAAATTCACAACAATTGTGAAAGGAGTCCGGGAGTGAGTGGAAGATCAAATCTTGGCTCAACTCTCCATCCATGAAAAAACCAGTTGTCCTAATTGATCAATCAAATTGATTATGTTAAGAACCTTTTTGTCTGTACTAAAGTGCCATTGGCCATTCTAGATCGGAAGAGAGTTCCTTAGATATCTGATATCTATCAATCCTACTTTCCTCACCATCAACTACTTGATGTGCAGGAATATAGTAGAAGCATCCATAGTTTCATACTGACGCTAAAGCTCGTTACTCATGGATGCGAGCATGATGCATTGAGCCAATTGTGCATCATCTTGCCACTTTCTAAAAGTAGCAATGTCTTCCTCAGAGGCATTGTCTGCAACCATTGCAGGGATAGACGTATTAAGGACATAAGATAGCTATGAGAACTATTCTCAAATTTCTTAACCAATCGCAGATTAATACGGTTCAGTTAAATAACATCTAATATGTTTCGCAGTGATAGTAAATAAGACATTGTAAAATTTTGTAAATGAATTTGTATTTAACAACATTTTAACATACATTCTTTTATTAATTACCAAAATAAATTAGGTCTTGTTTTAAATTGGTATCTCCCACTATTTTCTTCAAACTATATTACCCTCACTTATATAGTTACGCAAAATCTAATTAAAGATTTGCTAGTGAAAATAAGGATCCATTTCAAATGTATATAATTTGTCTTTGATACACGATAAACTATATATAAATAAATAGGTAGACAACTTTTGTCAATTACATCAACTATGCAACTCCTTTTCTTTTGCCTCTTAGATTATTTTGATCAAGTGGTGGCACATCCGAATCAAAATTATCCAAGTTAAGTCCGACCTAGCACTCATATATTCAAAAAAAAAAATATCATCCTTGTGGTGACACAACAAAACAATATTGTTCAATTTTCTTTATAAGCATCAAATGTGATAAATTAACATCTTAAATACTTAATACTTGCCTTGTGGTGACACAACAAACTCATATTAAATATTTAATACTCTATTAATTTTATCATGCTGAAAGCGACGCTCGATATTCCAAATATCTTTGAGCGCTTAGGACTTAATATAAAATTTTGAGGGGTTTGTTATTAATTTGTCTCTCATCTTGTTTAGCTAGCATTATATATATATAAAATACGCGTATTATATTAATGAACATGCGAAGCATGTTTGCATAATATATAATATATATATAGTATAAGCATGCGCACATATAGAATACTATATTCTACCCGAATTGATTATGGACTTTTATTCTAGTTTGGTTCACTAGAGCCACCAAGTGAACCAAAAGGTCAAACTCCCCCAGGGGTGCAAAAAATAATATTTAAATATAACTATTACATTTAAACCGGGCTTCATTACAAGCCCGGTCTTCATGCGCTTTCTTGTCCTTGATCTCCAATTCTTCAAAATAATTCTAACTATTCCTATTACAAAACTATTTAAAATAAATAGAAACCTTGATCGTGATCGAGGGAAAACATAGGAGGAGATAGAATTTACATTCGAAAAATTAGAGAAGGCGAGGCACGTGAGACCCCATTTAATAAAACCCATACATTCATGCATCCAACTAAAATAAAATCCAATCGCATTGGTTGATAGTCCATAATCAATCCCATTTATTATCATACACATCACCATATGTATCAATAAATAACATTCATCTTATGAATAATAAACATTTAATATATATATTGATATCATTTAATGGGCAAATTTAGTTAGTATAAAATCTAATTTTGAATCAAAATAAACTCCTTTATTTTAATCCAAATTTAAATCAAAATAAAACAATTTTATTTTAATTTATCCAATTTTGAATAAAATAAATTATTTTATTTTAATCAAAATTTTTAATCAAAATAAACTCCTTTATTTTAATTAATTATGGAATCCAATTCCATGTTAAAAAAATAATAAATAAATAAATAACTCCTTTATTAAAGTAAACACGGATACTCTTTCCTATTCACAAATAAACTCTTTTATTTTGAATAATATGAAATCTAATTTTATATCTAAATAAACTCCTTTATTTAAGGAAACATGGATTTTCTTTTCTATTCACAAATAAACTCCTTTATTTTGAATAATATGAAATCTTATTTCATATTTAAATAAACTCCTTTATTTAAGAAAAATAGAATCCAATTTCAACTCCAATTAGTTATCATGGAATCCAATTCCAACTCTAATTAGTTAGCATGAAATCCAATTTTAAAATTAAAATAAATTTTTTATTTTAAGATTAAAATAAACTTTTTATTTTAAAATTAAAATAACTTTTTATTTTAATAATAAAATTATTAAAATATATATATATATAAATACTATATATAATATCCTGATTACTCTTTAAAGCTTCTGCCGAATTCATGTTCCTTTTTACAAGCAACCAAGCACGTGGGATCACATGGATTAAAAAAAAAAAATCCTTATATCATTCACTTTCCTTTTAAAAAGAATAACCTGTAACCTTTTTCAAAAAAAATGACATATAATCCGTGCAACCACATGAAACACGGAAATCCAAGATTAAAAAAAAAAACGGAAATCCGTGCAACCACATGAATTTCAGGAAAAAAAATGGCTTTTTTTTTATTTATTTATTTTTTATTTATTTATTTTTTATTATAAATTTTATATAATAAAATTATGCCCAATTAAATTATTCTAAACACATATCAATATACATATCAAATTAAAATAATTAATAATTTGCATAAAGGTTTGGCTCTGATGCCACTGTTAGGTTTGTAATATTCAAGAACGCAATCAAATTGCAAAAATAATGCGGAAACGTGTAAAATCAGAGTTTAAAATTTTTACAAACCATATACCCGGATCACCCTTTATGCACAATTATTAATTAAACGAAAAGATATGAAGAACAAACATACCCTTGAAGATCCGAGCTTCCTCAGGTACAAGTTCACCTCCAATCCTTTTCGCGTTCAACTTGAATCCACCGGGTTTGGTTCATTCCTTTGATCAACGTTGGCCACCCAAATGTTTGGCCTCTAGAGGTGATCCACCAAGGAAAAAGAATTTTCAAGAAGAAGGGGTGGTTGGCTAAACCATAGTTTTTCTATCTCTATAGAAAGGGACGCACTCTTCAACTATTGGAATAATTACATATGTTGTCAAAGTCAACAACCCCCTCACCCATAATAAGACTCCTCTTATTTATAGATGTGGGCAACCCACCTTAACAATTAAGGAATTGGGATTTATTTAATTAATTAAATTCTTTTAATTAATTAAGCTTCCTAATCTTATTAGGGATAATTAATTAAACTCCTTTAACTAATTTTCCTTCCTAATCCAATTAGGAATAAATGAGAGTACTTATATTAAATTAATTCCTAAACTCTTTTAGAAATTAAAATAATAATAATTATAATAATATTAATAAGACCGGTTATTCAAAAGTGGGAACAACCTAAATCAATGGACCAAGCACGTAGCTTTCTCGGTTTAATTTGGTTATTATCGGAGATTCGTGGAAGGATTTTCTCGAATCATTTATTCCATCGATTTCGGTGACTAGGAAAGATACAAAGTTCGGTTGGAGCGAAGAATGTGAGAAGAGTTTTCAAGAACTCAAGAGGAGACTTATTTCAAGACGCTGCTCGACAATACCATCGGCTCGGAGGATTTGTCATCTACTGATGATGCTTTGCAAAGGTTGGGATGTGTTCTTATGCTGACATGGAAAAGTTATAGTTTATATGCCTCATGACAACTCAAAGAATATGAGAGGAATTATCCTACTCATGATCTAGAGTTAGCAATTTATTATCTTTACAGACTTAAAATGTGGAGGCATTACTTGTATGGGGAGAAAGTGGAGATCTTTACGGATCATAAAAGCCTCAAATATTTTTCTTCACTCAAAAGGAACTCAACATGCGACAACGACGTTGGCTTGAAGCTGTTGAAAGATTATGATCATACCATCAATACCATCTTGGAAAAGCAAAGCGTGGTAGGCGACGCATTGAGTAGGAAATCATATGCAAGTACAAGTGCGATATTAATCGTATAAAGGCCCATTTTGTGTGACTTGCAAAGGATGGAGATAGAATTAAAGACTCAGGGACGCATGTGATGACAAATGAGTATCTGAGTAGAAGCACCGACTTTAATTGATAAAGTAAAAGTCGCTCGAGCTACGGACACGGAGCCGATGCGTATGAGGAAGAAAGTGCAAGAAGGTGCTTATCTTAGGAAGCAAGAATCGATGAAGAAGGAATACTTGAGTCAACTCCGGACTTTGTGTTCTAACGACCACGATTTAAAGTATAATATCATGATGGAAGCGCACAACACACCATTTGCAATCCATCACAGGAGTACCAAAATGTATCATGATATTAAATCATACATTTTGGTGGAGCAATATGAAGAGAGAGATAGAATGGCTTTGTTTATCTCAAGGTGTCTAACTTGTCAACGAGTTAAAGCGGAGCATCAAGTACCAAAAGGTCCATTGCAACCACTTGAAATTCCAGAATGGAAGTGGGAGCACATTACCATGGATTTCGTTCTGCGGCCTTCCTAAGGTTTCTCAAGGCGTTGATGCGATTTGGGTCATTGTTGATAGATTGACTAAGTCCGCTCATTTCTTACCGAAACGAGAAACTTATACACTTGAACGTCTTGCTCGTATGTACATAAACGAGATTGTAAGATCGCATGGTATCTGGGGTATCCATAGTTTTCGATCGAGACCCAAGATTCACTTCACGATTTTGGGTTAGTTTGCAAAAAGCTATGAGCACAGACTTACGATTTAGCTTCGGCATATCATCCTCGAGCCGGACGGACGATCGGAGAGGACTATTCAAACTCTTGAAGATCTATTAAGACTCTGTGTCCTTGATTTCAAGGGGAGTTGGGACAAGTTCTTACCATTGGTGGAGTTTTCCTACAACAGCAGTTATCAAGCAAGTATGGCATGGCTCCATTGAAGCATTGTATGGAAGAAAGTGTCGATTCTCCGATATCTTTGGGATGAGGTGGGTGAAGCAACGTTGTTGGGACCGGAGTTGAATACAATGTATGACTACGGAAAAGATTCAAATGATCCAACAACGTATAAAAACCTCACAAAATCGAAAAGAGTTATCTTTGATCTTCATCGAAAGGACGTGGAATTCGATATAGGAGATCGTGTGTTGTTAAGAGTTGCTCCATGGAAAGGAGTTACAAGATTTGGAAGAGAGGAAAACTTAATCCTCGATTCATGGTCCATTTTAATCCTCGATCGAGTAGGGCGTGGCCTATAGACTCGCTTTTCGCCAAATATGTCTCGTGTTCATAACGTTTTCACATATCTATGTTACGTAAATATGTGAAAGACCGAACCATATTATTGAGTTAGAACCGGACGAAATAGCGGAAGATTTGGCGTATGAAGAGGTTCTGTTCAAATTTTGGATAAGAAAGAACATATTCTACGCTCAAGGTTATACCTCAAGTCAAAGTTTTATGGAGGAACCACGATGTTGAGGAAATGACTTGGGAGTTAGAATCGAAATGAAATCAAGGTATCCTTACCTCTTCGACATACCAGTGCGTCGCACCCTAATTTCGAGGGCTAAATTTCATAAGAAGGGAGGTTGTAAGACCCTAGCTTTTATAAATAAAGATGAATTTTTCTATAAATATTATTTTGAATATTATGGAATAAATTTGATATAATGTTATAGTTGTGGGTAATATTTATAAATTTTACAAAGTATGCAAGTTGTTATAAAATATTCGTTTGGTGGGGAATATTCTTTTTGTTAGGGAATATTAAATACATTAATGGCTCAATCATTGGTGGACCCCACAACATTATTGTCGGATTGAGAAAAACGACAAAAATATTTTTATAAAAATAACGGCGGAGGTGTTACCGTTAAAGCTGTTGAACTACGGTGGTAAAATACGATGTCTGGCGTGGTTGCATAGTAGCAAGACGCGGTATTGATTATTGATGCTTACGTGAGAAGTCACTCACAATTATGCTTCAATTATTACTACTGATAATTCTTTGCATCATATCTCTTATATTATTGATTGATTATTGTCACATTATCATCCGTATAATATGTTATAGTATTAAATCAATAATTGAGGCGACAAGTTATAAATGATTAATAATTATTGAAAGATTAAATATGTGTTATGATTTGTGGTAAGTTTGATTATTTTATGGGGGGGCTCATATGTCATCATCTAAGAGTCTCTTCATCAATAGTATTTACCTTCGTCAATAGTAATTACCCTTGTGAATAGTATTTACCTTCGTCAATAGTAATTATCCTTGTGAATAGTATTTACCTTCGTCAATAGTAATTACCCTTGTGAATAGTATTTACCTTCGTCAATAGTATTTACCTTCGTTAATAGTAATTACCTTTACGGAGACGTCGAACCACTTGTCGTTTCACATTCACAGCGCCGAACCACTTGTCGTTTCACATTCAAAGCGTCAAACCAATTCGTCGAAAGCCTTTGCTTTTCACACGACAGTGCTAAGCTAGAAATCTTCTATAAATAGAGGCCTAGGGCTTCATTATTTTCACTTAATTCATTCAAGCTATAGAGAGAGAAAGTATAGAGAATAAGAGAGAAAGAAGAAGAGTATTTTATTCTTACCTGCTGCTTTGCAAAGATTCAATCTCCTACCAAATGTAAGGGGTGTTATTCTTTCTTATTCATGAAGAGAATTGTTATTCCATTGCTTATTACATTTGGAATAACTTTGTATAAGTGGTTTACCCTATACTTGGTGACATTCTTCTATTATTACATTGGAACATCACGTCTGCATGTGTTTTACATCGGACTGGTTCCGCTTTTTATCATTCTGTTGGAACATCCTGTCGTGTGTTTTTACAGGACTGGTTAAAATCTTTATTATCTCATTGGAACATCACATGCGTGTGTTTTACAGGACTGGTTAAAATCTTTATTATTCTGTTGGAATATCCTATACGTGTTTTTTTAGGATCCGGTTCCATCTTTATTATTCACATTGGAACATCCTGCTTGTGTGAATTTCACGACACGGTTCCGTTATTTATTATTACATTGGAATAACCATGCATGGGTCTATCGCATTTATGGTGATTTCTTTTGTTATTTCATTCTTTATTATACCCAGTTGGTTAAAACTTTGACTTCTATACTCCATGAAATTAGTAGAATATCCTTGATATTTTGCGTTTCATCCAAATATCTTTTCATGGAAATATTCTTCCGATCATTCTTGAATTTTACTCTACAAAACGATATCGTGTTGACAATTTGGACGTTAATAATTTCTGGATAAAATAATTCTTGAACTTGTTTTATTGAATTCTTATATCATTGTCATCATCCTCATGTTTATATTTTTTTGAAAGTCATCTGTGGTATTCGTAGTGCATAGATGGACTTGGTATGATTATGACTGAGAGACTATTCGGTGTAATCATGGCCAAGTAATGTTACAAATGATGTGATAAAAAAAAAATCCTCGATTGGTAGTAGTGCATTGATGGACGATTGTTGGCATGATCATGACCATTAATGAATACACAAATATTCTTGGCGTAGTGCATGAATAATTGTGGTCGTGATACTAAAGAATATCCTTCGCCGTAGTAGTGCGAGGGGTGATTCGATGATGTGGAATATTTATTAAAAGTTGAGTCTCAAATTTATAATGATGAAAAACCTTTTAAAACCTAAAAGATAGTAGACTTTATTTTCTACTTGACTCTTTTAATGGATTGCATATTCAGCTGCAGCTAAAGCGGTTGTCTATTGTATTTTATCGGTTTAACATTATTGAAGACTATTGATAATTTATTACGCATTATCTTAGTCATAATATTTCTTCTTGGGCTAGTTGAGCTCACCCTTTCTTTCACCGTTTTCTTCGTGAAATGATAATATAATTTGGGGCTAGTCGGGAAACGCAGTGATGGTCCGAAGATAGCATTAGTAGTCCTCACTATTCGTAAAATAGTGTGATAATAACGTAATGAGGACTTTTTGTTTGAGTTTGTATAATATCTAGTAGGCGATATTTGTATTTAAACTCACGATTTACGTCGTATTATATACTTTACAGTTATGTTAATAAGTTGTATTTAAATTACATACCATGTAAGTGGCGACTCAAGATGGGTGATGTATACCTAATTTTGGGGCGTCATGCGGTTGAGTATCGAGCTTAGGATGTGATCCCTGGCTAAGATGTGAGAATAGTACTAGGAGAGGGAGAGGCGGGGAATACCTTCGCTTAGTATGACCTACCTAAGTTTATGTGCTATATTTTATTGGTTGGTCGGAAGATAAGGATAATTTGTTACATGTCAATTAACCTTTTGTTTTGTGGCGATGTCTCGAAAATGACATCCGAGAATGTTGAGAATAGCAATGGAAGCGCAGCGATCGTTGATTCACCACATATCAATAATCAAGATAATGTGCATCGTGAGGCGACAATCCTCAATACAAACAACAACACCCTTGACCAAATGACAAATGATCAAATGTTCGGAGGCTTTATGCAATTTATGCAACAATGAAGAGGCGACTCTGTCCAAAAGCGTAGGAGGAAACACGGAAAACTCTCGAAAGGTCACCATTAAACAATTTAAGGAGCTGGGACCACCGGAGTTTAAGGGAGAGCCTAAAACCACTTACGGCGGAAGCATGGATAAAGCAGATTACCAAGATATTTGATGTCTTGGGATGCTCCGAGAGCAAAAGGTTCCCCTACGCCTTTTATGTTGCTACATGAGAGGCGGATTCTTGGTGGAATCCAGAAAGCGTACTCAACCAAATTGTCATCAAGATATCTTGGGAGAAGTTCCAGAGTCATTCAACGACAAATACTTTCCGAAAGTATTCGCCATACATGAAGGAGGTGGAGTTTATCAAGTTGGAACAAAACAATATGACCGTGTCGCATGATACGAGGCAAAATTTGCGGAGTTATCACGGTTTTCGGCCCCACTTGGTGGATAATGAAGAGAATGGCGCGAATGTTTTTAAGAGGTTTGAAGTCGAGATACGTCAACATCTTATTTCTCATAAAGCGTGTTTGTATTCGGATGTTGTAAATAGGGCTCGATTAGTGGGCGCGATAATGAGTCAACGCAACTAAAGAAGAAGCGGCAAGCAAAATTATAATACCGGCCGAGAATAGTCATCGGCGGTGACAACAAGCGTGGAGGAATCAACAAAGCGGATATGGTAACCACTTGGTGGTAATCGGGGCCAAAACAATAAGAATGGACATTTCAAGAAAAGGAGATTCAACAATGATGGAAAGACGTCAAAGATCAAAGACCCATTGTTAAGGAAGGAGAAAGACCACCTATCATATGCTTCAAATGCGCGGAGGAGAGGACACATCGATCAAATGCTGCGCCATGCCAGTCAAAGCATGTTATAATTGTGGAAGAGAAGGTCACTTAGCTCGATTTTGTCGTTCAAGACAAATTCAGCTAGGATGGAGGCACCAAAGGCCATCCCGGAAAATTCAAAGCCAGTAGTCTGAGGAGAGCATTTGTTGTGACCTCCCAAAAAGCGAG